>NQII01004382.1:96009-115537 GCA_002778355.1 Clitarchus hookeri
GTTCGCCCTTGCCGACGCTTGATCACTTCCACTTGAATTGTTAACTTGCTTATTTAATAAAAATCTTTCCATTTTGCGACCACGACTTTTACGAAAACACACAGTGACACACTCAAACAAAGCAACCTCCTCTTATCTCGCCTGCATATGTTTTGTACTGAAGCGCTGCGATCGCGGACAGGCCTGTGCGGGGGAGGAGAGGGACGTCGATGTACGAACGTGAGCGCAGAACTGACGCGACGCGACGCGACGCGACGCGACGCGACGGTATCTAATACCTACCGGCTAACGTGGCGAGCGGTGCATGCAGCGCTAGTTGAATATCTTATACTGTACCTACCCGCGAATATAAGGAATTTTAGGTTCCGGAAAAGAGAACACAGGAGTGCCCTGTTTACCCTCCACGGCGCACACTTAGGAATTCGCTGCCTTAACCCATCTTATTAAACCTTCATATAAGCATAGTTGTCTGCAATTTTCTTATAAGTATAGTTGACAGCCATTTTACACCTATTAAAGTTATAATCAAAAATTAACATCATTGGTATTACTTCTGACTTCGATCAATGATATGTGACAAAGCCATAAGCCTTTCATGAAAGTTTTTTAAATTTAACTACAGCACATGATGTGTCGGTATCCATGTTTATTTTCAAGAAACTTACAAATAATCTGTTTAGTATCCATATAATTATAAAAAAATTATGTACTTTAAAAAATTAATTAAATTTATATTGTGCAATGTATCTATAGTTTAGTATATTATTTTAAAATTTGAGTATGAAAGAAGAAATGTATATTACATGCCTCCCTATGTCAGTTTCCACATTGCATTAAAAAGGAATATCTAAAATGTAGTGACGAGTTTTTTCAAAAATAACTATAGCGTATTATGTGTCGTCATTTGCTAATATTTTTAAAACATTTTCGAATACAATGTTAAGTACTAATATTTTTTTATAAATTAAATGTTTTATTAATTTAATTTTTAAGTTTTATAACTTAGGGACCTAAGTATACCGTGTTGCATGTCTACTGATGCATATATTTAAGGTATATTCAACTATAACAGAACCGACGACAGCATGTTTATGTCCCGATGCCATATTGCAGTAATAAGCAATGTCTCAGACTGAAATATTCAAAAGTATATTAGGAAGCAACGTATACGTAGACTCGCCGCACAAAAAACATTTGTTGCAATTGTATAAAATATCATTAAAGAAAATTATTTACAGTCATAGGCATTTTTATAACAGATATGCCAATAAATGTGTCCTAGGCACTGAACATTGCATTGTAAAAGCTTAGAAGAAATTATAGTCAACAACATTGCAGCTGGTAGAAGGGTTCGCCAGCCGATATTTTTTACCGACCTTACACAGTCTTTTTCTTCCATCATCCACCTTGCATCTGTCAAAGCATATTGTGCTTGGAAGCAATCTAGGACATGGTTCGCAGACGTTGACCAGAGGACTAGCGACCATTTTATGTCTGTCCAACATCTTGTTTCTGTCCATAATATTGTCCTAGCAAACGTCTAAGACATGGGTCTCAGGTGTGGACCAGTACTAAATATCTTAGCACAATATCATTATAGTCTTTGGGTAGTCTGTGAAGGTGTTGCATGTAGTCGTACTCGACATGCTCGATTTCACATCGCCATTGACTTGTATAATCAAGCATACACGAATTTGGATTCCTGCTGAGACGGACTCCTGCCGAGACTAACTATTCACACGATGTTAATTTGCAAATAAGTAAAAAATTGAAATATTCAGGTCGAAAGAACCAATATTCCGAAAAAACAGGTCTTGAAATATGTCTTCTCTTATAACAACGTGCTCTCCTCATGGCTGTGTGAATGTTAGTTGGGATTCACAACAAATTACAAACGCACTGCTCTAGACCAACGCTTATATACTACTGAAGCATTCCGCGGCAGCGCTCAGTAAGACTAGGCGCTGACGCGACGAAACCTCAGCGATTATCCATAAGAGAAAGGTTAAATTATCAACGGAAGGACTTCCGGGCAAACTGATAACAACATCCGGGAGAACTTCCGGGAGCAGTGCTGTACGTCCCAACTTGCAACTAACGTTCAAGGTCAATCCTGTTTCCGGAAGGGTTAAAGGGATCTGGGGTGGAGAAATAAAACCACTTGTTACATCATACACTTTATTAAGCACAATACACATACTGTGCATGACCTAATACACGAACATCACCATTCGTACCAACCAACTTCCTAAAAATCCAAATCGCATCTCCCAGCTCAAACTTAAGCCTACGCCGAGAATACACAACTGGATTAGGAGTAATAGCAATAACAGAATTATTAATAGCAACAAGTTCATTAATTGCAAAAGTCTTCCAACATATAATTTCTCTTGAATCTATTTGACTAAGATAATTAACACCAGTCATTCTACTGTTGTGAGGATGCCTATAAAAACAAACTTCGAGAATACCAGATCCATTGTGTACGGTCATTCCCTGCACAGCCGATTTTTTCGTGATTGTGATACACTGCACGTCGCATTTCGTTCAGAATGTAAGTAAACCAAATGATATACACACCTTAGTTTATTTTCCCTGCGAAGAGATTCTCAAGACTTCGTTGTTAAATCCGCCCGTGCGTTTGAATTAATTATTGTGTGTCTGTAATTCCCTGCAAAACCCAACACCATGGCTAACCCATTCTCGGTCTCTTAAAGCAGCTAGAACCACCAAAATAATCCAGAATTTCTTTCTCTCTTCGAGAGGATATAGATCTAGTGAATATGATAAGGTGCTGTTCTAGCGGTCGCAAAATTTTATCTTCTATCGTGACGTGGAAATATATAATCACCTGCAGCACTGGAAAAAGATACCGAGCTTGCAAAACTGCCTAAAGAATTCCTTCTCACATATGCACGACACGAAATACAATCTGTCTACAAACACCTATCTGCAACAGGACAAAATCATAATTGATTTGTCGGATGAAGAACAAGTTTGTGTGTAACTATTATGTTTTTTACAAGTCTGTCAAATTAAGTTAAATTATACAAATCATATCTGTGTTATTCGTTTATTTTTATCCCTGCTTATCCGCTGCCCCATAATCCCCATAATTTTTATATAATGTTTTTAAAATGCTGTTTTATTACGAAACTATTAAATGTGCTCCTAGTATATATACCTACTAAAATACATCATACCCCAAGCGAGGACAGAATGGTACTTAAAAGTTACCACTCATGCTGTAAATATAATGTTGGAGCCCACCAATATAGTTAAAAACTGCTTTTTCAGACTCCCGTATCTCGTAACATATTAACCTGACACAAGCCAAACTAAGATAGTAGCCTGTATTGAACCGTGCTTCAGACTTTTCATTAATCGATCGATAGGGTCACCGCTGAAAGTGTACCACGCAGCACTGCGAGAACACTGCATGCCTGTTCAGAGCCCTGCGTGTAGCGGTGATGGCGCTCTTGTAGCGCTTGCTAGTTTAACTCTTATAGCTCCCGCATTTCTGAGCCAGAAAAGGAGAAAACTGTGCATATAGGCGGCCCCCTAAAGGAAATTTGTCGACATTTTGCGTTACGTCATTACGTATGATGTGCGCACGGCTTTTATTTACTACATACCTTTTTAAATAATTCATTGTGTCCCCATTAAAAATGTTTTATTCCGCTCTCTTTCGTTTGTGTAATTCTGCTAGGTTTTCCGTGCAGCTGTACTTAATGTGCCACACTGTAAGATGCATGATGTGCATAATAATAAATATTTTAATTCAAGTCCAAGAAGTTGTCACGAAACGTAAGTAACACTAAAGTTTTATTTTCGGTCTTTCATTAGAAACTTCTAGAAAGCCCATAAAATTCGCAAACTTATTTCGTAACAGGCTGAATTTCCAAACCTGTGTATTTTACTTTTACAATTGAACCAAAGTTTAACACTTTGAGAAAGACTTTAATCCCCGAGGAAGTACGTTTACTTCATGCAGTAAACTAGCAGGTCAGAGAAAGCGACGGAACTGAAACTCAAACGAATGCTTAATGAGCCCGCTAATTTCCTATGACTATTATGTTGTCTTTGACATCCATTTTTATTAGCTTACTTTCTTTGGAGAGATAGGCTCTTAAGATCTGGAGACTGTGCATTTCCCTCTCCCCCGTCTCGATAACTTTTTAAATACCACCAACTACAAATTAGACACGTGACTCCGAATGGGGTTTGCTCCCGTGAACAGTGTCAGCCACCCTTGAGCATCATTTGATTCAACTTATATCTGAGAATTGTGCTTCAAGGAGTCAGCATTTCTGCTCACCTTCAACGGTCGTCCGATTGGTTGTCGCATCAGCTGATAAAATGTTCTGGAAAACAAAAAAGCAATTATTTTATTTCTGTTCGACACATAGTTGTAGGCGTATACTGGCAAATAGAAAGAGCTGGTTCTGTGGTTTTTTACGCAATAACGTACAAAAATCACATGTCGCGGTTTTCGAAGCACAGAAATAATAAGTCCTCAGTAGAAAAGATCTGCACTTTTTAAAACTAGCTGGATATGCTTAAGAAAATTTTGGAACTTTTCGTGTGGGACTGCCCCTAGTTTTCGTAAAATAACTTTACATACTTAAAAACAGAAACTGTATTTTTCAGCATTCCTTATTTCGTTTTTTGTAAATAGTTTCATTTGTGTGATTTTTTTTTCTTCAAATATTACAATTGTAATTTTGATATGTGAGTATGGAGAAACTGTGAAAGCTAAGTTGCTTTAAGTATCGAAAAATATTAAACACGTTACGTAATTTTGTGTATATAGAGTAACGAATTGTTTCGTGTTCAACGTTCTGAGTACTCCAGGCATATAATCATGATTACACGTGAGGCGCACAATCCGCTAGCCCTTGATGAGAGGTTTCGTCAAGCTACGGTTTAATTAATATTTCTCCTTATTCGGGTTGCCATGGAGACGTACCGCATCCAGATCTTCTACCGGGAATGGAGATAATACCTACTTATTTAATATCGCGATGTCGGTATTACCCGGCGGGGCCACGCAAAAGGTTCTCTAGCCGTGTCTGTAGAGTGTGGTCGTAGAAGACACGACAACTAACGTCTGCTTGGTACGGTGCTAGCCCGGCACATATTCTCATCGACGAGGAAAATGAGTCAGCTGCGTCCCTCTTTTGCCCTCGATTTGAGGGGTTTTTGGTCGGCATTCAAGACGGAGTGGGGCATAAAATAATGTTGAACACAGTAACTGAAATTTACAGTTTTTTGGCAACCAATACAGAACATCGAAGAAAGGGCGATCCCAGGCAACAAGTGTTGCCAGCTATGTGAACCGATATTCTCGTCAGTGTGATGCATTTCTTCCGAGATACTTCTTGCGGTGTAAACGTGTACACTTCTTTTTTTTTTTTGCGACGCGAGATGTCGTGCTTTAAGTACGCATCACTTTGCTAAAATATGTGGCGATAAATTTGGCCGGAACTATTATCTAGGATGACCGTTTCTCAGTTTTTCAGTACTGCCTTCCTAAGATTTGTAGGTTTAGTGTTAATTCATGACCCCCTCATTCTTAACAGCGATGTATTGAGAGCCGGGGAAATGAGATCAAGATGGAGCGCTGGCGTGATGCAGGGGCGGGGAAAGAGGAATGCCCCGAGAAAACCCGCCCGCCAGCCGCGACGCTAACTACGCCCCCCACATGCGAATAGCCGGTTGACCCCTCGGGAGTCGAAATCGGTTCGCCGTGGTAAGTGGCGATTAGCCTGCCTTCTACAGCACCGTGACGCGGTTTTTCAACTCGAGACAAGTCGTGTGGTCGAAGTCGGAGCGAGACTTGTCCTTAGTATGCCTCAATTGGCGTGTCTCATTATTGTCCTTATTACTTAATTATCCCAGATATTAACTGTTTCTCAATTACCCAGCATTTTATAGATCGCCACTTCTGTGGTTGGTGGCAGTTAAAAATTGCGGACTACTTATTCAATCGACTGCTTGAAGTGGCTGGGAAAGATAGTATTTCGGAGATTTCTCCTCTGTAAAAGTTTTTGATTGTACGGAAAAGTTTCGTTGTTTGGGTATTCATTCATAATCCCCCCCCACTCTTGTTTTTCATTCAAACACTAGGCTTATACAAAATTGTTCTATTTCAGCACGTCGTGAAATATTACTGTAATTAAGCTGCACAATTTATTAAAACACTAAGAGATATTACATTAATATAATTTTTTTAGGGGTACTAATGTTGTGTGTACCCCACCCACAAAATTTGGGAGGGCACAATATACCCCTGTAAACCCCTATTCGCGCCCTCCTGGTTGGCAGTGAGCCAAGAGGGATACGCCTGCTGGTTAATCTCGCGTGCCTTGCAGACGAAAGCCTGCTCTGGGACAGTTGTTGACCTTAAGGGGTCGTTTGTCTCTGTGGTCCACCCGGCGAGCTCACGCAGTGCTTAGAAAAAAAAATGACCCGAGCAGTGGAAAGAGGTGGCCAGTCTCCAGTATTCCCTTTGTCCCCTTTTCCCTTAGTAACTCGAGCATTGTTGTATATGACAAACACTTGCTCGGCTACAATGGTGCTATCCATATTTTGTTCCACTGTACACTATGTGAAAAAACCGTGTCATTTCTCGGGTGCTGATCCTGGCTGAAATGAATGTTTATTATTCCCTTACGGAAGGTTATTTCCACTCATATATATCACGCACGTACTTACAGATGCTCATACACACGCGTGCACATGCTGGTGACGATACATTTACAGAATATTATAATCCTGTACGGCAACGCGGAAAGGATACTGTCGGTAACTGCGTTGGCAACCATTAAGTAAGGCCACTACGTTCATTTAAAGTTTCACATCGTGCAAAAAAAAAATTCTGAAACCCTCATTTAAGTATCTTTCGCATGCAAGAAAACGGAGTTTTTATAGAAATAAAAACGAGAGTAGCGCTTTAAAAAGTTTTTTAAGCGTGGAAGTAAATATGTAGCTTGTTTTCCATTTCTTCTGCTAGAGAATATTTGACAACGTTACTGAAACTGAAAATTTTAACTATGCTTCTGGTCGAGGAAAATTGTCATTATCCTTTAATAAGTTTGGTTTGTTATTTATTGCAATATTTATCTGACCGCCACTAATTTTTAGTACTTCGTCACACATTTGCATGACGTGTAGGTTAAACCTCATACTCGCTCGCATACTGAAGCAGACTTCAACTGACCGTTGGCTGATTATTTAAACTGTGAGCTGCTGTAATTGAAGGAGCATTTTGTTGCCTTTTTGTTTCTGGCTTGGATGTATGTATGTATGCATGCATGCATGCATGCATGGATGGATGGAATGTTTTCTCGTAGTCAGTGGGTTAACCAGGTTCGTTAAAGGATGGGGGTTGTAATTAAATAAGAGTTTATTTATAGTTTCCTAATTTTATTTACAATAATTGTAAATCAAATTGTCTCTACCCAAATTCTCACAATAAATCGATATCACTTGCTGATAACAATTAATGAATTTGAGCAATAAAATTTATAATTACCACAAATAAATTAATGCAATTAAATAATTAAAAATCAGTCCCAACATACAGTGTATCAAAACCTATTCAATTATAAATCACATTAAAATCCGAATTACATCTTCATTCAGTCCCACCTCAGTTTAGTCCATTTCCCGCCAGTCCGCAATGTTCTAGAGTTCTCCGAGTGCCCCTACGCACGGTAGTTTTCACTCGTCGGATATCACACCACAACACCTCGTCCGCCGTGGCCTCGCAATCTCCCGTCGTCCGTCCTCGTCTTCTCCGGGAAACCGCACTCAGCCAATTGGCGTCCACAGGAAGACTACCAGCAGTCCGCTTGTGGCTTGTATTTATAGAGCCGTAGGCCATCGCCCAGAAATTACTCTAAATGCTGCGTTACGCCGAGGGTCCTAGTTCCCCGAATATTCTTGCGCAACCTCTACACTCGTTAGCTTCTCCAGCCCCTGCGGGGGAGGGGCTGTGATGCCAGTCAGGTCTCGCCGCTATCATCTCGTGGTGCCCCGGTTTGTGGTTTTTTTGGGGAGAGGGTGGGTCACCCCCCACAGAGCCGTATCGCGCATAACGGGACCTTACGGCCTGTGCGAGCTACAGTGCGTAACAGTATGTAAAAGTATGTCGTCTTTAACTAATGGTTAGATAACAACCAATGTCAAAATTTACTGGCTGAATGGGTTTATTAAATTCTCTTGTTTTTGCAGCTGCAGAGTACAATGATTTTCAACAAAAAACAATTTTACTGTTTTTATTTTCCAAATTTTGAAATACTATCAGTTTCCTGTTTGCATGGCAGCTTGAGTAATAATAATGCCATACCGTGTAGCTTAAACTACGGTATTTTGGCCAGTCTGTGCATAAAAATTGACATTGCAATGTGCAGTAACTAGAAATGTTTGAAGGATTTAAAAACTGACATTGATTACATGAACATCACCATTCGTACCAACCAACTTCCTAAAAATCCAAATAGCATCTCCCAGCTCAAACTTAAGCCTATGCCGAGAATACAAACCTGGAATAGGAGAAATAGCAATAACAGAATTATTAGTAGCAACAGGTTCATTAATTGCAAAAGTCTTCCAACATATAATGTCTCTTGAATCTATTTGACTCAGATAATTAACACCAGTCACTGTACTATTATGAGGATGTCTGTAGAAACCAACCTCGACAATACCAGATCCATTGTGTGCAGTCATTCCCTGAAGAGCAAAGGTCATGCACAGTATGTGTATTGTGCTTAATAAAGTGTATGATGTAATAAGTAGTTTTATTTCTCCACCCCATATCCCTTTAACACTTCCAAAAACAGGATAGACCTTGAACGTCAGTTGCAAGGTGAGACGTGCCAGCCTGCTCCCGGAAGTCTGTATCAGTATCTTATCAGTTTTAGCGGACGTACATCCTTTGATAATTTAACCATGCTCTTATGGGTAATCGCTGAGGTTCCGTCGCGGTAGCGCCTAGTATTTACTGAGCGCTGCCGCGGAATGCCGTCAGTAGTATATAAGCGTTGGTCGGTAGCAGTGCGTTTCTAATTTGTTGTGAATCCCAATTAATATTCACAGAGCCATACGGCGAGCACGTTATTATAAGAGAAAACATATTTCAAGACCTGTTTTTCAGAATATTGGTTCTTTCGATTGTGATATTATGAAGGACGATACTGAAAGTTTACGCTGACGGTAAAATTGTCGGCTTCGTATACGTACTGAAGTAGTAGCCGTGATTGCAAATAACCCTGGTATCCTGAGCATCTACAGAGCTAAGCCACGATGCAGATATATATATATATATACATATATATTTTTTTAATTGGGACTACGCGGTTACCATATGGAACTACTCTGTTTGCATCCCATGACCCAGGATCTGCAAAAAGATTTTAAAAGTGGACTCTCGGTGATTTTTAATGTACCTCGAGGCTTATACCATACCTGAGGAACTGCTTGACCGATTAACATAAAATTTGAGGCGGTAAGTTCTTTTCACATATACATTTTTAACACACAATTTCCTTCTGTCTAGGTCTTTCTAGGATTTCACAGAAATTACTTGCATATACGTGAAAAAGAAAGCTGGCTGTTTACTTATATCAGTAACTTCTTGTTTTTATTTTGAATACCTTCCAGAATTTCGTGCAATATCCTTTCTGCACTATGGCTACCAATGTTACTAAACTTTTTCTCGTTTCTGCGCTGAAACTTTCAGATAAACAATGATTATGTGAGCTCAGGATAATTACCTTGATTAAAGTTCTATAGTGGCCAGTTTTTTTTTTTTTTTTTTTAAAGAAATATGGTTATTATGTACCGGACGTTAGGCTATAGAACGAGGAGACTGGTTTCTATTTTGTGTGTATTTCCATAACTTCGCTGATAAGTGTTCTTGGGAACTTATAACTTAGTTTTGTCTTAGGGAGTCGTACAAGCTTGATTTTAACTTAAAAGTGGATAGTTTATATGTGCCGTGGATTAATGCAACAGAAAGTGTCTTTCAAAAAGAATTTTAATTCAACTGTCTACAACTCGATTCTAATGTGAACACTGTCTTTCCGTTAATCTTTGAGCCTCCCCATTCCATAAGCGTAGTTAGTATGAGCTGTCTACTTATTTTTTCTTTACGGCTTTTTGTGGTTAAGCTAAATGACAAATGTTGTGAATTCAAGAGACGCTTATTCGTAATTCAGTTTTTGCGTTTCTGTATTCTGGGATCTCTCTTCGCTTATGACTCGTTGAGTGACGGATGTAAGGAATGCAGATAAATATATTGTTACATTTTCTCAAAGTCAGTGAGCTTAACCAGGTTTTTTAAGGGATGGAGGTCTTTATTAAATAAAACAGTAAATAATAATTTTCTAATTTTTTTACAAACACTACAACAAATGCTCTCGATTTGGTGCAATACACTAAATGGCTATAATTTGCTATTTACAGTCAATACAATTTGAAACCACCTCACAGAAATTAATGTAATCAAATACCTAAAATTACCCCCAATAAACAGTGTACCAAGACCTTTGTAATTATTTTATAAATTATATTTCCGAATTAGGCAGTTCCAATATTACAATGAAGTCCTTTATCACATGCCCATACAGTCCAACCTCAGTTCAGTCCAGATTCCACCAGTCCGAAACGTTCTAGAGATCTCAAAGCGACCCCATGCACAGTAGCCCCGAAGTCAAGTACCATGCCCTCTCTTCTATCCGCACTGCACCAAACGTTCGCCTACCAACGTCTCGCACCCTTCGCTGTCACCCGTCCTCTCCGCCGATGTTCCTCGCTGCACCAGACTACGCCCGATGACCGCACTTCACTATGGCTACCACAAGACTGACGACCCTCCAGATGCGGTGGTATTTAGAGTGTCGTCGGCCATAGCCGAGAAATTTCTCGAAATGCCGCGTTGTGCCGAGGGACATAGATACCAGACTATTCTTGCTCTTCGTCCCAAGTTGTCGTCTCCTCTGACAGGGGGGAGGAGGTGCTGTGACGCCAGCCAGGTCAGTTGTCAATCATTCCCTCGGTCGCCGGGTGACGGAACAGTAAGCGCGTTTGCCTGGGGTGATAGGAGAGTCGAGGTGGGTCACCTTCCACAGAGCGGTGTCCGCGCATTGCCAGGTAAAACAGCGCCCGCGCCAAATGTGGGAGTCTGGGCGTAACATTAAGTACCCTCCCAAGAATTAGTCATTATCACTGAAAAAAAAATTGGCTTCATTTCTGTGCAGGTTTTTCTGTATGTGACTTTAGTAAGTTTTGTCAAATTCATTGCGAATTATATCGCAGTTCAGTCAAATTTAAACAATTACCTGGAGAAGAGATCGAATAATGTGTGTCGTTTGATGTCATTGGTAGACCGCAGAGCACTGCTGCTATCAGTGGACATATGGTTTATAGGTCTTATTGTAGAAGTTCAATCTCCGGCCGGTTCACTCCGGATTTTCGCAAGTGAGAATGGTGCCGGACGATGTCGCTGGTCTGTGGGTTTTCTCGGGAATCTCCCGTTTCCCCCGCCCCTTCATTCTGGCACTGCTTCATACTCAGCCCACTTCACCCTCATCGGCTTTCAAGACCTCGTTGATAATAGCCGCCCATATCTCTTCACTCTCTTCACTCACTATTTTAGATATAAATATTCGTGGTTGTATTCCATATGTCTGTGCGAAAATCTCTTTCTGTTATCAGAAATACGTATCGGTCAGAAAGTATACTTTCATGCTTCTCTTCTTTCCAGAATTGATCTTCCCCTTTAGTCTAACGCGTGCGTATAAACACAGTTCTATTTGGCAAGCCACCATGGAACTTTTTTTTTCTTTTAAGTTTTCTGCGCTTTTGGCGGGCTGCGAACCAGTTCTCCTTTAGAAAATTGTTTTTCCTTGCTCCGACCCAAATGTGGCAATGGCTTGCTTGTGGAAGTTGCTGGGAGGACGAGAAGGCACTGCAGGAACTACAGATGTATCATCTTTCATTCCCTTATCCCATGTCGCGTCTTTCCTTCTGTCCTCATCTCTCAGAGGTGCAGCACAGCACATCCACGAGTCTTGCTTCGGAATGGTCGCCTGGCTAAGGAGGTGGGAGGGGGCTTTGGATTTGACCTTACATCACTTTCCGTTGCTATTGGCTTATTAAAAAAAAATAGCAGGATTAACTCGCGAAGAGTTAGTATACGAGGTCAAAAAATTTGTAGCGTTTATTTTATTAACACCTATACTCATCAGCCACAACAAATATTTTCAATAAAAATTTAAAGATTTATTTTTCTACCTTTATTGATAAAAATATATGTCAGGGACAGACTTGATGTTAAATTCATAACTCCTTGTGTTTACAAAACAAAGTGGCTGGAGGTGATATATATGGTGTTTCTGTTGTATTTTCGTAAGTATGTGTATGGCGTTTGATTCACTTCAGTATATCGTTCGCTCCATCTCCTAAGGCATCTCAAATACCTACGATTATCAAATAATGTCTTATTATTGATGTTACCGTGTCAGTGCACATTTAACTTTCATGGAACTTTATTTTGTAGGTGTCAACAGCTTCGGCCCAATTACAGTGCAGCACTTTGTAGATAATTAAAAAAGGCGTAAAACCAGAAACTCCATTGGTATTTTCTTGGAATGGAAAAGGGAATATGATATGATAATAACTACTATTCGGTCACTTGTGAAGCCATGACGACCTGAATTTGAGTTGATATGTTTGTGTGACATGCTCGAGTTTTTTTCAAAATACCTTAAGCATAACTGCAATCGAATGGTGAGATAGCATGAACTGCTAAGGATGTTTGAAACAGCAGCGTACTTGCACTTGTTCTGGGACAGTATTAACGCTTGCTATTCCGGTTAAGTGTCACTTTTGCATAAAGAAACATGTGTAGTAAATTATACTTAAACCTGTGTAGAGTTTTTCTCCGTTACTACTCAGAAGTGTGCTATATGAGCATACACTATTATTCCGCAATATAATCTGGTACCAAAAATGTGTCTTGCACCTTCTTCAGAAGCGGTTTTTTCCAGTAGTAATTCCTTTCTTTGAGCTATTCTTCCCTGTTAGACTCGATCAAATAGAGTCCAATAATTTTAGCAGTAAATATCTACCCCTGTTCCAGTATACTCTGGTAGTATAATTTTACGTAGGTTTGATGACATAAGCGAAACAAATAATAGTGTACAACATGTTAAGGCACCGAATTAATAGCTGTTATAGTTATTCGGTCCGTACAAGATTAATGGGTAGGAGGCCCTAATGTGAACCGTAAATTCACATAGTGAAGTCCCAAGCTGATGCTGCTCGTGCGCNAGTCGTAGGAGGCCCTAATGTGAACCGTAAATTCACATAGTGAAGTCCCAAGCTGATGCTGCTCGTGCGCGCGCACATACATACGCTCATACGCACACGACGACGCGCACACGCAAACGCGCGCGCGCATGATATCCCGTGGTTGCCATAGTTGATTAACGGTTAAGTGATGTGCAGCTGTCAACACCAGTCGCCTGCTATGTGGATATGTTTTTATGTTAATTAAATGGGAGGTTTGGTTCAAAAAGGGTTGTATATACAGTGTAATTAATCTCTTTTAGCCAATTTCTTTTCATAATTACACATTTGTCAATTGATTAAGTGGGAATTAAATTATTTGTCGCACTTTATTACTGGCACGTTATTGTTTCAGCGCATAGTGCTTTCGACAAAAACAGCAACTGCTTCGATATCCTGGAATGAATATTCTCAGGAATTATTTCTTTATCGATTAACCCGCATTTCGCAATCGCCATATTTCAAATGTGTAAAACTTGCGCATATTACAGTTACATATGTTATGAAAATAGTGGCAGCTGCGTTACGATGGCAGTCTCCAATATCATAACTTCATAAGAGAGACCCGTAATCTTCATTAGCAACTCCAAGCATATATGTAGCTGTATTTGTGTGAACCTGTGGGTTTCGGCTAGGACGTAAGCTAGCCGTAAAGCAAACACCGTGGGATAGAGCAGAATCAGAGCTTCATATTATTACTTTAATTAGCGAAAGCTACTGTTGCTAAAAGGTAGAACCTGTGTGGTGAACACCACCGCTGGTTCCCCGCAAAGGAGTAAACTTTTTGCACGTGTTGTATGTAAAGTTATTAGAGAGTAATATTTAGTTTAAAAATAAATGTACTCTGGATTTAATCCATTGCGGGACTGGTAATATATGAAAAAGAGATTAAAAGGGAAATATGATACCAAGACAGCGACACGTAGCTAAGATGTTAGAGTGCTAGCTTCCATTTTCTTCCTCTAACATATTATCGCTTTATTACATCTTCTTGTTATATATTGTGATTTAATGGCTATTCCCAGTCGTAAATAAGATATAAAAATTCTTTGATAAATTTTACGTGTTGATCCATATTCGATGTACCGACTGCATTGTTCATGTGTACTACTTTAACATGAAAAACGTTGCAAAATTACGAAGGTAAACTTATTTTCCGTATTTAACTCTTTTAAAAATTCTTCTAATGTATAACAATGTAGCCATGCACGAGTACGTAAAAGTAATCAGCCAATTTTTGTAATTGTTTTAGTTTTACATTTTTACAATTAATGAAAAATAAAAATAGTAATAAAAAGTTATTTTTTAAAAATTTACATTTACGAAGGACCCCCACAGCACTATGTCCAGCAGACAACTGATCCCACCTTCAAATAAATTACATAGTATTAAAATTCCCCTCCACTACCAATGTTTCTCATCAGTTAATTAGTTAGCAGACCTCCACTCCCCTCACATTTGCTCAATCTGTTGAATACGCTCCACCCGCCATATTAGGTTTTTCGGTTGTCATTTGTTTACATTTTCAATACCTAGATGGCGCTGATGACTCCAACATGTTAGATCTGGGCGACCTTCAGCTTGACATCACATTGACCTTGACCCCGTGCCCATGACCTTGAATAACCTTGAACCCAAAAATAAATTCTAAAAACTTTCATAAATCCAAAAATTCCAAAATGTATATAAAAAAATTAAAACATTCAATTAAGACTTTTTTTTATCAATATGTATTTCGATCAAGCTTGCAATATTTCCATCAATCAGCACAGCCATCAGCACCACAATCAGTACCGCAATCAGCAATACGCAGGAATCCACACCAATCCACACGAATTCAGAACAATGCTACGCAATCTCCTTCGCATTCCGCTCCGCAATCCACATCGATCCATGCCAATCCTAGGATCAACCCCAATCCTTCTCCGCAATCCACAGCAATCCATGTCAATCCTTCGATAAATCCCAATCCTTCGATCAATCCATATTTTTCAATAAATAATCACAATCCTTCGATCAATCCTTCGGTTTTTTCCCCCACCCATATGTATAGAAATTACATTCTTTCGCCAACTGTCTCCAAATTTGTATATGTCGACAGAATTAATGTTTTGTATGCAGTCAACTATCCATACATTTTCACACAAGTCTTTATTATCATTCTGTATGCAGATCTTTTCATTAATAGTCTAGTGCTCATAGCACCATTTTAAAGTTGCGAGGAATAAAAACGATATGACACACAAAAATAAAGGAAAACCAACAATTTTTAAATAATAATTTATTATTATTTTGTAATTAAAATTTCAGTAGAAAGTAGTTCATCGCATCATACGATACATCCCCGATCCTTCAGTTTACTAATGATTGAAGATATATCGTAAATGTGCGTAAGATTCCCGCGTCTTTGAAGGTCAATCAAATATCGGAGTCTATCAACAAGTTCATTCGGGTCTTCGGGAAATACGTAGGTAGCGATTATTGTCGGCGTCTTCTGCCTTCTTCATGTCGCTTGTTGCAGCAAATATGTTGGATGGGTGTGTCAGTGTATCGAGAAAATCGCCATCATCGTCTTAAGCACTATCACTGTCATGTTCATTCTCATCAATGATCTCTTCGTGGTCATCTTCACCTCCTATTTTGTATCCTATATTAAATTTGCTTCACTTTGTAGCAGGAGTTGTATGCTCATCATTTTTAGAGCCGGCGACTGTTTATTTTGAAGTTTGTCGACTTCACGCGAAAGTCTTGCAAATGTACATTCCACACAAACCGACTCTACTGCACTCGTTCCGTCTTTAGCATTAACTGTCTCATTATAATCGCCTGTTGAATCGGTACCTATCGATGCAGCAAGAGGTATTGTCGGCAACACTTGCTGACTCACAGTAGACTAATCCTTGCAGAACTCGGGATGTTCTTTCAATGTATCACCGTGCACAAACTGCACAAGACCAGTGTCGTAATGCTTCATCGCGCGAAAAGGACTCTTCGTACAGGCCATTCTGGCATGCTGACGAGCATTTTCACTATAGGTAAAAACACGAACGTAGAATAGGCACTAGCGACAACCAGTTAGCTATAATAAAGGTCGAGGCTCCATGATAGTCGAGGTCATAGGCAGGCTTTCGTATTCGTAATTCATATTCGTGGTATGACGAGAGAGTGCTTCCAAATCGATGTTCACCTCACGGTGTCAGAACGTCAACTGTCATTTTTTTTGTATATAAATCCGATTCTTTTTACAGTACAGAGCCTAGCTTTTGCCCACAAAAGGACTTCCTCCATAAAATGTATATGTAAAAAAATATGGGAGCACTCTGAGAAAACCCACATACTCGTTCGCCCCAGAAGAAAACGCGCAAATTATTATGTATATAAAAATGATTTTTAAACATTTTATATATAATCGTGTGTATATAAATATGGTAATATAAAATTTTTAGCAATTTCTATATTTGTATATTATGCCTACAAGCATATTGAAATATTATATTATTATGTAAGTATCTACGTATTTTCTTGTGGGGCAAACGAGTATGTGGGTTTTTTCAGTGTGCTCCCATATTTCTTAAATAAACATTTTATGGTTTTGGTCTTGGGGTCAAGGTCAATGTTACCTACATCTAACATGGTCGTCGGGTGATGTCACAACATGGCAGCCGATCGGCTTGGGCTCCGATTACAGATCCCATGTATCGATTTGGTATACCCTATGCCTATAAATCAATATGGCCGCCACTGCTCTGCCCTCGAGAAGCGAGCCTCCCGAATCCTTCCGATGGTTCGAAAAGTGCCTTTCTGTGGATCATTTTTGCAACTGATGGTATCGGTGGTTTTTTGATGGGGAAAATGGGAAATTTTGACAGGAATTTCCAGTTTAGCTGCAGTACTGTACTGAAGATTTTAAACATTATAAAATACAAAATATTAGATTCTTTCTCACACATTTTCGTAACCCTTCATAGCCAGAGCAGTTATATCTCGTTCGATTTTAATGCCGTTCAGTTAGTTGTAACAGATAAAACGTTCACACATGTTTACAGCACATCCTTTGCTCTTTGCATGTATTCTGACGAAAAATCCTGCTGTGTGCGATCCCTGCTCTGTGCGCGATTACTTTCTCATTACATAGGTATGTTCTGATTGAATACATTTGTATGCGAATATTTCCGTTATTCTGTTCGTATATAAATGCATCACTACACTTATTTTTTAGTGACGAAGTATGGTGACTAAATAAGAAGAAAATATGTGTGGAAGAAATTACATTTTTTATGAGCTACCTACCTATTTTCAGAGTATAATCTCTGTTAAAGCTGCCTGTAATCTCCTGGCATCTGCAATGTTACAAATTGTCTACACATGCAGAAAGTAATCATACTACTGATTTATGTCTTAAATTTTACGTAAGATCGCCTTTCATTTTGGGAGTTAGCACCAGTGTAAAAATATGGTTATGCATCATATTTCGGTAACTACTCCTGATTATCACCAAATTTGGAGGAAAATTATAATCAGTTTTATAAAAACATTGATTCTAACTTTCGAAGCTTTTGAAACCACATTAATTATTTGAAAGTGTGCGTGTAGTGAAAAGTTGGGTAATTAGCTCTTGGCTGTTTTGTTAAAAAACGAAAAGCTTGTGAAATTTTCAGACTTCTGCGTTATGAGGAAATAATCGGTTTCTAAACGAAACTGGGTCAGGTACTTAAAAGATCTAGCGTAGAAACGTGTCACATAGCCAGCCCTGGAAACGCTCAATTGAAATAAAGGAGAACAAGATGCTTCTGTGAAAAGTGTCAAGTGAGTAATGAATACTAATTTCGCGGGGATCATAAGTATTTAGAGTATGGTGCAGTAGAAAAATATTGTGGCGTCTAAAATATTCTTATCATCTCCTAGTCTGTTATTTTAACAAAACATTTTGTAGACTTCAGTTTGTCTCCTCATTGTGAACCAATAAACCAAATTGTTACTGCCAGTATTCAGTTTCTTCAAGTTAATGGAAAATTTTTTTAAAGTAAAATTAATTTTAAGTGTGTTAAAATACAGGAGAGTGTAAATCTTTTAGCAACTGAACTTTAAAATTGCACGTCTTTGTGAATAATTACCTTTTCTGCAGCACTGTACCTGAAATTGTTAGTCATCCAGTATGTCCACCATGATTGCCCCCGATTATTCGTTGACTTTTTCCATCATTTCTGACAGCACGTCATGTTTCAGTATTTATTGTTCATGACGTTTTGGTGTGTTTATTGTCATTGGTACTTAGCAAAGAGCCTAATCTGTGCTTCGTCCTTTCGCTATCACTGCATATTTTGTCTTTGCAGCACAAACATTTAGCTAGACGTTCGTTATTTCCAGCGTTGAACCTCAGTTCTGGCGCAGTTAACGTTATGTCATGCGTGAGACAGGCGGCATTAAAAAGTGAGACGGTGTCGATGAACGCAGCCGCGGAGTAGAAATCATAAATTGCAAGTATCGCGGTCGATTGTGGCGTCGCTGGCGGGTGATTTACTGAACTGGTGGGGGTTTATGTAGAGGAAACTTGGCTGACGGCGGAGCTTTGTGGCAAATTGCCGATCGGCGCCCGTGAGCGAGGGCTTTTATGTGACCTCGGGGCTGAAATGTAAGATTGATGCAAGTGGCCATTAGCGGCCCAGAGCCGTATCATCAGTGGGGTCGTGGTGGTACAACCTGTTCCGAAAATATCGGCTAGTGAGAGGGTGCACTAGGGCTGTGCAGTAGGCAGAAGTTTTGAGGTAGTTCGATCACTTCAGTTTGGGGTATGGCTTTGTGTAGCTCATTATCTGATGGTACACCAAGCATTGACTCTCTAAACCTGAAACTGTGAGAATTGAGCCGAAATCAGTGAAAACAGTGAAAATTGTGCGACTGATAATCAGTGCCAGATTACTAATTAATATGAAGGCTGAATTTCACTGATATATTTGTGATTCTCACTGAATGTCGAGTTTTCCACTGTCATAAGTTACTTGTTCCCATTTAATTTGCTTGATTCGCCAGTCTGCAGTAGCTTATCAACTAACTTTCAGTGAACGTTATTTCACAGATTGATATCACTGATTCGGGCTTAGAGTGTACATTTGTCACGTTCCAGAGGAAATCGTAATTGGATCAGCAACGAAACCCGCGGGGGGTGGGG
>NQII01004382.1:115585-164388 GCA_002778355.1 Clitarchus hookeri
ATGGCGACTACAGGCGGGAAAAAAAATTACATTGTCTCTTATACAAATGTTTCCCTCAATGAGCGATACTTATTCCCATCATAAAATAGTCCAAAGTGCATAATTTTTTTTCGCGGAGGTGGTCTTATGAACCTACATCTCATCTGAGGGTATTCCATATCCCCTCACAACCCCCCAGTAGCATATCGCCTCCCAAAGCCACAGCCTAGTTAACGACACTAAATGAGATTGGAGGTCTGTAGTATGTGTCTGCTGTTAGTACAGTGTTGCCATACAGTGCTTGAATATTGCTTATTTATGTTACGAATTAAAAATTGTTTATATCACAATAAACTTTAGAATGTTTAAATGTATATTGATGATATGTTTTCGTCTATATCTGCAACTTTCATAACCTTATTTGAGACTTGTGCTATCCTAGTTAGAACGAAGTTAAAAGTAAATAAAGGTTTAAGTATTTGTTTTTTGTATTAGTAAACATGAAAGCATGCTGGGCTTTTGGAGATAACACTCAAAAATGTTTTCTCAAGATTAGTAGGCGAGGATTGTGCGAATGAAGGACTACACAGGAAGCTGCGATTTGTCCCTGTCACATTGACATCACCGCTAGTTTAGTTGTGTTGTATTTTCCAATAGGCGAATTAGCGAGGTGCATTGTCATTGACTTTGGGCAGTCTAATTCACTCCAAATCGGTCAAAATTGCTGATATAAAGTGAGTGATATACTTTTAGACTTGTCGCTGAATTAATGCGTAACATTTTATTGTCTATAGTAATAGGTTATTTATTTTGTTTAGTTCTCATTAATGCTGTTTTATTCAAACTGATTGATTTAGGATGCGAACAGGACGGAACACCTGACAGAACTGCTGGTGCTCCGTCGGATTGTTTGACATTTTAATACTTTTGCCAGGGGATCAGATCTTTAGTTAAACGTGAAACTAATCTAGTGCTAGGACATAATCACGCGAAGAGTGCAATGGCCTATACCATAGTAAGCTTAGGAGCTGTGAACCGGTTCATTTAGTGCTATACCATCGCGTAGGTGAAATATTTTCTGACGAGCAAACGTCCTGTATCCATAAATATCTCTTTCCAGTAACATAAAAGGCGATGTAGCTTAATTTGTTAAGCGACGGAAGCGAACTAGTGCTGTAAGTAGGTAAAAGCACACCAACTTACACTTGAAACTATTATCTAGATCAGAGGTCTGGTAATATTTAAATATTATTAAAAACTCGTTAAGCGACGGTTTATTTCTGAAAGGAAAAAATTTCTTATTTCGTGCCTTAGTGTCATTGTGTACGAGCTATGCCTGCATTACGTATAGTAGGCGGCACAACTCCAGTGATAGTCTACTCAATAATGAATATGATATATTAAGTACGGCTGGCAAATTGTGTCAATTAACGAGAGCTCCGGATATAAACTATTGCTAAACTTGTTAACGGAATTATGCATATATTTGGAAACCTATGATAGAAAAACTAAGAAACTGTAATCCGAGATGATAATTTTTGCCAAATTCATCAACAAATATTTCACCACAGCGATGCACTCTCTCAGCGTGATATCTTACGCCGTATAGATGTGCACAATTTCAAAGGGGCACGAAATATATCGACAGGAATGCATCACACTGGCAAAATACCTGTCCATAAATTACAATTATTGTGTGTAGCGTTAATTTATGTTCCACGTCCTCTTTAACGAGAGCGCGATGATGAAACCCATACGCCGTACGAGTGTCGATGACGCGACCGCGGTGACAAGCCGTGAAGACTATCGCCCTCGCCTCTGGACCCACAGTGGTTCCCTTGTTTCTGCCTCACCGGCATGCCAGAGCATGGTGTCTAGCGTATTAGTTGAATTAGTAGCCGCAGCTTGTGTAATTACTCTTTAAAATATTCATCGCGGTTCTGAAATGCGCGTGGACCTGATAAATTAAGGCCGCTAATCAACCCTCCTACGAACTCTGTAACACTACTGTTACCCTGCATACATAGCTTCGTTGTTAGTCTAATGAGATTTACGTCGGTTGTATTGTACCTTTAGCTACTGGTATGTGCAGAATGCACACTAGGACACAAGCAAATGTATAGCGTGCACTCACGTGGCTGGAAATAACTGCCATACGGGCAGACTTTCATGTTACCAATGTCATTTCTTGATGATTGATGTTCCGTACTTCAGCTTCATGACTGTCTGTTGGTACAATCGTCTGTGGACAGTCGTAGCTATGGCTACTATGCATGCGCGCGTGTGAAAATGAGCCACTTATTCGCAAATTAACCTGGGTTAGTTCGGACTGCAAAAAACCCTTATTAAACTATTACTATAAGTTATTTTAGGCTAGATTAGTTTAAGTTATAACAACTAGTATCCACCAAACACCCTCGGTTATCTTAGGGGTCCTGTTAAGAGTGGATGCTGTGTTGGAAAATGATGGGTGTAGACGCGCATGCAGAGTAATGATAGCTGCCTATACTGTCCACTGACACACTTTTCGAACTGCATAGCATCGCGGAATGAAGGGCAGAATTTAAAACTTCTAGTACAATACCGACTGCAAGTTTAACAATTTTATAACGATCCATCTGTCGGAGTTGGTAATCAAAGGGTGCGGCACGATAAGGTTGTGTTTTTCGTGGTATGACCGTAGGATACTGTTTTTAATGCATGAATTTATAAATACCAAACGCTGTTAACGCTAAAGGAAGCAGCTCGGAATTGACCAGTTTAATTTTCACCACCGGAGTGCTCCCATCCTTTCACGATAATTTTTTATTTCTTTATCTGAAAGAGATATAAGGACCGCATAAAAGTCAATGTTTGTAGTCAAATGATTATAGTTTTCAAAATATAGCCCCGAAAAGTCGAAAATTTCTGAATATGGGAACTCAAGTTCCTATCCTACTAATTAACTTTGGCAAGTAAATCACGTATCATGTGATCAATATCATATACACAACATGTTAATTAAGTATCAATTATACTTTATAATCGCTACTTTGGTATTGGCATCCTAAATATATTTAACGTTTGTTGGCAAAAATATAAATGCCTATTTTAAAAGAGATTCAGGGTACCAATACCCGAGTACCCATTTTTAAATAGTCGGCCAAGACCTGACGTCAGTTCTGTTGAAAATGTTTGGAATGATTGAATGCACGGTAATTGTAGATGTGCGCCAGTGCATAGCTGTTTTTTATATTTAGAAACCCCAAAATACGACACACCAAGATTGGTAGTCGCGAAGAAATACGTAAATAACACTTACAGCAGCAATTCTTAAACTGTGTAAACGGGGGTCTGCGAACCCATGGAGGTCCTTGAGGTTATAGTCAGATGTCCGCAAGTGAAACTAATATATTTGACATTTTATAAAAATGTTTTGACTAAGCCGTAATTGCGTTAACTTTTTTGCTACTAATAAAGCTGGTTTTTGCAAATCTTGTTGTAATCTGAACTTAAGATTGTAACAATTTTTATAGTGAAAAATAATTAGGTTGAATCCATGGAAATATTTTCTTAGCCTACATTAAAGAAACTTACGGTGGGGGTGGGGGTTCTCTAAATCATAATAACCCTGGACGTAGAGGATGTCCGAAGAAGGAATTAAATATGTGATTACAAAGGAAAGGGATGGGAAACTGTACAATAGTAATAGCTAACTTTGTCCCTTTTTGTGAAGGGAGGGGGGAGGGGGTCTGCAGTGTCATTATTTCATGTTCGTGATTTTCTGCGAGGTAAACTGTGCAACGATGTATGTCCGAAATTATTGTTCACTCAATTGAGCAACTATATTTTAAGAATCTCTGGAAGAACACACTTTGGTGTGGCTTTTAACCGATTCCAAAATTAATCCCAAACTGCCCACAAATGTAACAGAACTGTTCATCATGTCGAATGAGGAATAGAACCATCTTCCTCCCGAAATATCGTGAAAATTGGGGAGAAAGGTTCCTCGAACGGCGAAGGCTGTGATAATGCGGCGAAAGTTGTACCTATACTATGGCAGACCCTAGTTAATAGATCACTGGGAGCGTGCAGTGATTAATGGCCATGTAAGCATCTCCGTAGTTGCACTCTGAATATTGCTGTGACGAATAAGGATAACTGTATGCAGGCGAAGTTCATTGATGTATTGTGTTAGCTAAGGCGTAACGCTCATATGTCTGTGAAACACAAGCTGAACCGACGATTATCTCTTATCCAACAACGGTTCGCTCGTAAATTGACCTCCACATTGGTTAACGCGTGGTTCCAAGCCTACATTTTTATTTTAAAGGTACGTCATTTTCTAACTTGCTGTGCGACCCCGTCTCACATGAAAGCCAATATAACGCCTTACACTAATTTTCATCTTGGTCAGTTGGCAGTCAGACAGCTGCTATGTAGACTTCAACTTTTGACCTTCTGAATTGCTAGTGGTACTCACTCGGACTTCCTTGTTGATGTTAGTCCAGAACAGGCGGTAAGAGGGCTTGGCTTGTTTTATTGTGTAGGCTGTTATTTTGTCTAATTTCAGAAAAGTGTTAACATTTATTAGGGGAAGAGGAGAAGTTTCGGCCACTGAATTACGTTCTCAGTGTGTTTGGCGGGCAAGTTTAAAGATAATGTACAGAAAGAGCTTTGGGAAGGGTGGTTGTTTGTGTGACCGTTGGTAATGATCATGCTAGGGGCAGGGGGAAGAAAAACATTGCTGACTAACGAGGAGATGGGAAAGATTAAGAAAATTAAAAAACTTTTTGAATCTCTTCTTTTCCCATTACTGCGCCCGGTTTGCATTGAGAAGATGGAGGAGAAAAAGTTAAGGGAAAAAAATGGGGGTGCGAGAGAATAGGTCAAGAGCGGCGGAGCGCAGTTTTGCTAGGTGGGGGTTCTTCATGCATGTATTCCCCGTTTTATCTCCCTCGCGCTCCGTCTGCTCGTCGCCATTCTATATTCTGTTACGAACTCCGGGTAGATGCAGCGTGAATTGATTTAGTTAGTTTCTTGCAGCTTGTCGCGTCCCTCTCGATGGTGGTTGCGCTCAACAATAGCAGTTCTTGTTGGTCTTGGGCGACCGGCTTGGAGCAGTAGTAGGTGCTCACATGATTGCGGTCAGTCAGGCGTCAACATGCATAGCGTACTGTTAATTCTTTTCTCCGTAGGCAATATAAATGTTAATTTCTAAGGACGTACTTCGCGAAAAAATGGCGGGAAAGTCTCGGTATGAATACGTCTCTGATCCCTACAACATCACACCATTACTGTGCAGTCGCCAAACATCAGCTACGGCATGCTGAAGGTTTACTTGGGGTTACACAGCAAGTGCTTCATACACGTGCAATATAAATCTATTGAAATAATATCCTGCGCAATCTTTCCTTGTGTTTCGGCACTTTTGTGAAAGCTTAATTTGGAACACACGCTCAGTAAATTATACACGAAGGAAACGGTATAATTTAAAAATGATGTCGGGGCATAACGAAGTGTTTAAAGTTTCGATATGCCCAGTATTTGTACTGTCAAAGCCAATGAATCGGACTGTTCACAGCTTTTGGTATAACTGAAGCTGTATTGCAGTTAGCCCAGAGAACGTTCTCCCGAACTCTCGCTCTCGTGAACGATGTCGCAGAGAACGCTCATTGGTCGTCTCAATTTTCCAAAGTGTGCATAAAAGAGTGAAAGCCAGAAGTTGTGCCCTCGCTGCTCTCTCTCGTGTTCTTTGGCATCAGCCATATTCTGGCACAATTGAAAGTTGAGATTAAACGACAGATATATAAAAAAATTGTTAAGAAAAATGTATATTTCAGTGAAAGTTCTCATTTAAAATGCACTTTATTTTAGTTCGTGATTAAGCGTAACAATTTTGGCGATAAAAAGTGTTTATTACAATCAGCGAGTACTTTTGGCAGTAAATTAATTCCAGCTGTGGAAAAAAGGGCTTAAAAACTGAAACAAGGCATGAGTAGGTTGTAACTATTATTTTAATTGTCCACTCTATGTTCGCACTTATTACCATAGTAAGTAAGTTCATGGACTGGCTCCCCGAGTGTAGGCAGCCACGCATCACGTCGACGTCAGTAAGTTTGTGGACTGGCCGCATAGTTCATATAGTGTCGGTGTGGTGCACTACAGCGGATAGGTTGCACCATGGGAATTTCCGTGCATACAGTACAGCATAAGCGGGACGACTGCCTCAGTTGTGAAGGGTATTTCAATACGAGTGGCGGAACACAAGAATGTCACAGTTTGAGCAACGGCCAAACATTAAGTTCTTCCAAAAGCTAGGCAAATATTATAGCGAAACGTTTCGGATGATGAAGCACATGTACGACAACGACGCCATTAGCCGTACTGCTGTGTGAAAGTGGAACCAACACTTTGCGCAGGCGGGAGACAAGCTTGGAGAATGGTGAGCATACTGGTCGGTCACGGACGAGTCGTTCGGACCGCAAATTGTTGTCGGATGAGCTGAACATGTCGCGTATTATACACTATGATGTGGTGCGAATTCTGATGTAAGACCATCGTGACGATCGCATGGCCGTGTGCGGTGACCTGATCAGTCGTGATGACGATGATGCAGCGCTTCTCAACCGGAGCATAACAGGGAACTGAACATATGCGTGTTCGGTACCGTTATGTGTCGCTGGTCAGCGCTGCTGACCTTGGGCCGCCCCACGCGAGCGGGCGGAAGATAAGGACAGAGTATTGATAAGCGGGGTGGCAAGTCAATGGGATGCTTGAATGACAGTCGAGCGATAAACCTACCAGCATTTTGAGTTATGCAGGCATTCTGCCGCGATAACCCTTTGTCGGCTCGCCGTTCTTGACCTTCTGTGGATAGGATTTATGCGTTTATCAGAAGAATGCCCTGGATTACTGACCTCTTTCTCTCTGCGTGACTTGAGGTGCGTTGAACCTACCAGATGGTCATGGCGAACGATATAGAAGTGTGACAGGCCTCTTCGNCTCTGCGTGACTTGAGGTGCGTTGAACCTACCAGATGGTCATGGCGAACGATATAGAAGTGTGACAGGCCTCTTCGAGCTGGGAGTTGAGTAGAGATGTTGAATGGATGAGTGGCTGAGTTCCGAGTGATAGACGACGGGCAGCGAGAGAGAAGTGACCAGCAGAAGGGAAATCTACTACTGCGAGTATTAAGTAGTGAAGAGTGCGGCTGGTAGGCTGAACTATTGAACTTAATGTGTGAGTGAAAGACGTTGCATATTTTGGCAACAGATAGACTGAACGTGNTAGCTGGGAGTTGAGTAGAGATGTTGAATGGATGAGTGGCTGAGTTCCGAGTGATAGACGACGGGCAGCGAGAGAGAAGTGACCAGCAGAAGGGAAATCTACTACTGCGAGTATTAAGTAGTGAAGAGTGCTGCTGGTAGGCTGAACTATTGAACTTAATGTGTGAGTGAAAGACGTTGCATATTTTGGCAACAGATAGACTGAACGTGTGTTAATGATGAGAATAAGTTAATTTACAATAACTAAACAGTCATAAACAAATACGTTAATTAGAGGTGAAATGTGCATTAAATACTGCTCTCAGTGTTACATAAAAATATTTATAGGGGAGACAGAAAACTTAGTGCTCTAAATAATAGCTGTGTGAATAAATTAGAAATCAAATTCAGTTGCTGTATTTTTGTCTATCCCTCACAAATTCAGATACGCCCCTCAGGCATTCTTGTAAAAGTACGTTCCGCAACTGCAGCGACAATCGACATCCTGGAAATCGCCATCTTAGCCACGACGGTAAAAACCGCGACAAGTTAGTTAAAAAGGCAAGACGACGATTGGAATTTTTTTTTACTCATTTCTCATTGCCCACATGGAAGACCTTTTGCCGGCTACGTGGTGCAATTCTTTGTAAGCGTCCGGAACTGTGGCCTAGGAAGAACTAGATATTGCTACACAACGCCCCTTCACTTCACCCTGTGCTTTTTCAAGAGAAACTAGCAAGGCAACAGGTCACCCTGTTGTAACAAACTCCATACTCACCTGATCTTGCACTATGAGATTTCTTTCTCTTTCTCCACTTGAAAGCCCAACCACAGGGCCATCCGCAATTACTTTAACTTTGAGGTTAGGTTAGACCACCTGAACAATTTAAATGATCATAACTCGAAAACCACATGTGTGATTTTCAAAATTGAAACTATATTAGATTGAGTTATAATGGCACAAAACAAAATATAACAAAATGAATAATTTTTTAGCATCAAAACTCGGCTACGTATTTCAAAAGCCATTGTCTTTACACATAGACATATCATTCTCCTTCCTTGTCTAACCTGCACCGATGCTTCCCCACATCCCCATCCCCAGTTATTTTCTATTTCTATGTAGATTCTTGTTTCAGTATACTCGGTTTATGTTTTCTGTGCGGAAGCTCACTGTCGCTAAATAATTTAAAAGGTTTGTTGCAGGACACATTTCTTTCTAATGTGTTGTTATGTGTGACAATGACATACCTTAAAGCATCGATAATTAATTTCTGATATCATTATACATACATGTATATACTAACAAATAAAAACTGTCACAACAGAAGCCATACAGGGTCTTCCTGCATATATCATTTAGCAGTGCTCCAAACAGTTGCACTAACTTTGGCAGACCTGTATAGCGGCCAACAGTAACTATTTGAGGGAAAATGTTCATATGTGTAAGTGGACGCCGTAGTGCGTGGCTGCCTACATTCAGCGCGAACTTATTAATTGTACCTAAGTTCTATTAGTGCTGTTAAATATATGTGCAGAGAGCGCTCTTTAAATTGAGACGCGGCCGGTGTCAATTCCGTTAGCAGGCAACAATTTATTTTTCAAGATCCCTGCCCCCACCTCCCAAGTTTTGTTAGTTCTCCCTTGATGTAATGCTGTAATGTTAAACCCCTCCCCCTCGGCCATACTCCATATTCCGCGATAGAAATGCATGGACCGAAACCAGAATGGCGTGCTACAGCCGGAATTTAATTAACCTGCACTAGCTGGAATGTAAGTTGGTTCCCGGCGGGCGGGGATGAGTGTGGCGAGTTGGAAGCAAGGTGAACCTCCGAGGCGACGTGTGCGAGCACACATTCTCCTACCTGAGCCACTTCATCACGGGCACAGCATTGCTTCTGTCGAATGTACACGTTTGTTTGGCGAGGCGATGCTTTAGCAGGTTTAACTTGGAAACTATCAAGTAACATGAAATATCTACCAGTGCGTTTGATTCTATTTTTTTTTCTCAGAAACTTAAATTGATATTTATTATTGTTGGTCCACGTAAAAATTTTCACGTCATTTGTTATCAAAACAGCAAGGTGCAAATTGGTACTGCTTTGAAAAATTGGAATCATAATTGTCCAACTTAATATAAAAGCAAGCCAAAAACTTATATAATTTTGATTCCTTATTGGAATTGCATTTATATTTTTGTTGAAATAAAAACACAATTAACAAACTTCCTATTTATATGAATTTCAAACTTGCATTTATATTTGACGTGAATGGTTCAATATACTTATTTTTAGCCTACATTCCAATGGAAAGTTAGACATGAGATGTCTCTCTCTCTCCCTCCCTCCCCCCAAACGTCGTGAACATATAAACCGAATTTCACAAAACTTAGGACACACACTAGTTAGTACGACATCGGATTTCTGCAGTTTTTGACTACGCCGTTAGCTTATTTTCAAAATGGTGGTCATATTAAAATTTATGTAACACTTTTATATCGCGGGAACCATGTAAGCAATTTAAACAAAATTTCGTATTTTTCACAGTTTATGATGTAAATATTTTATTAAGAGATATATATATTGTTATTGGGCCGCCATTAAAAAATATAGCTTAATAGGAAAAAAATGAAGCTTTTTTGAAAACTACTCAATTGTTTCCCTCCAAATTTGGCAGGTAAATAATGCTATGGTAGGCCATGTTAAGTATGCTAATAAATAGTTTCGTTCTTCCACCATTTTGTGAGGTAGCGACACATGAAAATATAAAGATTATGTCTTGGAACAATCAACATATTCCCACCATATTTGAGAAACGTGTATTACTAAGGTAGGACATATAAACAGATCTGTTTTAAGTGGGTCAGACACTTATTTTCAAAATAACAGAAATATTTTATTCTGACACACGTGTTTCTTTTATCCAAGTCTTAGAGTAAGGTTTACTTCATAAAATGTTCTTGCATACATATGTAGAATAAAATAGGCTAATTAGTTGTATTGGTAACTTCTTGTTTTAAGATAATATTCTTGTGTTTTAAGAAAGTGGTTTTTCTTTTCAAAATTAAATTGACATTTACTTCTTTAAATCTTTGCATAGCCAAAAATTTTATGTTTGATATTTTTGGGAGTTACTCATGCTACAGTTGCTGCTTGGAACACACACCTAAGGAGGGGAAAAATTGGTTGCTTTGTTTCACATGTCATGATTCGTTTGATATCGTATCGCATAAAGAAGTCCTACTGGAAAAATTTAATGAAACTGGAAATGATTCTCACGCCATCGTTATACAAATTAAATTGCAGAAATTTTGGGGATAGTTACTGATTGAATAGATTTTTATTAAATTTAGAATATTTACGAAAGTATTTTTGTGAATGATTGGAATAGTCTTGGGATAGCCTATTTAGTTGTTTCTCAACACGAATAGTTTCTTAATTTTGAGTGGTTTGGTGTTTAAAAGTAAAAATTGGGACTCCGTTAATTACGGAAAACGAAAGAACCCATAAAAAAACTTTCTTTTGGTAATAATGGAACACACAAAGCTCCAGCCAACCCTTAAGTTAGTATTGACGCAAACGTAAAAATAATGTGTTGTGTTATTTGCTCGTGATTCGTCGCTGTCTCGTATTTCTTTGATGACTTAAACTTAACTGTCCTATATACCTGAAACTTGCAGTAGAAATATAAGTATGAATTCAAGTCTAATGCTTTATTTTCAAAGCCGATTAAACAAATCTATGTGGTTATCTCGTTAATTCTTTTTATTACAGCAGACTGTAGAGCAAGTGGATTTTCTGAAAATTCTCAAACAATGCGTGGTATCGAAAAATTACAACAGACCAAGCATCTATGCTCTTTCTTAATTTTGTAACCCATTAACTGCTTTTTTTTCAGGCGCTGAAATAGCTTGCGCAATAGATTAAAGATAATAGATATTAATGTGTGTTTAAAAAACAATTTATTTTATCGTGTAATGTGCAATTTACCTAACTAAAGAAACATCTTTTGAGGCCAATTCGCATTGGAAGTAACATGGGATTCATGTTACATTTAACTCTGTAACAAAATTATTCATACAATTCAAATCTGTTCACATTGGATTTATGTATGGCTTGTGTTTGGTAAGTAGTAACGCAGTGCAACCAAATCCGCTGTGTGGTGTAGCTAGAAAACATCTTGCATATACACGTATGTTTGCAATTATATAATTAAATAGTAAATGTAAGTATGAAAAATTAGTGAAACAAAATTTCAAACATTTAAATCTATGTGCCAATAATACCCTAATCGCTGGCCTAAATTAACGACTTTTGGCGTGTTTTTGAAATCGTCGATTTGTTTACCATTCAAACACGCACATACGAAATTAAAACTTAAAATTCCTTAGCAATCGTGTGCCATCATCACGCTACGCAATCGACATGAAAGTTTGCAGGAAAAATATTAATACAGAACAACAAAAACAAATCATAATTTTTTTCCCCTGGTAAGCTGATACTGCGTTATCTTTACGTTATGTTTAAGTTGCGTCAACTTCTCTTGTTGACGACACCTGAAACTCGGAAATAAATAATATGTTTCAATTATTTTCTTATTTAAGGACGTTGTATACGAAATAAGTGATTATTTTATATTTGTACCAAACACTAACTTGTACGCATTCTTTGTATTTACTCTATAAAGGAATTCGATTGCCTTGTTTTCGCATAATGACATACTGCCATCACAAATTGACTAGTTTTTTGATGTACCAAAAATGAACTTGCATACAGAAATAAAAACNGCATGGATATTTTAAATTGACTTCGTTCTTAGGTCATTGTGAATATACTGCTGCGCGATGTATACGCGAACATAACTTTAACGCAAAATTAAAGTAACAAGTTCTATGTCATCTTCGAAGTAAATCGGCTTTTATACTCTTTAGTGTGTAGCATTAGCACACAAGGTATCGATTACCGTTGGCATAGGCATGACCTGAAATTGTTTAGATGAAATGTATGTTTCGTATTAAGTGTGTGTTTTGTACAAGAAACTGGGGTAAAGCCATAGAGGTGCAAGTTACGGGCCACGCCCACCTGTGGTACGAAGAGGCGTGCTGAGCTGTAGAGCCACAGCCATTTTCGTAAAACTATTGAGCATTCGTGCTGCGAGCGCCATCTACGCGTTCAATTTAAGAAACGTTACTCGTACGCGTTTGTCAGTTTCTCACTCACGCTATCTTTTTTCCTTCCGAAATTGCTTTTTTTTTTTACGAGAATGAAAATTGTGGTTTGGAAACTGGCAGGTATTGATGATTAGTTGAGTGTTTGTATTCAGCACTGTGATATGAATGCAAGCAAGTTTAGCGCCTTGTGTTTATAGACGCGACGGCGTATTTGATGCGCGTTGTGCCCATGTACGAGCAAACTATAAGAAACTAATAAAATATGATATCGACTTCCAACAAACACAGAAATGTCCCGAGTCCTTGGCACAAACAACAACCAACAACCAAAAAGCCACAAAATGCAAACAAAGTGGCATAATAAAGAAATAGAATTACCAAAGTACCCAGCACAAACAAATATAAAAGGAAGCGATATATGCAATAAAATATGCTCATAAAAGTCAAATAGGAAACTCTAATACAATAAATCTTGCTGGATGACCGTACATGGCACAAAAAAAGAGAAGTATAATTAAACAACATATAGGCCCAGAGAAAAACTTAATTGTCTATTAATAATAAGGTGTGACTTGTGATTGTTTGTTTTATTACATCCGTAAGATATTTTTTTCAATACATGGTACAAAGATATTAGACAAGTCAAATTACAGTATATAAATATCATACACAGGATATATTAAACAACACACATAATATCTTTTCTTCATAATTTGGCTAATCTTCTTTCAACATGCTGTAGGGCGTCATCGTTTTACTGAAACAGAAGAAAAAGGGAACTAGAAAAACAGGAACAAGAAATGTGTACAATAGAATGTTAAACAGTAATTTCTTAATTTTTGTAGTTTAGATATTCATCTACGCTATAAAATGCACATTCAATAAAAAATTCTTTCAGCTGTTTTAAAGAGTTTTTGGTTAGAGAAGCAAACTTCTTGAAGGTGTTTTGGTAATTTATTTAAGAGTTAACTAGCAAGGAAGGGCGGTCCTTTCTGGACTAGTTTTAAGTTAACTGAAGCCATGTGCCAGTGTTTTTTTATTCTAGTGTAATGCTTGTGAAAGGACTAATTTTTCTGAAATAAGTTACTTTTTGGACACGAATATGAGTACTGAAAAAATGTATTCACATGGAAATGTTTAAATCTGTGAGCTCTTGAAAAGAGGTCTACACGAGTCTGACTTTCTTTTGCCATTGATTATTCTTGCATCTCTCTTTTGCATGTTAAACACCGTTTTACTGCCAGTGGAATTTCCCCCAAAAATTATACCGTAACACAAAATGGAATGAGAATATGCAAAATAAACAATTTTTGTTGTATTTTTTGTTAAAGACCTCTGCAACCCTTCGTAGAGCAAAAAAGGCTGAACTTAATTTAGGTAAAATATACGCAATGTGAGATTTCCAGTTTAGATAATGGTCTACTTTTAAGCCAAGAAACTTAGTCACTGCTGCGTTACTAAACGTGTTCTTTATATTTATTTTATTTTTTTCATAAAAACAAAGACATATCTGTCTTCATGAAAAACAATAATTATGTTCATCATTCAAAATGAATTAATGACAGTTTAATATAAACAGTAGAGAGGATTTAATATGACAAAGATTAGTCCTAGGAATTCGTAGGACATGAAACATGACACAAATTCGCTTAAGTGAGATAATAATAAAGATAATTACTTTAATATGATTGAAACAGTAAAATACAATTATTTCTCACCGTTTTAAATGTGTAAGATTTAAAAGTGTCTTTCATGATACAAAAATTGACAAGATGTCGCAAAATAAAATTGTTTTTCTATTGATAAAATTTATTGAAAGGGAATTGATTGCTCGAAAGGGTACCCTGCACAAAATGTATTAATACATGTTTTACTAAATACCTTGAGAGGTCGCAATATTAAATGTTCGTAAGTAAATACAGTAAAAAAGAGAAACATGTTCATAATACAACTAAAAAAAAATTTCCTATTTCATTGAAATGTTTCGTAGAGACTTAGCTATATGGTGACCGTCGAATCCACGGGAACATCCCGGCCAATAAGATTACATAGTTCGCTGTCGAACACCATGATGGAGGAAATTAAGTTAACTACGTTGCCACCAACAAAGAAAGGGGTGGCGATGTGCAGAAGTGTTATCCCAAGATGAATAAAAGAATTTATCCAGCAGATGCACAGATGTTGGGCCAAAGCATACAGTAAATTTTAGGCTGGCACGTGCAGTAAGACTAGCCTGTCATTTGCACCCTCACAATGAAGGAAGACAGTAAATATCCAACCGGTGCACTACATTTCGAATCACCAAACCAAATGGATACAAAAAAAAGAGAAACGCACAACTCACAAATAATATAACTAGGTCTAAGACCGACTACATGATGTTCACAAATAAAATTACTAGGACATTGTATTAGGCACTGGGTGCCACCATGCCCGCAGGACAACACGAACGAAGCAGGGTGGCAGGACTGCGGGATGAAAAGTAGGTAACGACGCTGTGTGGAGAATGGAAAAGGTGCTACACAAAATATGAACGAAAAGCTTAGATGTCACTTGTTGCCCAGAAGAGGCGAATTGTACTGAAGTGCACAGGGGCGGGGGAACATAACACGTGGACAAAGGAGCATTTTATATGTGAAATCACGTGCCAAGCGGCAGGGATACGCCGAGGAAATTCGTAAGAACTGCAGCGGCAAGGAAGTGGTTGGAAGAGGTAGCTTCAGTCAGCGACAAAGAATTTGCAACACAGCATCGCATACCCTGTTGGTAGAGAAGCAATCTCTCATGAAGCACTGGTCTACATGTGAGACGGGATTAAAAGCGTAGCTCTCTAAGGACAGATCAAAAATGAATTGTTATCAAAGTTACCAGAAAAAATACGTAAATAACGTCCTATATACGCTCTTATAAATAATTAAATAAAAATATACAAGCATTTACTTTAATGAATCATCATACATAAATACTGGACAAAAATACATAATTAAATGAAAATCGTAGATGCTCAAGTAATAATGAAAGTATTAATTAAATACAAAAGGTAACAAAACATTATTACTCGCAATAATTTTTATTAAATTAAATACTTAAAATTAGGTTTCAAAAATATTTACACTAGCAGTGACGCAACTGTAAAATAGTCGTGACGTATTTTAAAACATCACAGAGATCCATTTTGGATTTTTTTTTACAAGTCTTCGTAATCAAACTTTGTGGCCGGACATTAAAAATAAAATTTTGACATTGCATACATAACAATTTAACAGAAGTTTTGAAGTGTGTATGGATGGTTTCAGTTACATTAATATTTTTGCATATGAACAGAAATTATTACATAATATGGGAACCTTTGGTCACGGTCGCATATGTGAAACGAATTACTTAATAAACAGGAGGTGATTTGGAAGTAACTATTAAGATGTTCCCTGTGCCTTGACAACCTAGGTTTTAAATAGATACCTCAGTGCAATAGTGTTATAACTCGAGGTATGCGGAAGTACAGTTTTGCACCAGTAAAATGTCTTGCTCCAGCGCGTTGTCATGCTGCATTAACCCACGTAAAAGTATCATTGTCGGTATTTAAGCTGTACAACTTTCACACGTAACAGATTTATTTACTGCACATTGCAACGTAATAAATTAAAAAAAAAACCGGTTCCTTTAGTTTTAATACACTCGTACTGAGATCTCGAAATACAGAATCTGGATATTAAGTAATGGAGGAAATTATGTATATCCAGTATTGCGGGAATACCTTCCCCTTTTAAGTACTCTCTTGCGTAAAGTACACACATGTAGGCGGAACACTAGCACTGGCCAACTTCGGGATAAAGTTTCAGCATATTGTTTACGTAGTACATACTTTTCTCGATTAACAGCTGTCAACGATAGCACCCCGTGCTCTCCCCCAGGTTCTTAAATTATGACATTGCCAATTTTTGCATTATAACTTTATATTTCGCATTAGCTTTTCTTTCTGCTGGGGCCGCGGTGGTGTAGTGGTTATACAACTCGCCTCCCACCAAGGCGAACCGGGTTTGATTCCCGGCGGGGTCGCCCCCGGATATGTGGGAATCGTGCCGGACGATGCCGCTGGTGGGCGGGTTTTCTTGGGGATCTCCCGTTTCCCCCACCCTTTCATTCCGGCGCTGCTCNTTCATACTCGTATCGCTTCACCCTCATCGACTCTCAAGAGCTCGATGTTAAGCGCCGCCCAAATTTCTTCACTTACTCTTTCTGCTACCGCCCGAACTTAGCTGATCGCGTTTTTTACCATTCGAATAGGCGAGAACTCATATTCCACTTCTTTTTTTTTCACTTTCTACGCCCTTTGTTATTTACGCACAACCTCCCTCCCCCCATTATCTTCTCCCTCTCGAACGCGCGCACCCGATGAATATTTATCACCTTATGTCGCAACTTCACGGCTCTTCATCTCGGCACTCTTGAACTACCCGCCAAGGCAGTTTTTTTATTTGTTTGGAAACGTTACCTCTCTCCTGCAACTCGTGTTGTCCAATTCACGTTATTGTTGAAGAGCTAGGATGTACCATTACGGTAGAAGTGGATGGCTTCTTGTGGAGCACTGCAGCAGACTATACAACAGGCCGAGTTCATTAAAAAAAATAGTACACACACTACACAAATGGTCAGAAAAGTAAGGTTTAAGTTGCATATGAAAGGAGGAAGCTTATACATTGTAACACTAAACAATGTCTTGCTAGGCTAGTTTAATTTTTTTTTAATTGTACCTTCTTGATTACAATTTCCATTCTGAATGTTACAAAAACTGCATCCAGCTTTAAAAAACACTTTTTCATGCAATACTACCACAATAATTACTCTGATTGTATGCCATAAACTTGAGTAATAATGTTTGTAAATATTTTTAATAATTGATTAATGCACATCCATTTCAACTTTCGTAGCTTAAACGGACCAATTGTTAAAAGATACTTTTAAGTATTATAACTTATTTTATTACATACAATTAGAGTATTTATTACGATCATCTTGCTTGATGATTTTTTCCTGTAAAGTGTGCTTTCGAAAGCATCCAAAATGAAAATACACTTAAATTTTGGTTAAGAATAGACTATTATAGATTTTAAAGGCATTGAAATAATTAAGTTCTAGCAAAATCTTTTTCAGTTTTTCAAAATATGTGCATTCTTCTTTTATATGTAATTTAAATATTAATTTTTCTGTCAATTTTGGTTATGTGTGTACTACTTTTTAATGAAATGTACATGTTGTAGTCGGACGCAGTGCTATATTGGAAGCGACTGTACTTCCTCCTTAAGGCTCGTTCTACAGTGACACGGGCGCGGACACCGTATCGCACTTTGTGTTCGATATCAAAGTATCGAATGGTACGCATCCGTGCACGATTACTTACGGAATAACGCGAGACAGCTCGTCAACTTCCGACTCTGCTGTGTTCGTGAATATGTAAGGCCAATAGGAGTGTAGTATTTTCTTACTATGTGGGACATGTTAAGGCGCGCACAGACATGACGAACGAAGACGAGCGAACTAAAGCGAACGAGTAGTGTGGGCGGGTGAGCCAACCATTTGTTCTCCTTAGGTCGTGTTCCGCAAGTTGTCGATACTTCAAAGATTGCGCGCCGTTCGGCCCTGCGCAGTGTGTGCGGCATTCGTCTCGGGATTCGCTTCCTGTCGATCGTGCGCACCGTGAAGTCGCGTGTTTATATTTACTGTTTGGCGTTTGATATAAACACGCAAATTGAGAACGGGAGTGGTAAAGTGATAAATTGCTTCTGTCAATAAACCTATACAGAGAGAACTAACACAGAGAAAAGTGTAATGCTGTTGCAATTCATTAACGGGATACTTGATTAAATTTCTTTTGTTTTGCGAAGCTTCGTAATATTTTATCGGTATTCAAAATTAAAGCTGTGGTAGTTCGTTTATCGTGGTAGTTTGTTTATCAGACATAATTTGCTTTTTCGAAATCTTAGTTTTTGTTACGAGTCAGCATTAGAAGATAGAAGCTTTCTGAACTGCAGGTCGACAGTTTTTATTCTAGAAGGTTTGATTATTTTTTACCGACGATGCAGTTCGGATGGCTACGCACTGCTGGCGGATGCCGGCTGCCATGCGCTTATTTGGTTACGTTTTGATACTCTGTGCAGAGGGTGAAGGAAGATGCATCGGGCGTGACGAATATCGCCCACACTGGCAAGCACCTGCGACCGCTAAATCATTACTTCATTCTTTTTTGGCACATACTAACTTCTCCTAAATTATTTCCGCTGGTGTGGGAGGTCGCTAGGGTGCCAGGAGGTAACTGACGTCTTTCCTGCCTTCGTAACTTCTTGCGACGCAAGTTTTCAAGATGTGAATAATTAACAAACGACTGTGGCGCTGCTCTTTGCTTGTTTGTTTGCCTGAAACCTGTTCGTACTCGGCATATCTGATTGTATATTAACTATTTCATGTTATTGGTAAATAAAATTACTGAGCAAATCAAACCGGAACTTGATTTTATTTTCATTGGCACCTTTTTAGAGTTTCATGTTTCTACGATTGAGCTAACCGAGTTGTAATTTCCATTCTTCAATCCTTGACGTGCATCAATACAAATATGGTGGCCCTAACGCGGTGTTGGAATATTAAAATGTTGCCGCAATCGAAAGATGTATTACACTAAAAATAGTAGGTAGAACACAATATTGTGTGTTACTACGACATTAAAGAAATGTCCAACCATCACAAGTTTACACTGACTCGGCGTTGTAAAATGGTGGACAGTAGTGAACACCGACAACCTCGTAAAATTAAGCATAGTAGGAAAACTAACTGTCGATTAGATGAGCTCTCAAGCCCTGCAAAGCAGTTTAAGTGTGCCATTAATGTATATATATTAAAGAGCATAAAGTATTTATATTTCCAGTTCGTCGTTATGTTGATTTTACTTCAACCAAATGTTGTATTACGCTAAAAGTAACACACACACACGTGTGTGTGAGTGTGTGTGTGTGAGAGAGTGAGTGCGTGAGAGTGTGAGTGTGTGTGTTACATTATTATTAATATATTGGTATTAAATTACATTAACAGCAACGTTAGTTACTGACGACTCGGAGATAACAAAAAATTAATGTTTTTGTAACATTGTACTGCTGGCCCAATATTAGACTTTTTTCTGCGCACGCTTATGGGGTCCACGACACTGTGAATACAAAGTTAAATGAAAGAGAAATTATGAGTGAGCTGAAATTGCTCGCGAAATGGAGTGTGATTCAAGGGAGGCAAGGAAAAAGATGGAATAATTGCCTTCTTCATTCGGAAGAGAACGTCAAAGGCAAGAGAGTAAATCTGGCAGGGGAACGGACTCTAAACATTATGAATTGAAATGGTTTGTCTTCAAGAGTATGACATCTCTGGTCGACAAATGTATGCCAAAACAAACAAAGGACACAGCTGCTATCGAGGTAAGTAGCCATGCAAACAAAAAAAGATTTTATTTAAAGAATATTAACATATTTGATTTGTAATTACGTAAAACAGGTTATAAGTAGATATTTTACTGTAAAAGCGCGAAGACGGGAAAATCTTAGGTTTTTCCGGTATATCCGAACATTTGCCGTTGTTGACCGTTTAAAGCTCGAAATATAATGGGAATCTATAAATTTCGTACTTTTAACAAGAGATACTGGTAAAGCCAGAATTTACCGGTGCGAGCCGATAAACATGACCTAACCAAATGGAACATAACCTAACGAAAATTTATAAACACAATATATAAGCAATATGGTACTATAAAGTACAGTGAATTTCAACATAGTTATGATTAGTGTTAAATATGGCACAGTGTTTATAATAACCAAACAGGAATGCAATAATTTGTAAATAGTGTCATTTTACTCAGACTAATTGTTATTACTTACTTTCTTTGTAATAATTAATTTCTGAAATAGAATTCGATACTTGCCAGAGCTGATCGATAAATCCTGACATTTACCAACATGTATTAGTAAATGTATGAAATTTGCAGATTTCGTATTACATTTCGAGTTTTTACTGGTCAATAACGGTAAATGTTCGGATATACCGGAAACATTAAGATTTTCTCGTCTTCGCGCTTTTAGAGTAATAGATACCTACATATTGTTCAGGTGCTTACAAAGTTTTAAATAAGGTAAACATTTTTTACTTTATGCGTAGTTGTCTTGCCAAGGTAATGTGTCAACCGTAAAAAAATATTAGTCAAATTCAGCAGGAACAGTCTGGAGAGAGGCCGAGGTTTATCTTGCTATCTTTATCACAGGTAAAAATGGCGTTTGATAGTACATTCTGTTGGTGCCATAATCCTAAGGTTTATTCACCATTTTCTTCATAATTGAAAGTTCCATGGGGTGTGTAAATATTCTGAGAGTGTTGGTTTTTTCTCAAAAACAATTGTGCCTAAAAAACATGTTATCATGGCCAGAGTGGCGTTTTCTGTTTGAAGAAGTAATGGCTTCAGGTTGACTCTGAATACACTAGATAGGATACCAAAGGCACTTTCAACCACTCGGTGTGCTCGACTCAATCTGTAGGTACATGTTTATTTAACTGGCTCTGTTTCGTGTTTACCAGGCTAGGGTTTCATTATAAGCTCTTGTAGCGGGATAACATCATCGGCGACAAATATACATGGGACATTTGCTTCTCTGTTCGGAAGAGGGCGGTAAGCGGGAAGATGTAATTCATCGTCACGCAGTTTCTGGCAAAATATTGTGTTTTTAAGTTCGCCTCCGCCCGAAATCCTACACTGAAATCCTGCATTGGCGTACAGAAAACAATAATCTGCGTCCACAACTCCTAATAAAACCACACTAAACGTTGCTTTATAGTTGTGGAAGTCACTTCCGCTGTGTATGGTTGATTGCAAGACACTGTGCTTCCCGTCGACGGCATCTACGCATTGCGGGAAGTTTCATTTGTCTTCAGAATACTTGACAACATTTATCCACTCTTGGCTTGTTGACGACACCTGAAACTCGGAAATAAATAATATGTTTCAATTATTTTCTTATTTAAGGACGTTGTATACGAAATAAGTGATTATTTTATATTTGTACCAAACACTAAGTTGTACGCATTCTTTGTATTTACTCTATAAAGAAATTCGATTGCCTTGTTTTCTCATAATGACATACTGCCATCACAAATTGACTAGTTTTTTGATGTACCAAAAATGAACTTGCATACAGAAATAAAAANCATAATGACATACTGCCATCACAAATTGACTAGTTTTTTGATGTACCAAAAATGAACTTGCATACAGAAATAAAAACATTCACAATGGAAGAGGATGCCAACAGCTACTTTAACGAATTAACAAAACTTTTCAAGGTAATGTTTTTATAGTTAAAAATATTGCGGAAAATAAGGGATTGTTTGCGTATATTCTATTTCTAGCTGTCCTTCATGTTTTATTGTAAAATAACGTTTGCTAAGCGTACCTTAAAATAAAATAAGACAAGACCTTTCAGTAACCTGTGTAAATTTTGTGTAAATAGGTTAATTGTTTTTGTACGTCACAAAGACTACACGAATTTGACTTTGTCATGTCTGTTTGAAAAAAACTATCCGCTCAAAAATTATTTCATCTGAGGTATCATGTCTACAAGTTGAACAATTATCGGTACAAATATAAAATAATGTAACTGTACATATCCAACGCCTTTGCACAATTATTTAATACATGAGAAACTAATATTAAAAAAGTAACAGGTTAATTAACAATTTTTATTTTATTTATTTATTTTCAGGATAATAATGAGGGCGTGGATGTTGTTGGTACACAATCCGAAGTTCAAGAAACACAATCATGTTCATCTACCCATCCAACGAAATATTTTAAATCGCAGAAAAAAATCGTTGTGCGCTATAAAATAAAGGCGTTGAGTCGGTAAGAGGAGATTGATGGTGCCTACAATACATTGAATGAAGCTGTTGCCAGGCGAAACCTCGAGAGATTCAAGTACGATATTTGGAGAACACGCAACTTCAAAACACAGAGACTATAGTAAGTACACGAGAAACGTGGTCGAGAAATTGGTCGCAGGTATTCTTTTCGACGCCGATATGGGAAAATATAATGATCCATGAAATGTAAGCCACACAACCACTCCTAGCTACACCTACTCTCAGATCTCCGCTTCGCCGACATCGAGTCCATCTTCATCTGTTTCGCCCTCTCCCACAACACACATTGAGCAACTCTTGACACGCGTGCAGGCCAAGGTAGTTAATTACTATTCACAGTTGCAACAATTGACTACAACCAAGTAAACCGAGCACATACTCGTTTGCGACGTGTCAGGAAATCCGACAGATCAGACATTCAACAACCGACATATGAAAGCGAAGAGATTGGAAACAACACACAAACGACAACGAGTTTTAATCAAAAATATAACGTAAAAATTTGATGTTTTCTATTTTACTTCATTTTGATTATTTGTATCTTACCTGTTATACATTTCTTTAATAATAAAACTATTCATTATGTTTTGTACTAATAAACTATTTTTAATTTAACAATATCTGTTAACATTCACAGTATAGGTACTTACCTTGATAATATCCGTTATATCATAATTTATGCCAGCGCAGGCTTCGGGCAGGATAATTGTGGAAATCAACTCCTTGGATAATTTGAAGAGAATAGCTCAGGGTTGCATATGAATCCCCAGTGGCTAAAAATCGTAGACCCACAGCGATTCTCTCTTTTGCAGGAATTCTGTCACGAAAATATGTGTTCTGTTTTGAAATAGGAGGTCCAATTGCATTCAACAACCATTCAAAGTCTTCGGAGGACATTCTAACAAATTTTTTAACTCTCCGTACATTGCCTAGGCCTGTAAATAGTCCATCAAATCATTGCCACTTTATTTATTTCTGTTTTCATATAGTGTGGTTCTCGAACATCGCCGCTTACACTTACGTTTCACATTACTAATTACTATGAAAGCGGCACAAGTAATGACAACGTCTTCGTCGGACATTTAACATTAAGTGTTCTCACTTTTAAGCACAACCGAACACAAGTGAACGTATGCGCACGAAGCAATGTGGGCGTATAAGCGCTTGAGAACGACCGTTCGTTTATTTTCGTTCACTAGCATTCGTTCGCCTTCATTCGTTACGTCTGTATGCGCCTTTGCAGTTTACAGTCACGCATTCATTATATAAAAGTATATTTTTTTTAACTGGTTTAGTTTTTGTCCATCTTAGTAGAACAACACGTTCTCTGTTATCGTAAAAGTAAGTAATAATTCCGAGTTTTCGATAAGCTTTTAGTATTTATGGTAGGGTATACGGCAGAATTATACCCGTAAAAAGAACACTACTTTTGAGACTGAACAAATGTAAACGGAAACGTGAAAGATGATTGCGTCTACGAGAATTGAAGTTCCTAGTAATGATTTTCAGGTAGCATTTGGCACAGGTTTTCCACTATATTAAAGTTGTCCTGAAATGAACTTGGTTTCGATTGTATTACGTTTCATTTTCATTGATAGAATTTAAGTTACCANTGAACTTGGTTTCGATTGTATTACGTTTCATTTTCATTGATAGAATTTAAGTTACCAAACACTGTGGAAATACCATACGTAGAGCAAAACGTTTTTCGCTTACGTTTACGTGATCAATACACATTTTCTTGCGCATCATTGTTGTAGAACGGACCTTACTAAACTGGAAGGTAACGATCTGCAAAATATCACATAAAAAAACCCCACTTATGTTAATTTTTGGCCTAAGCTTTATAACATACCTCATTTTTTATACTTAAACTATATTTAATATTCCACAAACAGTACTGCCAAACCGTCCACCCGCACGTGTTTATTGAATCAAAATTTCAACCTCCTCAAATGGACCTAAATAAAGTGGTCATTACAGTACGTATCGCACGTTATTAATTTATTTCATCTAATTTGTCTCAATGAAAATGTTATTTACTTTTTTTTGTGGAGTTGATGATTTTGAATACTGAGTGCGAACTTTAGTTTGTTCGCAGTTCGTTGTTCACTGCGTTAATCGAATCGTATCACAATGCTAAAATACTCGTACTTTTTAAATTTTTTGTTTATTGTTTGCCTACAGTAATTAAGGTTCTCTTGGTGTGAAGTGTGCATAGTTGATCACGCACAAGGGTGCGCTCTGTCGGGAGCCGGTTGAACTGATGTTTGGATCAATACGCCGGCTATCTTGAAGTTCTCTCCGTGGACACAGTGTGGCGCTACGTGTTCTTGGAGCTAGTGCAGCGCCAGCCAGGGTTTTTTGTGTTGTGTAGGTTACTTTATTTTATTGAGCCCATCGGCGTACGCAAGGCGATGCAGCGGTACCCCCCATTGCGTCATATCATAAGAAATATAAAAAATAATAATTTTGCCAATTTAATATTTTCAGTAGACAGCCTGCGTGTATGAAACGACCACTAAATTAAAAGTAGCTTTAAGAAACCATTGACAATTTATAATGAATATTTTTTAATATATTCTTACTTTTTAGTTTTAACGTCGTAAAAGTGGATCTTCATTTTGCGGATTGCACCTTCTATTACCTAATGCTGCGCACGTTTATTATTGAACTCCAACCGCTTGCTTTTTTTTTTAAAGCTTTATTTTAGTGCACATTGTTGTTATTGTTGGGAAGAGATGAGTACGATAATCAGTATTTTCGTCTTCTACGTGTATACCGTTCAGGCAATGCAGACACNTAAAGCTTTATTTTAGTGGACATTGTTTTTATTGTTGGGAAGAGATGAGTACGATAATCAGTATTTTCGTCTTCTACGTGTATACCGTTCAGGCAATGCAGACACAGCATGCACATGTGCTGTGTACAAAGTGAGGCCGTGTTGCAGTTGATACTTTTCCTTTAATAACTAAATTCCCCCTGCAGAATTTACGTACTTTTGTTATTTACTTTTCGTTTCTATCACTTTAGAATCTGACACGTTGCAAGTTACAAATCAATTAAAACATCTCGGTGTTGTTTTTTCCAACCCATGCATTTTTAATACGCATGCAGCCGAATCATTTTCTTGAAAGTATATGCATTACATTCCGAATAGAGATACTTATGAAAATATTGTTATTTCATAATTATTGTTTATAGTTTCTTCGTTCAAGTTAATTTGGTGTTATAAATTTTTATGAATGAAAATAATTTTAATTTTCTTTCGTAGAAATGCGGCTAATTTAAAGAACTGGGTGGATTCTCAGTTTACAGTTCAGATTTCACATTCATCTGCAATCTCCAGAGTTGTACTGTGCAAAATATAACCGTTTTAGATGATGAACAGTTGATCGTAGCGGTTTTCCAATTGAAACTGTACGAAATACAAAAAAATTAAACAAACAGGTNGTACGAAATACAAAAAAATTAAACAAACAGGTTTGAACAGAGCCCAAGCTTCACGAACGGCGTGGACAGTATTGTGACAAGACTAAATATATGCGCAAGGTGATATTAACCGAGCGAAACGGTGCAATGTCTAGACNCGTGGACAGTATTGTGACAAGACTAAATATATGCGCAAGGTGATATTAACCGAGCGAAACGGTGCAATGTCTAGACCTGCGTTTGATTCCAGGTCCTATTATCCCGATTTTATCCCGATTTCGTATGTCCCTGGTTTTCTGAAATTACTTCCCGGTACCGGGAGATATTTTCTTAATACATACCATAACCGATTGCTTCCCCGCTGGCAACGTAACTTTAAGCCATAGTAAACAAGATAATTGTATACGCTCTTTGACCGGAATTCACTTCGGGAATATGCTATGGTGTCTTTAATATGAAGTAAAATGCTATGAAAAAAATCACGTTGTAACGCAAACAGAATTACTTTCCAGTGTGTCTGACAGCTACAATTTTTTATTCAATATTATTCGCAATAAAACGCGTCCTCCACTTACAGGCATGTACTAATTGCAGAAAAATTTGGCCGCTTTAACGGAGATACGTCATTTGTGTCATCAGTGCTCAAAGCATTTCTAAACTGTTTCTTACTTAAAAATCTCTATATGGAAAACTTTATCACTCAAAACAAATATAAAGTGTTCTTTTTCCTCAGAGAAAGTCAATAAACTAACATAATAATAGTTTATTCGTTTCTTAAGGAAAATATATCTCTTATTTTACTCCTGCAAGTTTTGTGCGGATATGNAACATAATAATAGTTTATTCGTTTCTTAAGGAAAATATATCTCTTATTTTACTCCTGCAAGTTTTGTGCGGATATGAAACTATGTGATGTATAGACAACGATAACACTTCAACGTAACTGATAAATCAATTGTTGTCCTTTATTGGGCATTATATTATCTATGTAACAGAATAAGCCATACTACATTTCTCCGCTTTATGACCTGAGTAATTGTCACGGCCATTCGTAAATTTTTTTTTTTGCCTTGTAAACGAAATTTTATTTTACTCATATTTTGTGCTTAAGATGATATATCGTTCACGCGGACTAAATTAACGCAACTGCTGCAGCTTTTCAAATCCAAACCTTCCACGTAAGTCGAACTCGGAATTTTCTGTCAAAAACTGGACTTGACCACCCTTTATCTCTTTGTAATGCGTGGAACTGTTCAGGAGTTTTGTATTTAGCGAGGGGCAGGAAATTATGCGAATATTGCAAAATCAACCATGGTTCTGATTGAATCATTGTTTTTAAGTTTCATTAATTTTATCCACAGTTTGGTCATCAGAAACCCGGTGCAAAATGTTAATTTGTCAACAAATGGAAGGTTCAGAGCACACGTAGATAGTCAATTTTTATAATTACTGGTAAAATTCATTATGGTAATAATTCTGACAAAATAATTAATTCTGTTACGCGCTCGCTGTTTTGTCCCGCGCGTGGGAATAGAAGTGAAGGACAGAGTAGTTGGATGATTAATGACGCTATCAGTTGCAACCGGAGACACAGCGGCTTTTCACAAAGGGATGTTTGCAATGCGTACCTGTTTTGCCCATCAGTGCGCATGCCGCTCCCGACCTTGGGTATCGGGTGTCTTTGAAACATCTGAAAATTGCTCTGGATTACTGACCTCGTTTCTTTGNGCCGCTCCCGACCTTGGGTATCGGGTGTCTTTGAAACATCTGAAAATTGCTCTGGATTACTGACCTCGTTTCTTTGATATAGACTCGGGGCGTGGCGAACCTTCCAGGTCAAGGCCAGCGGCTATAATAAGCACGTCGGGCCTCCGAACCGGCAGTTGTTTAATGGACGAGTCTCAGTGATAGACGACTAGCGAGAAGATAAGCGCGCGGCGAGAGAAGTGACCAGCGAGAGGGAAATCTGCAACTGCGAACATCAGAGCAGTCATTACATATGATGGCAACAGATGGAATGAACGTGTGTTAATGATGGGTATGAGGTAATTGACAATAACCAAACACAGACATAAAGAAGGACGTTAATTAGAGTTGAAATATATATTAAATATTGTGCTCACTGTGAAATAAAAAAAGTAATAGTGGAGACAGATAATTTAATGCTGTAAATATGTAATAGCTGTCTGGATAAATTAAATATAAAATTTAATTATTTTATTTTTACTAAGACCTCCTTTCCTCGCGAACTCAGATACGCCCTCCAGGCATTTATGTTACAATACAGTCAATACCTATTTCACATGCAAACTATTAATAAAACTGTAGACAAAATGTTCCATTTAAAAGTTTTTTTATTTAAAGCTCATTCTCATTAACATAATTACATTGACTTCGTGTAGTTGTTTACTTAACCCATTATATATTACCCTCTTGCCTATCAGGCTTCTTTGTGTTAGCGCTGGTCTGTTTTATTTTCAGTATTAGTATGCTTAATCAGTTTCTGCGACTATAATGTCAATAATTTATTTTCTCGTAATTTATTGGTTTAACTATTTTGAAAGAGTGCATCTTTAATGTGAAAAAGAATTTAAATGTCCTTGGGAATTTTAAAATGTTTCTAATGAGGTCACCTGAATAAGCTAATTCTGTAGAATGTTGCGTACAGGATTTATCAATATTTTTTTTGAAATATTGTATTTGCCCAACCTTGGCAACGTTGGTTATCAATGCGGAAGCACCGGGTTATATATTTTGAGATACTTGAACTTTCTGACCATGGTGGAACTTTTTTTTTCCCCTCCACCGTACGTGACTCGTGACTTTCTCGTCGTACTTTGCTCGTGCTTTATTTATAACGCACGGGTGCCAGTGACCTTTCTGTATCGATACCGTGTGAATATCATAACACGTTTCCCACACGTCATGTCCGTGCTGGTTAATGGCACTCGCTGATAAATAACGTCTGGGAAACATGTACGGCTCATTCATGTTCCGTCTCTGACATCCGTTTTAATTTAAAAATGAATCATTCCGTTTGCGGTGTGGTACGCTATTTTTCTGGCGATTTTGTGGAAATCAATTTGGCGTGTCGAAAGATGATAAGTGTGAAGTGGATTTCCTATTGGCCAGAGGCTACTCAAACTAGAGTACATGTTATTGGTTAAATGGTAAATGGGATGAGAATCTTGTGGCGCACACACTTCTACAATTAAGGTGTCTTCCCCCTTCGCCAACCAACGTCCGGCGGTGTTGTACAACCCGGAAGTACTTAACATATTCAGTTAACAAATTAGTATGTAAGTCCAAGACTGCTCTAATCAATTAGTTAAAATTAACACCTGGAGGTATCACAATAGTTTCATAATTCATGTGGTGACAATGTATAAAAAACGTGATTACATGAAAACTAACAGGTGTCGTTCACATATCAGCAGTAATTAAACGCGTATTTTGAAACACGCCGATCCCTCACTGGACTGGAGTAGACGGTATGCGTGCGTAGACGTAGGCATGCAATTGAAACGTTCTTGCATTCGTATAAAAAACTGCGAAAGTATATTTACCGTTGTTCGTTATGTACAGTAATTGTAACTTGCTTGGGGTAAGAATTTCTGAAAGCTCGGTGCGGTTGCGAGAGTGTACAGACTTAGGTTGTGCAGCGATAATTTAAACTAAGCACAATTAGATAATGCGCGCAAAAATTTTTGTATCAAAATCTTGTAGCCAGTTTATGCGTAAAATACGCAAATGAATGTATACGTGTTACACAAGTTCATCCCGAACTCCAGGCACATACTTTGTGAGAATTAGCTATAGAAAACTGGCTAGAAAACGTAATACGACCTATGACCTAGCGTTACATGTAAGGAAAAGAGAGACTCTTGAAAATTGGAAATTAAAATAAGGTATTTGCAAAATGTTAAACGGGAGATGAAACAAAAAATTCGTGAATTGAGTTAGTCTGATTTGATATTTCCCATATGTGAACATTTGGCTCGTGATAACATCACCAATTATTAGGAAGTTAGCGGGTGCCATGTTATTAACAGAAAAATGTATCTTACCCGTGGGTGTTTATCGATTTGTTGATTGTCAAGAAAACCTTACAGATTTAAAAATTGGTTAAGTAATGTTAATTTTTATTTATATTTGTTACAAAACGTTCATTATAATTACAATATTAGACTTAAAGAAATCGTCTTTGAACTCTTGTGTATAGAAACTTATTGCTTTTATCTTTTTCTGTATACCTAAACCCTAAAAAAATTTGTTATACATAATTGCAAGTTGTTACACTTTGGTAACTATAAATATGATACGTATGCGGAAAATTTTGCATGTTTGCGCATTCATAACTAACTTTTATTAATTTTAAAATACGAGTGTTTTCACAATTTTCTAGTACAGCTTCATAGTAGCATGTAATTAATTGTTCAGAACAGATATTCAGAACAGATATTTAGTAACAGATATTTCATGCAAGCATACTACAGGAAAAACTATTCATCGTAATCAAATAAAATTTTGCCTTACAGGCTAAAACTTGGCTTACAGAATTAATTTTATCCATCTTGGTTTGAGTGCAAATTGATCCACTACATATTTAGGGTGAAATTTTATTTTTCTNTTTTGCCTTACAGGCTAAAACTTGGCTTACAGAATTAATTTTATCCATCTTGGTTTGAGTGCAAATTGATCCACTACATATTTAGGGTGAAATTTTATTTTTCTGTTTATGTTAACTTAATTAAGCCCGATGCAACGAGTATCTGAAGTTGAAGTACGAATTCAAGTAAGTCTTATATTANGCCGCTCCCGACCTTGGGTATCGGGTGTCTTTGAAACATCTGAAAATTGCTCTGGATTACTGACCTCGTTTCTTTCAGATAGACTCGGGGCGTGGCGAACCTTCCAGGTCAAGGCCAGCGGCTATAATAAGCACGTCGGGCCTCCGAACCGGCAGTTGTTTAATGGACGAGTCTCAGTGATAGACGACTAGCGAGAAGAGAAGCGCGCGGCGAGAGAAGTGACCAGCGGGAGGGAAATCTGCGACGGCGAACATCAGAGCAGTCATTACATACGATGGCAACAGATGGAATGAACGTGTGTTAATGATGGGTATGAGATAATTGACAATAACCAAACACAGACATAAAGAAGGACGTTAATTAGAGTTGAAATATATATTAAATATTGTGCTCACTGTGAAATAAAAAAAGTAATAGTGGAGACAGATAATTTAATGCTGTAAATATGTAATAGCTGTGTGGATAAATTAAATATCAAATTTAGTTATTTTATTTTTACTAAGACTTCCATTCCTCGCGAACTCAGATACGCCCTCCAGGCATTTATTTTACAATACAGTCAATACCTATTTCACATGCATACTATTAATAAAACTGTAGACAAAATGTTTCATGGAAAAGTTTTTTTTAAATTTAAAGCTCATTTTCATTAACATAATTACATTGACTTCGTGTAGTTGTTCACTTAACCCATTATATATTACTCTCTTGCCTATCAGGCTCCTTTGTGTTGGAGCTGGTCTGTTGTATTTCCAGTATTAGTATGCTTAATCGGTTTCTGCGACTATAATGTATATAATTTATTTTATTGTAATTTATTGGTTCAATTATTTTGAAAGAGTGCATCTTTAATGTGAAAAAAGAATTTAAATTTACTAGGGAATTTTAAAATGTTTCTAATGATGTCACCTGAATAAGCTATTTCTGTAGAATGTTGCGTACAGGATTTATCAATATTTTGTTTGAAATATTGTATTTCCTTAACCTTGGCAACGTTGGTCATCAATGCGGAAGCACCGGGTTATATATTTTGAGATACTTGAACTTTCTGCCCCTGGTCGAACTTTTTTTTCCCCTCCACCGTACGTGACTCGTGACTTTCTCGTCGTACTTTGCTCGTGCTTTATTTATAACGCACGGNTTTTTTTTCCCCTCCACCGTACGTGACTCGTGACTTTCTCGTCGTACTTTGCTCGTGCTTTATTTATAACGCACGGGTGCCAGTGACCTTTCTGTATCGATACCGTGTGAATATCATAACACGTTTCCCACACGTCATGTCCGTGCTGGTTAATGGCACTCGCTGATAAATAACGTCTGGGAAACAAATACGGCTCATTCATGTTCCCTTTCTGACATCCGTTTTAATTTAAAAATGAATCATTCCGTTTGCGCGTGGTACGCTATTTTTCTGGCGATTTCGTGGAAATCGATTTAAAGTGTCGAAAGATGATAAGTGTGAAGTGGATTTCATATTGGCCAGAGGCTACTCACACTAGAGTACATGTTATTGGTTAAATTGTAAATGGGATGAGAATCTTATGGCGCACACACTTCTTCAATTAAGGTGTCTCCCCCCTTCACCAACCAAGGTCCGACGGTGTTGTAAAACCCGGAAATGCTTAACATATGCAGTAAACATATTCGTATATAAGTCCAAGACTGCTCTAATCAATTAGTTAAAATTAACACCAGGAGGTATCACAATACTTTCATAATTCACATGGTGGCAATGTATTAAAAACAAATAATGTGTCTAATTTCGCCGATAACGTGATTGCATGAAAACTAACACGTTTCGTTCACATGGCAGCAGTAATTAAACGCGTATTTTGGAACACGCCGATTCCTCACTGGACTGGAGTAAACTGTATGCGTGCGTAGACGTAGGCATGCAATTGAAACGTTCTTGCATTCGTATAAAAAACTGCGAAAGTATATTTACCGTTGTTCGTTATGTACAGTAATTGAAACTTGCTTGGGGTAATAATTTCTGAAAGCTCGTGCATTTGCGAGTGTATACAGACTTAGGTTGTGCAGCGATAATTTAAACTAAGCACAATTAGATAATGCGCGCAAAAAATTTTGTATCAAAATCTTGTAGCCAGTTTATGCGTAAAATTCGCAAATGAATGTATGCGTGTTACACAAGTTCATCCCGAACTCCAGGCACATACTTTGTGAGAATTAGCTATAGAAAACTGGCTAGAAAACGTAATACGACCTATGACCTAACGTGATATGTAAGGAAAAGAGAGACTCTTGAAAATTGGAAATTAAAATAAGGTATTTGGAAAATGTTTAACGGGAGATGAAACAAAAAATTCGTGAATTGAGATAGTCTGATTTGATATTTCCCATATGTGAACATTTGGCTCGTGATAACATCACCAATTATTAAGAAGTTAGCGGGTGCCATGTTATTAACAGAAAAATGTATCTTACCCGTGGGTGTTTATCGATTTGTTGATTGTCAAGGAAACCTTACAGATTTAAAAATTGGTTAAGAAATGTTAATTTTTATTTATATTTGTTACAAAACGGTCATAATTACAATATTAGACTTAAAGAAATCGTCTTTGAACTCTTGTGTATAGAAACTTATTGCTTTTATCTTTTTCTGTATACCTAAACCCTAAAAAAATTTGTTATACATAATTGCAAGTTGTTACACTTTGGTAACTATAAATATGATACGTATGCGGGAAATTTTGCATGTTTGCGCATTCATAACTAACTTTTTATTAATTTTAAAATACGAGTGTTTTCACAATTTTCTAGTACAGCTTCATAGTAGCATGTAATTAATTGTTCAGAACAGATATTCAGAACAGATATTTAGTAACAGATATTTCATGCAAGCATACTACAGGAAAAACTATTCATCGTAATCAAATAAAAAAATTTTGCCTTACAGGCTAAAACTTGGCTTACAGAATTAATTTTATCCATCTTGGTTTGAGTGCAAATTGATCCACTACATATTTAGGGTGAAATTTAATTTTTCAGTTTATGTTAACTTAATTAAGCCCGATGCAACGAGTATCTGAAGTTGAAGTACGAATTCAAGTAAGTCTTATATTANGTTTATGTTAACTTAATTAAGCCCGATGCAACGAGTATCTGAAGTTGAAGTACGAATTCAAGTAAGTCTTATATTATTTCATAAGGAAAAAAGTCCCTCTGCCACAGCTGCAGACACAGGTAGCGTGACAAGACTGTCCAGAAACCAATCAATATTCGCTAGCACAGTTCTGGAAGACTGAAAATGTACTTCTAGCGCATCACTTGTTCACTGAGAGTTTTGCTTCACCACCTGGGTTTCGAAGTATTCAAATTTTCCTCTAGAATGACAACAGCGTATAGTTCTAGACTTTCTTTAAGATGCAATACATATGTGGTTTGTGTCATTTTGCTTCGCAAAATCGTTTGAAAATTAATTAATTGATTTATTGGAAATGGCTTATTAACGTCCCCCGGTGTTATGCCTTATGGCTTATCAGGGGACGGCTTACAATCTAACTTATGACTAAACTCAAACTAACACCCATGCCTTATCTGGGATTCGAACCCAGAACTCACTGCACCCCAGACTGGGCGGCGCACCAGCCGACTACGCCACGGGAGGTCGGCAAAATCGTCTGAAAAGAATGATAATGTATTTGCTTGGTAAATCGATCATCAGAATCCTGTAAATTTGCATATTCAGTAATCGGAAAGCAAACATTTGGAATCGGGAAATAACTGCCACAATTATTCACCAAAGAAAGCGAAAGAAAGNTTCAGTAATCGGAAAGCAAACATTTGGAATCGGGAAATAACTGCCACAATTATTCACCAAAGAAAGCGAAAGAAAGATCCTTGTCATAACACTACATTTAGAGGGAAAAAAAATAAATTCCAGAAGACACCATAAATAAATATAAAACAGGTACGCAGGATTTCATAAATTATGGATTTTCTACTCGCCGCTTAGTGTTGATAAAAATTAGGCCAAAAAGTCGGGACGGAAAAGCACTTAAATGACAAGGAAAACAATTTATGCACTAGCAGTTAGGATTGGTGGGTACTATTAAAAGCACTTTAACGCCAGAACAAACTGTGAGCGCTTGGTTTCTTTGACCGTCTCGAGTTTTATTCACGTGCTGTCCATGCAACAAAATCGGCATCACTATATGGGTGCACGTGGTCGATGACGACGATTTGAGGGTGGTTAAAAGGGCTTTCGACGTTATCGAACTGCTAGAAAAGTAGCATATTCCTGTGAAAACTTGGGTGCTAAAACTCTGCTGTAAAAAAAACGGAAAACGGGCGGGAATGAATCGGCGCGCGCACAGCCCGTCTGCCTGGTGTGACTGAGTATCGCGTCACATGTGCAAATGTGTCTTCTTGCTCCATGGTTTCACAAGAAATTTTGGCGTGTTCTTTCTTCTATCATCGGTAATGTTATTGGCTCTTCGCAGCTGTTAGCAATATTTGAAAAGAGGGAGGGGGTTGGGGAGATGAAAAAGGAAAATCCCGCTTCGAGGACCCTACTAACAGTCCTGCATTTTCACGGACGACGAAGCGCCTGTTCTTGCGTCTACTTACCAAACAGAAGTGCTTTGCCGGCTGCGGCACTTGAAGATGTTAACGGAAAATATATCTCTCTATGTCATTTTCGCGCCACCTGGAATGACACTGAAATTACGGTTATGTCCTTCATTGTTCTGGGTTAGCCTTGATACCTGTTCCAAGCATACCTGGGTGCGGGAACATCCACTGACACGAAAGAAGATGCTGCAGGAGAGATGAGAGTTACGCTGCCCAGGGCAATTTCTAGGTACTTTTAGTGTGGGACTTTATCTTTTTATTAGAGGATCCAGTTAGGACATAATCGTGGGATGTGTTGAGAGTTTTTTTAATGAGGGATAGGCTAAAGAATTCTAAGGAAGGGGATTTGTATGCCTTAATGAAGGAAAAAACTTGTGTTAATGTTAAGACTTTGATGTACGGTTATATAGGATATTCTAAAAACCAGTATAAATTGAAGTTGATTTTTTAAAGCTGGTCTTTGATACTAACTTACATTGAAGTAGAAATATTATTTGGAGTAAAAGTTGATTTGTTGTGAAAAAGATGGGGATGTAGGCGATTATATACACACACATACTTTTGTGAGCAACGCACGTATTTGATGTATTATGACGGGAGTAACCTCGGCTGTGGACTATTTAAGAATGAGACAGCAAAAACTTGGGCTTTTCATATTTTTGGAGTGTGTTCGAGACAATATTTATTCAGGCATCGACGTTTTTATTTTGGAAAGATTGGTAGACGTCATATACGACATTTGATGCTGGGCTACTTTGAATGAGAAGTTTCTTTCGAGACTGTTTCTTTCGAGGCGTTCCAGTTTATGTGAGACAAAGATAGTGACGTTGGGTGTGTGCCTGAGTGTGAAGATCACCTCGGAGTTTTCTTACAGCCTCGTACGCCAGTGTTCAGTTGGTAACATATTAGTGGCCAGGTCACTCTGAGAGAGGGTTATGGAGATTAGTAGTCTTTAATGAAGAGTTGCACTGTGGATGGACATACTCATTTTAATACATTTGTAAGCGGTCTGAAGATAATCTTAGCAAAAATATTGCATACGTGAGTAAGGAAGACGTTCAATTGTACTTCTAAAAAGTGTCATAGTGTATGAAAGTTTCGTGAAGTCACAAATTATATCGTGAAACCTTTAAGTTATTTTTATGAGATTACTCATTTTAAACAACTGCAATTATCGAAGTTGTTCTGAAAATCAGGGTTAAATGGAATTTTTCTTCGGGCGTAATTTTAGGGTTGATTTTGGTGGTAAACTAATGTGTCTACCCACCCTTCTTTTCATACACTGAAGAGCCAAAAAAANCTTTTCATACACTGAAGAGCCTAAAAAAAAAACTGGTACAGGCGTACGTATGCAAATAACAGAGGTATGGAACCAATCAGAGTATCGCTATGCGGTCGGCAGCTAGATCGGTTACTGCTGCTACAATGGTAGGTTATCAAGATTATCTCCGAGGTAGCGATAAAATTTGGATGTTCGCGTACGACCATTTCACGAGTGTACCGTGAATATCGGGAATCCAGTAAAACATCACATCTTCGACATCGCTGTGGCCGGAAAGAGATCGTGAAAGAACGGGATAAATGACAACTTACGAGAATCATTAAACGTGACAGACGTGCAACCCTTTCTCAAATTGGCGCATATTGGATTTGTGGACTGCCCTGCAGGATTAATGGTGTGAATTGCCTCCTGCATACCTTTAAGCATTAGTCGAGTCAATGCCACGTCGTCTTGCGGCACTTCTGCGTGCTCTGGGGGCCATACATGATATTAGGCAGGTGTACCAGGTTTTTTTTTTCTCTTTAGGCTATATAATCTTTAGGTGAGATTTGCAGAGAATGGGTTAGGGAGTTCTGGTGGATTTGTGGAGTGATGCGGCTCGCGGACAGTGCAACATAGAATTTATAACCCACACATACCTAACACCAGAATTCACAATTTATAGTTAAACAATCCATAAGTACACCACATGTTGAGCAAAAGCACAAATAACAATTGTGAATCTAAAATGAATAGTATATGCGTAAGGCTTACAAATGGTTACTAAACGTTAGTCAAAATAGGGGGAGTGATAGCAAATTTAAAATGTAGTAGATACGGCACTATGTTTGTTTCTTCTAGAGACTGATGTCTCGTGACCCTCCACAGTAGCGACACGAGCATAGATAGACGATCATGAAGTTATCTTTTGTTGTGGCAAGAAATTAAGTAAAAAGATGACTGACATGTACATTGGCTGCACTCCGTCTGTAGTATTATTCAGGCCTATATTCTATGTTTATAATTNAAAAAGATGACTGACATGTACATTGGCTGCACTCCGTCTGTAGTATTATTCAGGCCTATATTCTATGTTTATAATTGTACTGGTGGTGCCTTTTAGTTTTCATGGCCACTGTCTCCATGTACAAAACATTTCATTGGCTATACCTTTTTGAAACTAGTTTCGCGTATTTTACTGGTTACGTTTTACACCAGCATACACTGTGTCTCGATATTAACTGGGGCTGCGTACAGCTAAGGTAGTATACATAAAGGACAGAAAATTGAATCAAAATCTGTTTGTTTTGAGTTTTATAGCGAGCAGGTGCTACCGAAGGTGGGTAGTATCTTACAGTGGACAGAGTGTGTATGCCGCATCATCGAAGACGATGCNGCGAGCAGGTGCTACCGAAGGTGGGTAGTATCTTACAGTGGACAGAGTGTGTATGCCGCATCATCGAAGACGATGCTATGTGTGTGTGTGTGTGTGTGTCGGTGTGTCTCTCTCTCTTTCTCTCTCTCTCTCTCTTTCTCTCTCTCTCTGTCTCTCTCTCTCTGTCTCTCTCTCTGTCTCTCTCTCTATGTCTGTCTCTCTCTCTCTCTCGAGACTAGCAGGACAGCTTGTAATCGGACGCCAAATACCCCGGACATTGCATTCAACGCGGACGACTCCTGCATGGTCTGCGTATCACAGTTTCGATTTCGTTGATCTTGTGCATGCATGTGGCTACCTGAAAGCCGTGGTTTACAGTTGTAACCCTGTTGGAACTTGAATCGTTTACCAGCTTGCGCAGGACACATGCNGTTGTAACCCTGTTGGAACTTGAATCGTTTACCAGCTTGCGCAGGACACATGCCATCCCATATGCACCATGCCGAACTTGTTATTAAGGGTGAAGTCGTCCATGCGCGGACATTTTATAAGCTGCATTGATGCTCGTAGTGGACAGTTAGAACACTTTCTGAAGCATCAATATGTACACGGTTATCCCCTAAAACAAACCAGTACGTACACTCTGTCCACTGTAAGAAGCCACCCCCATTCAGCAGGCCCTTGCTCGCTGTCAAGCCAGGTACGGATAAATGTTTATCTAATTTTTCCCCTTTTTTGTATAGGCACTGCCCACAAAGTAAGCAACGCAAGTTAATATGGGAACAATCTATACAGTCGGTGGAGATAGGACCTATCTACGTNACTGCCCACAAAGTAAGCAACGCAAGTTAATATGGGAACAATCTATACAGTCGGTGGAGATAGGACCTATCTACGTGGTTGGCTCATTCATGGGGGATATCGCAATGGTTAGCTAATTTTCTACAATAAAACAAACAGAAAGGAAATTGTGTTCATTGCCCAGATAGCCAATTTAGTAGCTGTTTTTATTTTTATTTTATGTAGACAGAAGCGAAAAAATATTGTTACAGAAAATTTGATACTTTCTTTCAGATTTAGTGCAATGTTGATAGTGCTCACGTCAAATTTGAACTCACGCGAATGAGTCTCATAGAACTGTCCGATAAAATTATTTAAGAACTTTTCATTCTCTTCACTACTTGAGGAGCTGTCGTGCATTTATAAACCACTGACGCAATGAAGTGGAAAGCTCGATATTGGCGTGTGCGTGTATTGTATTTGGGTCTTTCAAATACGTAACGGCTTTATCGTTTGATTGTTGAAAAGTCAGTAACACTGTATGTACATTTTCGCAAGTACGTGGTTATTTTTTCTAGACAACAAAGATAAAAATATTAATTTTTAGATACGCGTAATGCCGCAGACATGTTTATAACGTGCATGATACTGAGAGTTGTATTTTCGAGTCGCTTGAAATGTCTGTTTTCCATGAATAGTTTGTTAGTTTAAACACTACGTCAACACCATAAAACATGGGTCAAGTATTAGATACTCAGTATTGTCTTGTTTGTCAGTGAAATACTCATCACTGTAAATCCACTTAGTAAGTTGCTGAGTTGAAATCACCATTGTCAGCAATTTTGTTAGTGAACACTTTCGCTGATTTCAACTTGTTTTAGAGCTAGGCTGGCTATTATATTTTCCTTGTGGCCGAGCGTTTGTGCCGAAAACATAACTGCAGGACATCACATACTGAACGTTTCAGATCAACGATCTGTGCCTAGCGTCTGGTTATATGGATAGGATATGTCTATAATCCCGTGAAAATGATTTTCCGTTCGGAGTATCTATACCGCTCCGCGTACATGGCTTTGAATAATAACATTCAAGTTATATATTTGTTCCCGCGAGACAAATACAGACTTTGTTGTCGGTGACAGTGATTTGAATTTCACCCTTTTTTTTTTTTTGCCATAATTCCTTTTCGCTTTGGCCATGCCAGGGAATAAAATTTCCTCATTACTGTCATTGTATAACCCCTCTCTAGCGATGTACACCGTGCCAGAATATTAATGGCCTTATAGGTTGTTCGTGGCTGTTGAGCGCTTCTGAAATCAACCTTTGAAAAAAATCACGTGCTTACAATTGTATGCATTGAAAGATTAATCACTGAATGAAGTTCTCATGATAATGTTGGCAACTAATTATGCAAAGTAGTTCCATGTCTTAACGTTGTCTTAACACTGTGGTGTTTGCATTTGTGGACACTTAATGTACTTAAGTTAGTTACTAATTGTTTTATGTACGCGATGGTAAGAATTGTCATTTTAGTTACATTATCACAGTTTCGTTTTATCGACACTTGAATAAAGTCACGTCGATTGGAATGTCAAATTTGTATGTGGCGGAAGAGTACAATGGACAGAGAAATAGATCTCGCTCAGTGCTTCCATATATGCTTAACCGCGAACCGTCTATATAAAAAAATTATACTCTATTTTATTATTGATGTAAGTATGAAAGTCAATTTTGAAATACATTCGGAGAACACCTTGTTTTGTGTTTCACGTGTTGACACCTTTTATTTGCGAGTTTCCATCATAACTCAACATATTTTGTATAAGCTTTGGACCCATTTGCGCATAGATTTCAAACCTGTGATGTTGAAGTACCTCTACTGTCTTGTAATATGAATTATTATTATGCATTTTATTCCTGTACCAATGTGAATACGTGACCAGTTTAACTGGCACTACTTCATAAAAAGTAATTTGCAGTAGGCCCATGGTCATTGTGCAGAGGTGATGAGTGTTACATATAATAGAGGTTAAGTGAGTGAAGAGATTTGGGTGGCTCTTAACACCTGGGTTTTGAGAGCCGATTAGGATGAAGCAAGGTATATAGTAGCGCCAGAATGAAGGGGCGGGGGAAATGGGAGATCCTCGAGAAAGCTCGCCGACCAGCGGCATCGTCCGGCACGATTCCCATTTGCAAGGATTGAACCTGGTTCGCCTTGGTGGGAGGCGAATAGTCTAACCACTACACCACCGCGGCGCCTCTCATACGAAGATAATCGTATCTTATTGTACTCGTATTTATCAAATAGTGACGCCCGACATTTATTTCATATTGTTTTCCGAAATAAACCTATAATTTGGAAATTATTTTCATGAAATTACTTTCATAAGAGAATAATTTTGCTCTAATTCCGAAAATAGTATTAACATCCAGGCTGCAACCACATGGTACTAAGAACTTAAATTACTATCTCAAAAAAGACAAACTAAATCCGCCATCTGCAGTACATTAAACAGTAAACAGTCCTGGCAGTACAGTCTGTCCAATAAAATAAATGTTTTTGAATGAACACGTAGCTATGCCATATTTTGTTAGTGCCTTAAATGTAAAATGCTAACATTAGTAGGTGCTACTGAAACTATCTATTGTAAGCTTAATAAATTAATTCCTCATATATACTTAGGTATGTAGTTACTTTTTTTTTGTATTATGAAATCCTGCCTATACACAAGAATTGTGGCATAGTACCAACTTATATTGGAAAATACGATTTCAGTCGGTTTATTAAATATATTAACTATCGTACACATAGTCTGATTTTTGATGTTATTGTATGGGTCTACTTAGTCTATTAGCACGCCAAACAATCCTTGTCTGCTACAAGGTTACCGTGATCTCTACTCACAGTATTTACAATATGAGCAAAGTCTAACAGCCAGGTGTTCCTTCGTATGTAAACATCAGCTGTGGCGGAGGAATACACTGCTATTGTCATGGAAACAGCTGTATTCAGAACTATTTTCAGGACTGTCAAAAAGTGCAATTGTTTGTGAAACAGACTCTACCATAATTTCGCCATGTAAAGAAGTAAAATTTATTAACAGCTAGTTTTTTAGTAATTGGTTTTTAGCGATGCATAACTATGCTATCCAATGGCTGCTGTAAAGTACTTAATTTTTCTGATCATTCACAGAATGTATTTGTGCAGAATGTGCGCAGTTTTTATGGTTTTTTTATTTTCTTTTGTTCCAGGTGAGTAGTTTCTGCCCGGCCGCCCGATGGCAGCACTAGATGTGTGGTGCGGTGTGTGAGTACATATATATTATTTTAGATATTCTCTCACTGTATTTCGCCATTGAAATAGCATACGTGTTTACAGCCTCCACTCTATTAATGTATGTTTTTGTTGTTGTGATATTTCACCTTAGGATATATATTAAGCTTTTTTTATAATAATTTGGAGAATAAAAGTATTTTATTAATACTGCAGAGAACATAACTTTATAGTGCGCTCGTAACTAATTATTAAGTGTTAACTATTCTAAATATGTACTGTTTCTCTTATTAATTGGGATACACATAAATATCAACAGTTAGTTTATCTTTGTACGTACGGATAGCGCAAGTAGCAAACGTACTTTTGAACAAATTATTTGTATTATTTCTCATTGAAATTAAATCAGCATAAAACCGAACTGTCAAAAAACAGGAATGGTTTAGGTGGGAAAATGAGGTGCATTAACTTACTGACTTTTCTTAAAGAAATGGTTAAAGTTTTTTTATTTAGTAATTTGAATTATTTATTTTTTTAAATTGAATTTTGAGACAAAACTTAAAAACGCTGACTTAAAAATTTAATGTGTTTAAAACTTTTCAATTTTTTAATTTAATTTATTTTGAAATTTGTGAATTTTATTTTACAACTTTACTTATTGGCGAGAAGGGTATAATTTGAACTATGCCCTAAATAATGAAATTGTAAGAGTCTGATACAAAAATGCATCGCACTTGGGTGTTAATCAACTTTCGGCTAGTGCCCGACTCATGTTGGGAATGGTGCAGCTTAATAGAATCTGACACTTTCGTTATTAAAATTGGTATGACTAATATCCAGTTACATTTTTTTTTTTTTTTTTTTTTTAAATTCGGTGCGTTGACTGAGTCGGCAAGGAACCACAAAATTACTGCCTGTGTGGTTTCTGGGTGCTTTTTCACGAGTGCGATTGTTCTTCACTTGGGCCGCTTATCACTGCGTGAGCATCGCTAGTCTGGATAAGCAGAGTTCACGATATTCTGACAGGCATGTGACCGCTGCACTTCGTGCTATTGTTTCCACGGCGTAGATTGGTTTTCGAAAAGCGGAAAATCGAAAGAGTATTGTGCCTCTGCTGCCGCCAAGGAGATATTTATTGGCGACCTGACCTGTGGGGCCTCATATCAGTTTTAGGTGATTTCCGGGGTTCTTTCGCTGCAGGCAGCATGTTTCTGGAGCGGGAGTAAAACTTTCTCATTGGAGTTGCAAGACGGTCTCTGTTTTATTATTTGTAGTATTATTCACAGCTTTTAATAAAGTGTGACCTGACGTTATCGTTCCCGCACTTCACAATGTAAATTGGTTCGCCTAACATAACGTGCAGCGCGCGATGCTCTAGCTATATGCATTGGTTGGTAAATGCGGTAGCAGATGACAAGGGCGGCGGTTGGCGATTGTAGTGTGCGTGCAGACTGATACGTATGTGTGTGCTATTTCAGACCCTACACTCCTACATGCATCGGTAACTTTGCGACGCACTTGTATTTATACCTTTATTTTCTTTACATATGTGAACGGCTGTTACGTGTTCCCGAACTCTTCAAAGGTGCGGAAATACTGACCAACTATGCTTCTAACAGGTCTTAAGGCCTACTTGTCCTTATCTTCTTGATTGCAGTCTGAAGTGATGCCTGTGGTATGAGTTTGGTGGTCGTAGCTTCGGTGGGTGGGAAATGTCGGCAGGTCCGTCGACAGAAATTTCGGGACTAGTCACAAATTAATATTTCGGGGCCCCCTTCGCGGGTGTCCTTTTTTTATTTCCTCATACTCCAAGCGTCTGCGGCCCCCCTGGGCGGCGTTCCAAAACGTTACTTTGCGAGTAAACCTTTTTCTCTGGCTGTCCCAAAACACTTTGAGTAAGTGTTTTACTTTCTCTTGGCAGTGTCCTAAAACTGTAGAGTAATTACTCTCAGCATCTTGCCAGAGTAAAACTTTTACACGCACAACTTCAGCGAGTATAGAAGGGTAAACTGAAAATGACGGAAATTTTAGTCGAATTAAACGAATTGAAAATAAATACGGACATTCTGTTTACAGACACACCCGGGAAAACTACAAATGACGAGTAATAAAATTTGTATTGTTTATTTAAAAGCTAACATTTATAAAGGTTATATTTTTAGACGTAATGATTATGATTAATTTATGGCAAGTAAAGCAGTTTATGTATATAACTAATATTTTGAAATAGAAAGAATTTGGGGAAAGGGACAAATATCTTTTGGAATTTACATTGATTGCTTAATCAGTACATATTTGTACACTCATAATGTTATTTAGATCATGTTCGTCTCGAAACCACTTTTAATTTTGCTTCCCTCAGTGGATACTCTCAGTTACGAGATAGTTGCATAGATACACTCCAAAAACAATACCCTACTTCTTGTCTATAGGGTAAAAATATTTCCTTCCTTTTGGGTTGCCATAATCAGTTAAAAACTTTGACCAACATGGTATAATTTAATAATTCGGCTTTCACATAAATGAATTGTCTTTTCCCAATTTATTTGTTAGTGTATCACTGTAAAACTCAATTGTAACCGGGCGAAGCCGGGCCGGTTCGCTAGTGGAATATATTGGCTTGTAACAAGGTAGTGCATGAAGTTCCGTGATGTGGCAATGAACTCGAACATTCTTCAGACAATGTGGATGGTGCTGGAATGGAATAACAGAGTGTTAATTCCTTGTAAATGATTGCCCAATCCGGCTGGCATTTGCTCGATTTCCGCCGGATCCCGCCGCATTGCGCGATGCCAGCAGCATTGTGCAAAGCACATTTCTTGCGGAAATATTGCCGGTTTTGAGAGAAATTCGGGAAATCCTGATGGAAATTCTGACGAAAAAAGGAAAATATTGAGGAGAATAAAGGGAAAAAGTGACTTCTTTCAAAATGGCGGTCGTGCGTCGGTGTGCCCGCATCCCGCAACCTTCCTGGTTAATCGGCTATTTCCATCCACTATCATATGGGTCACGTTTTTATTTTAATAATAATTTTACCTGCATGTAAATTTTTTTTATATACTTGACATACCTTATATTCTCCAAAACTTTGTTATGTTTGAAAGTACGATGTGTATAGTAGAATAATCCACTTTTTTCAAACGTAGCATATTTATCCTACTGTGTAGTGTCTTTTAAATGTGTAAACATGTAGGTTACGGAGTTTTAAATTTGTGTATTTTTGTTTTCCAATCTTTTTTTCGTTATGATTATGTGTGCAGGCATCGTTATCTATACATTTGGTAGATAAAGGTGACACACTTAATTGAAAACCTAATCGTTATCATGTATACAGGTAAAAGTGAAAAGAATCATACAAAAATACCCATTGCATGTAAAATTAAAGTGTAATAACGCTCTTGAAACACGAAAAATTTTAATTTTTGTACGTTATATTGAAATTACTATGTTCATTATTACAGTTACTGTCGAACAGGTCATACCATTAAGTCAATAAAGGAAAAATATTGGAGAGGTTAGGGACGCGTCAACCCTGTCTCCCCTGTTGACCACGAATTGTGGGGTTTTTGTTAGAAATATTTTGCCACAGATAACGTTTATTTAAGCCATTGTCATATTGAAAAACTTGAAATGTTAAAAATGCAATGGAATGTCAAAAATCAGCAGTGGACACATTCCGTGACATTTCGATTAAGTGCCTCTGATTATACACGATTCCTCGTCCACAACCCGGATATAAGTAATTCTCGCTGGAAGCCGGCCTGTGACTGCTGAAGCTATAGCCACACAGTTTAGCACCACAACAGTTATTACAAATTATGATTTGTGTTTATTTATAAATACATTTTCTAATAATTACATGAAGGTGGTAGAAAAAAGTCTGCTGCGATTGTTCTTCCAGTATCCCACCTGTATAATGGGACAGATTACAGGCCCCGAGACTTTGTGAAGACGTATAATTATTTTTTGTGGTTCTGTGTACTGATTTGGTTTATCTATTCTTTCCTCTAGTTAATTTTTGTGGTTCCTGTGTTGGCTGTAGTGTTGATTTATTTGGTTTTGTAATCTGACAACGAACAAATTTTCCTGATTTATTTCATTGTGTTATTTTCGTGTTTGAGTTTTTATTGTTCAGCTGTGACCACTAATATTGTGTTGTTTCATGTCTCTTTTTTTCTCACTTTTGTGGTGTTTTGTTTTTGTCTTCATGTAATCTTTTCTTTTGGTTTGCTTTTGTTGTCTGTCCTGTTTTGTAATAATAAGTTGTTCGTCCGTCTTTTTGTCGTTTTAATGTTCTATTGACAAGGAAACAGCGTTTCCTAATTATCTGTCTGTGGTGGTGTTACAATACCAGTATTTCTGCAAGAATATGTTATGTAGCAGTACAGCTATTGCTCTTCTAAGTGTACAAATTTAACAGTGTCAAAAGAATTTTTTTTTGTAAATTTACAAACATTTATTTTTATACAACAATATTTTAGCTCCGCTTACAACAATTTTTATTGTGATGTTATGGGTTCATTCACGCGATTTTTCATTTCAATATGTTCCAATATTTTTATCCTTATTTTTCTCTGTAATTATGATAGTCAAGATAAAACAATTCAAGATAAAATCACTTATTTGGTTTTAGGCTACTGTAATCCTTTATATGAAATTTAAGCACCGAATCCGCTATTCATAATCTTTTAACGACGAATTTTAAGATACTTCAAACATCTACGAAATTAGTCTTTTAACCAAGTTTATATTAGCCATAATCAAATTTGTAGCTTTGTTGAGGTTAGCCACAGCAATAACATTCTTCAAAAGGTTATACTGTTTAAAAGAGCAACCCTCCTCGGGCCAAGCATACTCTCTTAAAAAAAGGTATCCTTTATTTTGCGTAAAAGTGCTGGTAAAAATTTATCCGGAGGTGTCCGTAAAATTACGGACACACAAATTTTCAAAAATGGACATTCCGTAAATTTCACGGAACCTCTTGTTTATTTCCTAGTTAGTTTTCTGTACTTCCAGTTTATAATTAATTGAGATAATGAAAAAGTCCTTAATTTTCGTAATGTGGGTGTTAAAAATATATATAAAAAAAATTAAAATGCTTTAAAGAAATATTTGAATCCGCGTCAGAAAGTTAAAAGTCCACGATGCTGACCACTCCCCTACAACTATTTTATGATATTTGCAGTATAAATTTTGTATTTCTAATGTTGTGACATAAGCAACTTTTACAGTATCTATTAAAGTTAGCGTATTTTAAGTATTTCTAGTTCTTGCAGACACTTCTACTTTTTAATACTCAAAAGAATAGGTCTTAGTGGCGCGGATAACTTTAACTGCCGCAGAAACAAAAATTTTCTGTTCAACAGGCGAAGAAAGCTTTGTGTAGACTCGGCATTGTTCGTCCGCGACACCCGAAACGAACGACGCGCGGCTGCTTACAATATCTTTGAAATAACATAAACTTATTTCATTATTCACACAAATGTTAGTCTTGCAAATGAACAAACACTGGAAATTTACAAAATATAACTTCGTAAATCAACAAAAAATTTTAATTATGCAAAAATTTGTCAGTTCCAGTTACAAAAATGTTTACAGGGTCTTCACAATAGTTTAGACTTTGGCATGGACGGAACAAGGTTGTATGTTAAGTCCCGTGTAATTTCAGACAAGCATTTTCGCAAATGCACTTTAGTTTTCAAACTTGTGTTCCCAAATGTGCACATAAATATTCGATGGGATTGCGGTATGGAGGTTGTGGTGGAGTCGGAAATACCTGCCGGGCATTATACAGTAGCCACTCGCGCGTCTTTCTTGCAATATCTTTTGGGTCATGATCGTGTTGAAAGAAATGTCTCGTGTATACCCAGTTCCACAACACTCTTGCTCGAATTACCACGGAGCACGCTGATGTACCCTTCCGCACTAGTATTTGCCTTCAACTACCGCCAATTCACCGACCCTCGCAGCACTCATACAGCCCCATACCATTAACGTGACGTCCACCGTGATTCACTGTTGGTACTACATTTCGGGTGTCCAGCTCTGCACGTGGCCTTCTCCGATCATATCTCCAACCATCGGACCCGAAAATACGGAATTTACTTTCATCGGAGAATAAAATGTTTTCCCACAAGTCGTGTCCCTTGTTCGCATATTTACGAGCAAATTCCAACATTTTCTTCCTGTTTATCTCACTCATGAACAGCTTCTTCCGTGCTGTTGTACCCTCGAGGCGTGACCATCCGCCCAGACGTTGAAGCAGGTGTTTGGCCAGTTTCGCTGCACTAATTCCGGGATTTTTTTTTATGACTTTGCGAACCATTTGACGTGTTTCTCTTTGAGATATTACGCGCTGCCGTCCTGGGCGCTTCGCATTGCCCATCGATCCGATTCGGAACTTCTTGATGACGTATTGGACAGTTGCATGGGATCGTTTCACCAGCTTCCCTATCTCTCGATAGCTCACCCCTTGTTGAAACAATGACGCTATGCGATCCTTGCAAGCAGCCCTCAGCTCGTTTGATTTACGACCCATATTGTACCATTCTCAGGCTGGAACTCACTATGCGCTCTGTAGTACGACTGAGAGTCACAAGGGGTGGCCTTCACTCTCCACGACGGGCGTGGGACATATAACTGGCCAATGTTACCAACCATTGTAGGTGTATGAATACTTTTTTTTTTTTTGCCAATGGAAATACACTTGAATCCTTTATGGACACACTGCATTTACTAGAATATGTACACAAATGTATACAGTACAACAGTGCTACAATATATTACATTATATGGACACAAGGAAGGTATAATGTGCTGTATGAATTATTAATACTTTTTTTTACCACCTCTATGTGCATATAGAATAGCGTGTATTTCTGTAACATGATGTGATACCATAATTTTAAAACTATACGTATATTTGCATATATATATATATAA
>NQII01004382.1:164611-206824 GCA_002778355.1 Clitarchus hookeri
GTGTAGGGCCCCCGCGAGCACGCAGAAGTGCCGCAAGACGACGTGGCATGGACTCGACTAATGTCTGAAGGTATGCAGGAGGCAATTCACACCATAAATCCTGCAGGGCAGTCCACAAATCCATAGGAGTGCGAGGCGGTGGAGATCTCTTCTGAACAGCACGTTGTAAGGCATCGCAGATATGCTCAATAATGTTCATGTCTGGTGATTTAGGTGGCCAATGGAAGTGTCTACAATTATAAGAATGTTACTGGAGCCACTCGGTAGCAACTCGCGACGTGTGGGATGTCGCATTGTCCTGCTGGAATTGTCCACGTCCGTCGGANAGCACGTTGTAAGGCATCGCAGATATGCTCAATAATGTTCATGTCTGGTGATTTAGGTGGCCAATGGAAGTGTCTAAAATTATAAGAATGTTACTGGAGCCACTCGGTAGCAACTCGCGACGTGTGGGATGTCGCATTGTCCTGCTGGAATTGTCCACGTCCGTCGGAATGTACAATGGACATTAATGGGTGCAGATGATCGGCCAGGATGCTTACGTATCTGTCAATTGTCAGAGTCGTATCTAGACGTATCAGGGGTCCCATTTCACGCCAACTGCACACGCCCCATACCATGACAGAGTCTCCACCAGCTTTAACAGTCCGCTGTTGACATGTAGGGTCAATGGATTCATGAGGATGTCTCCATACCCGTACACGTCCATCCACCCGATACAATTGGAAACGAGACTCGTTAGACCAGGCAACGTGTTTCCAGCCATCAACAGTCCAATGGCAGAGTTGGCGGGCCCAGGCGAGGTGTAAAGCTTTGTGTCGTGCAGTCAACAATGGTACAAGAGTGGGCCTTCGGCTCCGAAAGCGCATATCAATGACGGTCCGTTGAATAGTTCGCACACTGGCACTTGTTGATGCCCCAGGATTGAAATCTGCGCCAATTTGAGAAAGGGTTGCACGTCTGTCACGTTTAATGATTCTCGTCAGTCGTCGTTTGTCCCATTCGTTTACGATCTTTTTCAGGCCGCAGCGATGTCAAATATTTTATGTTTTACCGGATTCCTGATATTCATGGTACATTCATGATATGGTCGTACGCAAAAATCCAAATTTTATCGCTACCTTGGAGATGCTATGTCCCATCTCTCGTGAGCCGACTATAAAACCACGTTCAAACTCACTTAAATTTTGATAACCTGCCATTGTATCAGCATTAACCGATTTAGCAACTTTGCCAGACGCTTGTTGTCTTATATAGGCGCTGCCGACCGCATCGCGTTACTCTGATTGGTTCTATACCTCCGTTATTTGCATACGCACGTCTATACCAGTTTTTTGGCTCTCCAGTGTATATATAATCTTTTTGTTTGTATACCTGGTCCAATTTATGGAACTGGTTGTTTAAATTGGTCCGATCTCAATACTTGGACCACTTTAATGTGGATCTACTTTACTACTGCAGTCTACTCAATTACTCTTTACCAACACTATCTGCAGAAATACTTTTTCTCTCCCTTCTTAACACCAGGACTTTAGAATGCACCCATAACCTACACTCCATGTACTGTATCGTGTCTTCAAATTTTCCTCTTCGCGCAAACTGCAGAACCATCCACGTATCATAGTGACTGTAGGAAGCTACTTTTACTCGCCTTACATTTCGCTATTTTCAGCGTCTGTTAATTCTGATTTGAAGGACACGCAATCACGACGACCCTTCTCCAGTCTAGGAGCCTAGATAACTGTACGTGAATAAAGCCAATGCAGCGTTAGGTACATCGTCTTAATGTGATTACGCTTGATGAGTGTCACAACAATGAGTAATGATAATTATGATTTTTGTATGCTTTATGCTTTAGTGGACGCGGTAATGATGTAATTTGGTTAGGTATAATTTCGTTAGGTGTAATTTCGTTCGGTGTGCTTTCGTTCGGTGTGCTTTCGTTCAGTGTACTTGATAGGTGGAAAGTTTTTTTTTAGGTAGAAGGGTTATTTTAGGTAGAAGGTTTTTTTTACGTAGAATATGCAGAAGGTTTTTTTTTACGTAGAAAGTTTTTTTAGATAAACCTATGTTTTAGGTAGATCTATTTTTTAGGTAGACATTTTCTTTTGGTAGACATTTGTGAAATGTTTAAGTATTGGTCAGTCCCACCATGGCAACAAAAGTTGCATATGAGAAAAAGTGATGGTCGTTTCATTTGATTGGTGCGGGTGGGTTTTTCCGAGGTACTACTTTCCCTCCATAATTATGTTCCTTTGCATGCTTTGTCTCTATACTAGCTAACCCCTCATAGGTAGTGAAGACCTCAGCGCTTCAGAGTCGTCTAAATGTCTCGCGTCTTTGCAAACCACATCTTCCTTTTCAAGTTTTCTGGGAATAATTCTCCAGGAATTGAACTCTTGTGTTTTATCAAAAAATTAATAGAAAATACAATCAATGGCGTTGTGTGTTGTATCTTGTACAATACATTCTTGATAAATGTATCCTACTGACGTCAAACAGATACCGAACAATGCACGTATTTATCTTAGTCCGTAGTGGGGTCAAGCCTGATAATGTATCTCACAGTAGCCGGTCGCCATTTGAATTTCAAATTGATCGCGTTCCGTGGCTGTTAGTATTCAACCTCGTAACAATTCGACATCTGCATGAATTAATATGTAACATTCGGTGGTTCGGTTTGTGTAACCTAATCGTGTTCATCTTGCACGATCAAATTAGGTCAGATTCCTCTAACTCGTTCAACTCTTACCGATGCTGCATAAATGTGGCTACACGGAACATCTGTTCGTGGTCCGGTTGTAGCATTTATTTCGTGACTGTCGAAAGAGTTTTAGGCACTGACAGAAATCCTCCACTCGCGTTAATTACATTTTCTGTGCGGCGTTCCACCGCCTTAAAGACAAAGCACGCGCCGTTACATACTCTTATATGGCCGCCTGAGGGGCGTATCTGAGTTTGTGAGGGATGGACGTCTTAATAAAAAAAATGAAATTCCTAAATTTGATTTCCAATTTATTCACACAGCTATTATTTACAACATTCAATTATATATTTCCATTCTCAACATTTTTATTTCTTAGTGAGCGCAATATTTAATGTATTTCATTCAACTATAATTAACGTCCTTAATGTCTCTGTTTGGTTTTAGTCAATTAACTCATACTCATCATTAACACACTTCCAGTCTGTCTGTTGTCATAATTTGTAATTTCATTCACTCAGGCATCTAGTCCAGTAGTCAAGCCTGCCTGCCGCACTCTTCACTGCTTGATATACACAGTCGCAGATTTCCCCTATCGCTGGTCACTTCTCTCATAGCCTGTCGTCTTCGCTGAAACTTAGCCTCTCATTCATTCAATAACTCCCGGTCCGGTGGCCCGTCGTAGAATTTATGATCTGCTGGCCTTGACTTAAGAAGTTTGACGCACCCCGAGTCACCGTAAAAAGGATTATCGTGTCTGCTCGGGTTCTGTAACAGATACGCGGCCACCGGCCTATTGCTCGCCTGTCATTCAAAACAATCCGTTGACTTTCTGCTATCGCTATCATATAACTACTGTCCTTCACTTCCACTCGCTCGCGCGGAATGCGAAACAGCGAGCGCGTAACACTGCCCCCTCCTTAAGTTTGTTCGTCCCGAACTGACACTGCAACATCCGGGCCATCGTTTAGTGCTAGTCGGTCGATGTGGACAACCTTCGGTTTCGTCCGAGAGTCTTGACGGTAAATCCGAAAGACCACGTCATTGATCTTATTCAGAATCCTGTAGGGGCCTTCTCAACATTTCTGTAGCTTCGGGCAGTACCCTTTTCTCCTCTGTGGGTTCTACAGCCACACCAGTTGCTCTTGTTGAAATTTATCCCGCAACGTTCTCCTATCATACCAAGTCTTCATCCTGTCACTATTTATTCTGAGGTGCTGTCCAGCAAAATCACGAATGCCAACAAGTCTGTAACATAATTCGCTGGTATAATCAGGGACTGCAGCTTCCTCTTCTGTCGGTCGGCCAAACAGCAGGTCACTGGGTAATCTTCCTAATAGCATCCTTTATTGTGTTATCCTTGTGAACTCTTGAACTGCTGAGTGGTAAGCAGGAAGAAACAATAGCACATTTGAATCCAAGTCCTTTTGGATGTCTGCCAGAAAGATCGACAGGTACTGCTCATGAGTACGGTTATGCCTCTCGACCATTCTATCCGACTATGGGTGTAAGGCTGTAGTCCTAGTTTTTTTCATCCCCAGAATTTTTGTCACCTCCTGGAAGACCGCAGCTTCAAAATTTCTTCCGTGGTCAGAAGGGAGTTCTAGTGGTACCGCAAGGCTCGAGAAGACATGCTCTATAGGTGCATCGGCCATAGTTCTGGCTGCTTGGTTCGGGAGGGGAATGACCTGAGGCCACTCGGTAAAGTAAACTTCGGCCACCAGTATATACCGATTACCTCTCTCTGTGATACGCAAGGGGCCCAGAATATCTACTGCCATCCTCTCGAATGGGGCTCCAACATTGTATTTCTGGAGGTGACCTTGTCCTCTGCTCCTTTGACCCTTCCTCGCAGTGCAGGTGTCGCACAATCGTCACCACTTCTCAACATCATCCCGACAATGAAGCCACAAAGTGACCACTGGCTGCCGCATTATGCAGTTCTTTCAAGACTTCTGGAACCCTGAATTCTGGATGGACCAACTGTAAATGTGTGCGTTTTCCAACATTACTTTCCCAGATTGTGTAAAGTACACAATTTTTAAGTATGAGGGAATTACATTTTGGCGAGTATGCTTTGACTGCTGTACTCAGGCCAGATATCTCATCTTTCCACTTTAATAATGGCTGCAAAGTGAGATCGTTGAGCTGATCTTTCCTAAAACCCTCATCACTCATCACTCCAGGTAGGTAATCCATCAAAAGATAAAAAAATCTTCAATTCTTGTCCTCTGTACCTTCGGCGATTCACCACTCTTTTCTTCCTGGCGTTCGTAATGACGACAAAATGGTCCACGTGGCCTCCTAGACAGTGCATCTGCATTGCTGTGAAGGCGTAGAGATATGTGATGTATTTCAAAGTCATATTCGTGAAGATGCTGTATCGACCGGGCTATTTTAAATTCGTGGTTCTTTAAATTTAGTAGCCAGCGTAATAAAGCATGGCCGGTTCTTATAATAACATTTCTACCATAAAAATAGGGGTGGAAGTGTGAAATTGCCTTCGCCATGTCCAGAGGCTCCCTGCGGGTAGGACATTACTTTCTTTCAGGCTTATGCAATACCTCACATAAGTATTCTAGGGGTCATTACTTTCCATCTTGACCTGAGATAACACAACTCCAATGCCTAAATCACTAGCATCAGGGTCCAAAACGAACACACCCTCACTTTTCGGGCAACCCAGGACTGGTATAAATATCAGAATTTTCTTTTGTTTACTAAAAGCATCTTCACAATCAGTAGTCTAATGAACTAATTCTTTTTGCCTCTGTCAGTTCATGTAGTGGCTTGGCAATCTTGGCGAACCCAGGTACAAATCGATGGTAGTAGGCACATAATCCCATAAAACTCCGCACTTTGGTTTTGTAAGTTGGTGTCGGCCAATTTCTTATCGCTTTGGTCTTCTCGGGGTCTGCTTCAATCCCATGGGAGACACTACTGTTGTCTCCAATACTCGTGATGGTTCGAAGCGTGGGGGTGATGAAGACTATCGTAAGGGTGGTTAGGGGTTTAGGAAGACAACCACGCCTCCACGCCTCCACGCCTCCACGCCGTACTACGCCCCTTATAAAACGCATTACCCCTTCGCTCCTCGCAGTAGTGACGGGCTGTGGACAATGGCGGGTAGCACGCGGTCCAAGAGGTATAAATAAACAAGTTATACACAGCAAGGAAAGAGAAGTCATCTGGAGTTTTGTAGAAGCTTGTAATGAAGAGGCAAGGAAAATAAATATTTGTTGGTTCCTATGTACAAAGAGCTGCAGAGTACACGGGAGTAAGTGAGGCGTCTATCGAAAGAAATCGCAAACAAAGCAGAGAGAGACCTGGCGAGCCTCAAACAACTCCAGGAAAGCGAAGGTAAATCTCCTAACGGTTCCGACTATCTGCAATTATTTTGTGCAATCGAGTCCTCAAAACGGGAGGACTCTAAGGCGAACTCTTGCTCACTCCTCACTAGCTTCGTCACCTGTACCCACAAGGCGCTCAACTTGCATGCTGTCTCTCTGCCGGCGGCTCGCCTACACGTGACTTTCAGCAGTGAACCTATTTATTTTAAAGGCTCACTAATAAGAACAACGTACGATATGTTTCTGAAGACCACTCTTAAGTGTTTGTATGAAAAAATCTGTTGCTGAAACTGTTTCTGAAAGCACCCGTGTTAGCCATTTTTACGACAAAAATATTCTTGGAGTTTGATTGAGAATTTTAAACATGGTGTTTGGACGCCCCTTCAAAATATCCAGCTGTTTAGGAATAATGCGTTTTGTACCAAACCCTTGTAATGCACTTCACACGCCAGACGGTCGGAGCCCTTATTACATCTGCAATGTGATGAATTTATGTCAATTTTAGTCACTTTGACAGATGAAGATAAATAACTCACGTAACAGCATCAAAGCAAGCTTTATTTTCTTGACTGAACTGGTATGCTTTTCAAACATTGCACCAAAAGTTAAGTGTCATCCGTGACTTTCGTTTATATTTGCAAGTAGCATATTCAGTCAACCAAAACCATTCAACAGATTTTATTTAAAAATTGTAAATTTGGCGTAGTCCTCATAATTATTTAACTGCATTTTGTAATGTACATGCTAAAGGTACACGTTATTGTATTTGAATACTAGAAATCTCTGTTAAAATTTACTAAATATTGAAATTTTTATATTGATGTTAATTGCGCAATCGGCAGTCTAAAAGCTAAGCTATATATATAATATATATACATATATATATATATAATTTTTAACAGGAAAAATTATTTTGTGGTAATTTTACACATACAGTTTGTTATGCTATAAGCGCACATGGAAACTTAATTTAAAACATATTTTTCAGGAAAAGGCCTGTGATATTTGGTTTTAATTACCTACATCAAACAAAGAAATAAGGTAATAAATCCGAGTATTTCTAAGAGAACCATTTCAGAGCGAAGTGGAATTCGTTCATTCTTCCATTTACTTATTGTTCAGAAGCTTTGGGACATGCATTACCGGTATAAATTTTTATGTATATATTGTGTATAGTAAACCTTAAACAAAGTGCCTAGAAAAGAAGTTTATATATATATATATCTATTTTTCTGTCATTTCAGGCCAAAAAATACTACGAAAATTGTTATCGATAACTTTATCAGGCGTATGATAAAGGACACTATTAGAGAGTTTTATGTCGTTAAGAAAATCGTACCAACTGTAGGTAAACTTATGTCAGATGTGCGTGAAAAGATTGGGTGGAATTGGAGTCAATGGTCTCTACGAAGGCTGCTCAAAGACATTGGCTTCTTGTGGAAAAGATCGCAAAAGAAACGAAGGTTTCTTGTTGAAAGAGCTGACATCGTCGTGTGGCGTTCAAAGTATTTAACAACATTGAAACGGCTGAGAAGAGAAGGCAGGAACATATTTTACATTGACGAAATGCGGATTGACACTAATTTGACATTTAAGAAGTGCTGGCAAAAGAAAGAAGGTGACTTTGAAGGATTGGTAGAAAGGGGTAATGCAGCAAACAGACTTATTGTTGTGTATATCGGGTCGCAAGAAGGCTTTCTTCTGGGCGGGCAGTTAATTTACAAGGCAAATTCGACGACAGGCGATTATCACGGGCAGATGAATGCTCGGAATTTTGAGAAGTGGATTTTGCAGCAATTTTTACCAAATCTGCCACCAAATTTCGTGATAGTTATGGACAATGCACCATAACATTTGAAGCAAGTAGAAAGGCCACCGTCAAAATATGTCGCGCAGAAAGAAATCGTGGCGTGGCTACATGGAAAAGGGGTCTCTTGCGACGAAACAATGAGAAAAGTTACTCTCATTGAATTTCTTGAAAACCATCGACCAAGAGAAAAAATATTCGCTGTCGACAGGGTATTCCAGCAATATTGCCATACTGTACTTAGCTTGCCCCCTTGTATGTGCGATTTCAATGCCATAGAAATAGCCTGGGCTAAGATTAAATGTAATATCAGAGCTCATAACACGACTGGAGATTTATCACTGCAAGTCTCACAGAGGCTAACAATAGAAGCCGTATCAAAGGAAGACTGGGTAGGATATTGCAGACACGTTGAAGGAATTGAAGATGAGTACTGGAAGAACGACTGCCTCATGGAGTTAGCAGTAGATGAGTTCTTGATCAAACTGGATAGTGACAGTGACGACACAGATGATGAAAGAGCAAACAATTCACACCATGACAGTTGTAGTGAGCAATAAATTTTTAGTGAATGTGATAGCGACAGTCCTTCTTTAGTTCAGCCATTGTAAATATTGAAACTAGATTATATCTTGCTGATACACGTACTCTACAGTGTCATTAATTTGTTTTCCTTAATCACTTTTTAATTAGTGAGCTATGAATAGTTTTAATTTTCCCTAAGCTTCCTCAAAAACCGTGAATAAACATTGTTAACAAGGCTATGTTTAGACATATTCGAAGTATGTGTTATCAGTTTGTAAAATTGCTATCCACTTTTATTTGTACTTATACTATTACATACATTATCTTTTATTTATATTTAATTATAGATACTATTACATACAATCTTTTTTGTCGAAGCAAGTGGAATCATGAATGATATATGGTGTAATTTCAGCAATTAATAGTTTTAATTCTGAATGCTTGTAAATAAGTAGATTTAAGCTGAACATTTCAGTATCTTTTCCCTTATTTTGACTTTTTGTTCCCCACACCATGATCTTGGTATCACTGCTCATTCTTATAGTCACTATGTAACTTAATATTATATGCTCATGTCTTGTTCAATGAAAATTGGTTACAACTGAATACTTGTACCTCAATATTTTTCATTATTTATGTTTATTTGTCACATCATAATCTTGGGTCTTTATTGTTTAATGTTATCATCATGTTTTTCTAATAACGTACCATCAAACCGTATTCAATTGTTATTTACTTTTTAAATTATAATACTTGTAAATTGGTGGTTGTTACTGATTATGTCACTGCAGTTTTAAAATTTTGTGTTTTGGATGCTAATTATTTATTTATATTTATTTATCGTCCGTTGTCTATTCAATCTTTCGTGAGTAATTTTAAAGTTTTCTAATATTACACTTGTAAATTAGTGTTGTCAACTATTCATGTTATCCAATCATTTTCATTGGTTTGACTTCTGGAAGTTTTCTTCTTGAAAAAAGTATTCAGTTCACAAATGTTATCACAGCATGTCGAAAGCCGCGGTTGAGGCAGTTCGTTTGCCACCACTGTGATACGGGTTCGGTTCCTGGCTATGTCGACCGGGATTTTTGCATGTGGCAATCGTGGTACGTGGGTTATCTCGGGATATCTCGTTTTCCCCATCTTGCGTTCAGGTGCAGCTCCATGTCCATCACTCACCCACACCACATAGGCTCTGAAGACTTCTTATGCTAAGACTCGTCCAAACCAATCAATCAATCATTGCCATAATACTTTATTGTCAGTCAGTTCACGTTACCAAATAGCTTGCACATATATTTAAGATAGAATTATAACTGTGTTTGTATTTGTTTATTGAAATTTATACATACAAAATAAACAAATTACATTAAGTAAGATTGCTTGAAACTCTAACTCAGTTAGGTGTTGGAATCTTGAAGATTTTAATTACATGTAGAATTTTTAATCCCGCTTTTCAGGAATATTATACCGACTGGCGAACAAAGTTAATTAACTTCGTAACGATATGTCTATCAATTGTATCACCAACGTCTCCAAACAATATTTTGCACAATTGTCTCGCTTACTGGTTTTTAATGTTAATGCGTAGTTTTATATAAAATTATGCAATTACAGTGAAACATCTTCATTTCTTAATAAAATATTTTGACAAACTGAGTAAAAATATGTTTTATTAAATTTTAGTACCGACTATGATATTGAGGTTATCCCCACTCACTTTTGTAAAGATTTCGTATTCATGGCGATACATTTTTAAAGACGGAGCTGAAAAAATTAATACATCCACACCTTGTCTGGGTTTTAAACCCAGAACATCTAGTACCGTACGCTGGCGCAACAAACTATGCTACAAAACAAAATTTTCGACAATAGACGTGTTGCTGTACTATTCAAACTTCTGTTTTAAGTGGTCTGTCGAATGTTTGCAGGATGCGTAGCACGTCGTTCAACAGTACACCTTGTCGTGGGGGGGTGGGGCGACAGGCCAAACCCTCTGCCTGCGAGGGGTGTGGGTGGTGAACTAGGACTAGGGGCTCACAACGTTTGACGCTAACAGTACGTGTCCCAAGAAATTTATTTTCTTTTGGAACAGGTGGCATTTCTCGGGAACAAGTTTCAAGTAGGCTGCAGCTACTTTCTCGAATACAGACTCTAAGCGAGATAGGTGCTCTTCAAATGTCATTCCTGTCACAACAATGTCATCTAGGTATACCTGACATATCTATGGCATGACTTTTTCCATCAGGCATTCGAAGGTTGCATGGGCATTACATAGCCCAAAACGCATAACTTTGAACTATCAGTTCCTTTCCCTTTGACACAAAATGTTGTCTTCTCTTGGTCCTCTGGAGCCACCTCGCGCTGCCAGTACCCACTCTTCATGTACAAAGTAAAAAACCATTGCGATCCTGCTAGACTATTTAATGTGTCAGCTATCCTTGGAAGGGGATAAGAGTCTTTCTTTGTCACATTATTAAGCTGGCATTAATCTACACAAAACCTCAAAGAGCCATCTTTCTTCTTAAAAAGTTCAAAGGGTGACGATCACGGACTAACTGATGGTTCTATCACATCTAACTCCTTTCATTTCCTTCAGAATTCCTTCAACTGCCTCATGCGAAGCTAGTGGAAGTCGTCTTGGTTTCTGCTTTATGGGCCTCGCATCTCCCGTATCAGTGTGATGGCAGTTCACATTAGTTTTTCCAAGGTCATTTGGTCCACACGAGAAGTCATCCCGATTTCTCTGCATTCATTTAGAGAGAGCCTTTTCCTGTCACCAGTTAAGATTTTCTTTTGTTCGTACTATAAGTTCTTCCATTACTTCTTGTAGAGGACATTCTACTTATTTTACTCTAGAATCTTCTGGAAAATTTGGAAGTAAGTACCTATGTGACTTGCTTTCTAGAACCTATCACGGCCCCCTCCTCAAAACGAATGGCACTATCGGATAAATGTATCATTCTAACAGGTAAACTGTAGAATTAGAATATATCAAAGTCCTTGCTACAACGACTTTACCTGGCAGGTCGCCAATCCTCTCTGCTGGCTCAATTAAACCCAAACGCCTGACAATCTTTCCTTTACATATTCCTGGAATGACCATTTCACTAGAAGCTAGCATGACCACATACTACTGGGCAGCAAACTGGGGAGGTCAAATCGTGCTGTGTTGAAATCACTAAATCTGCACTGCCTACCTACACTGAGAATACAAAGTCTAGTATTGATACAGCACCCTAGTCTATGTAGTACATCAAGCCCCAAAAAACATGTATCCTGTATTTCTGCTATATAGACATCGTGCTCTATTCTAAGGTCACCGAGCTTCATGATCACTTTTATTTCCCTCCCACAAGTATTGCATACCAATCCTGTTTCACTGACCATACATGACAGAAAATTAGGGACTTCCCTCCAGCAGTCACCGACCTTCGCCACCTAAGATCAGTGTTTATAAGTTTTCCGAATGGGCTGTATTCTCACCTGCCTCTCTGATCGCTGCTGCTGCTGTTGTGAGCAGTAGGCTCTCATGTTCCCCGGCTGTCCACCAACACTTCGGCCATTTATCGTGATGGCGGGGGGGATGGGGCGACGCTCTGTAGCACGGACCCCGGAAGCTTTGTTATTTACTGCCATCTGCAACTCATTCAGTGTCTTCTTCATGTTGTATTCGTCGTCTTCATTCAGCGTCACTGCCCGTACCAGATGTCGGGGTGATGTCCCTTGTTTTGCTGACTCAACCTCCAGTGCTCGGGCCAGGGCGTCCTGCATGTTGTGGGGTGCATCCATACGTACAGCTTGCCATACCTATGTGTCGTCGGCGATGACATCGGTGAAGAAACCGACTGCGATGATGTCGCGCGCCTTGTCGGGGCACCCTTCCAGAGATAAGCTTGAGAGCCGCACGATGTCTTGCCATAGCTCCTACAGTGGCTCCCCTGGCTGATGGACGTGGCTTCGCAGCTGTGCATGGTGGGCATGTCGCAGGTACAGGTCGCCGAAAGTGCGGGGCCTCTCAGTACAGCGGCGAGGTAGTAAGCCCGCTGTTCGACTGACCAGCCATTCAGAGTGGCGACTATTTCAAACTGGTGTTGGTACTCCCGCCGCGAAGGGGGCGGGATTAATTGAGACCTCCTTCCCCACTCCTGGCTGCGCGACACCAATGCCGCAGATCTTTGTTCTCTCCTCCGAGGCTGCTGCGTTGGTTACGACTTGTACTGCCTTTTCACCTTTGTCGGCTGCCGGTGTGGTGATGGTGAAACTCCGTTGTTGTAGAAATTCGTGCCATTCCTTCTCTAATGCACTGATCGTCTGTTTAATGTCATTCTCGACGGTGTCCATCCTTTAACAGACACTGTCAACTACTCCAATTGCACTGGCGACCTTTTCATTTACACTGTCAATCTTCTTGTCCACAGAGTCAACTCTCGTATTCACCATCTTGCTAATGCCCTCTATTTGTCTGTCTACATTGTCATTAACAGTGTTAATGAAAATGTAGACAGGAATATTGACAGAGTCAATTTTCCTGACTATATTCTCATTTACACTATTTACAGTTTCAATTACAGAACTAATTTTAATATATACGATATCATTTACCCTCTCTTTCTCGTTTAATTTCCGTAGTTACAGTTTCGTTCGCACTCTCTTTACACTACTAATCTAATCATGGCTATTAACACTATCTGCTCACTTGGCTACCTAACCGCTCAATTAATTAATGCTCGCCATGCTTCCAGTTATGCAGACATTTTTCTAGTTAACATTCACTGCGCTGGTTGTACAAAACAGTCTGAATGTTGGGGCCCACAGTGATTACAATTGATTAATTTGTTTGATATGTCACTGATTACTTACCTGTTGTTTGCTTTACTTGATTTACAATCGATTTATTAATAATTCCCTTCATCCCACTTTTGACACCAGTGTTACATGGGCGCTTGAGGGACATATCCGAGTTCGGGAGGGATAGTCTTAATAAAAAAATAAAAGAACTAAATTTTATTTCTGATTTATTCACCCAGCTATTCTTTACAGCATTCAATTATCTATCTCTACCCTTACCCTTTTTATTTCTTAGTGAGCGCAATATTTAATGTATTTCATTCAACTATAATTAACGTCCTTCTTAGTGTATGTATTTGGTTGTAGTCTATAAACTCATACTCATCATTAACACACTCCCAGTCTTCTATTGCCATAATTTGTGACGTATTTCACTCACGCATCTAGTCCAGTAGTCCAGCCTGCCAACCACACACTTCACTGCTTGATACTCGCAGTCGCAGATATCCCTTCCGCTGGTCACTTCTCTCGCCGCTCGTCTTCTTCGCTGAAACTCAGCCTCTCATTCATTCAACAACTCCCGGCCCGGAGGCCCGTCGCACAATTTGGACTGTGCTGGCCTTGACCTGGAAAGTTCGATGCACTCCGAGTCATGCGGACATAATCTAGGGCAGTAAACCATTAGAGAATTCTTCAGATAGACGCAGAAACTCAATACAACCAGGGTCAGCAGCTCGCGCCGCAAAAATATCACCGGCCTATAGCTCACCTGTCATTAAAAATAATCCATTGACTTGCTACCGCCGCTATCATATAACTGCTGCCCTTCACTTCCACTCGCTCACGCGGCATGCGAAGCAACGAGCGCGTAACAATACATTTTCCTCCTTCTTATAGAGATGAACTTCATTAAAGGCGTCCGGATGACGATAAGGGAGTGAAGAGTTCACAGGGCGCATGGCGTAACAAGGTGGGAATGTCGGTAAACGCATCATTTCCTGCCCAAGACGATTGGACTCTTTAATCATATGTACATCAGTGAAGACGTAGCAATCGCGTGCATGTTAAACCTTTGTAAGTATTTTGTTTTCATAATGAAATATTAACGCTACGTCAACACATTCTCACGTCTGCGGATAATAAAATTTTCGTTTTAGATTTGGCACATTGACTAGGACGTTTTGAAATTCCTGGATTGATATTTGGCTTGTTTTTCAGAAAGGAATATTATAATCAACAGGAACATTTATACGCGCTAATACGTGCAGGGGTAAGTTGTTGGAGATCCAGTGGGCAGTAAAGTTTTAATTTGACTAATTGCTTTTTTTGTTTACGTATTGGAAACTCTTAGCACCGGTGTTAAAATTGTGTTTGATATTAGGTCTTACGCTTTGCTTCAACTTGAGCCAAATTCATAATATTACAAGATTTGTGCATTAATGGTTAATGGACTAATTAAAAGATTATTTGGATTTTCTGACTTAAAAAGTGAACCTTCACAAATGTGCAGCGGGTTTTTTTATTTTTTATTTTTGCGGGAGACAGACTATCTGCTGTGGGAAGCTAACAAGCTCCATTACACACAGATTGGTTCGAACTTTCTCATATTTACATATAACTCTTGAGTGTTTATTTTGTACGGGATATCAAATGGCTAACTGAATAATTGTCTGCAGAAACTAATGATTTCATTAACATTCCTCCTACTGTATGTTGTATATAACCACCAAAAAAGACGCGTTTTTCATTGTCCCGGTTCTCCTTATAAATTTAGCTTCTTCAAATGTTCGCAAACATTTCGATGGCTAAAGTGTGAAACATAATAATCTTGCTTAAATTTTAATATGTCTTAATAAAATCTCAGCTCAGTGAAATAGTGGAAAACCTACAAAATAATTTTTATCTTCAATTCGAAGTAACTACTTCTATGTTTTATTCAACCATACTGTACCATCATTCGTTGTGATATGGCCTTTGTTTAGTTTTACCTTTCTCTTTTTCCTGCCCCCCCCCCAGCTCCAAAATAGCAGAACTGTTCCTGTTCCATAAATATTGCCTCATATTTATACGCAAAAATAATGATGCTAAATACTGATACACAGTACTGTTACAGATGTGCAAATTATATACGAGCAATATTCGAGGTGTCGTTGCCAGTCATCTTTATTTTAATTTAAAGCGTTCCATGTAGAAAAAATAAGATAATTCTGAATTCTCGACACATAAAAATGTTGCCAATCTTTCATTCAGTGAGAGCTCATACGTAGGAAAACTCTTCTATAATCTCCGCCCCTTATCACCACCGTTCTTTTTCTGTGTGGTAAGGCTAAAACCGGTCTGTTGTTTGCTCTACGGTTATTCTGACTGCCGTGTGCTGCGGCCGTAAATACGCAAGTTGCTAATTTTGTGAAAGAGCGACCTCGCCCCTCCTCACTACTTGTGTAGCCACCATCACAGGGGTTAAAGATACGTCAAGAGTGCAGTGAACTTTGATGGAAAACCACGTGGAAAATAAACATCAAGGCAGCAACGGTTTTATTTGCGTCCACGTCTCCGTTTCAGCCGAACGGATCTGTTTATCCGAACTTAGTTGCTTTCGTGGTAAGCACATGGTGGGAAGTGGCCGTTTTGACCTCAGCCGACTAAGTTACGAGGTGATTTTACGCCGTAGTTTTCCATCGCCGTTGAGGTAAAATTTCTGTTGCCACCCCTCACTATGTACATCCATCCCTACACCATCCACATTATTTAGATTTGAAACCTATTGGGAACTATTTTACTTATAAGGCTATAGGGGGTCACGGTGGTGTAGTGGTTAGACTACTCGCCTCCCACCTAGGCGAACCGGGTTTGATTCCCGGCGGGGTAGCTTAGTGCGGTTGCAGCTTAGTGCTGCCTTATTCTCCGCGTTTGTTCGGGAACAGTCTAATTATATCAGTTAAGTTTATCCAATTAACATTGGTTGTGCGTAAACTATGCACATCAAATACACAATGTGCGCCATTACAGTATTGCAGGTTTGAGTGTGAGACTCGCTTTGATACTAACAGTGACCTGTGTGCCTTACTGAATTGACTCGTGCTGTAGGTATTTTACTGTTTCCGAGCAAAAGCGGAGAAAAATGCAACACTACGTAGCAAACAGATAAGCCGTCTACCACTTACACGAACTGCAGCATTTGCATGCAAGTTAACCGACAATCGAAAGGGGTTAATTCAGATTGTTATTCGTTTTACACTGCAACCATTAATCCTGTGTGTTGTTTTAGTGTCATATATAGTCTGTCTGTGGTGTTTTTTTTTAATGGAATACCGTTTACAAACGAAGAAGCATTTGACATGCTGATGATACTAGGGGGATGTCGTAGGAACGCAGAGCTGCTACCCGTTTGTACGCAGAGAGATACCCACAGCGCGTCCATCACTCGTACAATGTCTTTCATCAGCGTCTTACGTGTCGTTTGTGCACAACCGACACGCAACAAACGTCGTCACATCAGACGAACTGTGAGAGACGAGAGGGCTGTTGATGTACTTGCTGCCATGTTAGTTAATCCTCACGATTCTACACGAAGGATTGCCCGCGACTCAAGNAACGTCGTCGCATCAGACGACCTGTGAGAGACGAGAGGGCTGTTGATGTACTTGCTGCCATGTTAGTTAATCCTCACGATTCTACACGAAGGATTGCCCGCGACTCAAGATTGTCTCCATTTACTGTGTGGACAATCCTCGCTGATAATCGTTTATATACGTGCTATGTACAGCTGCACCAAGAACTTGGGAATAATGACTTTCTTAAACGCATTGATTTCGGGAATTTGTACCTAGCAAGGACCGTGCTTCCATCGCAGCATTTTGTGGACTGATGAGGCCACATTCAAGAGTAATGGTGACGTTAACATTCATAATACCCATTACTGGTCTGCAGTCAACCCACATGGGCTCCGTCAAGTGGATAACCAGCATGTGTGGAGCCTTAATACTTGGTGTGGCCTTCTCGGACATCGTGTCATATGACCATTTTTTTTAAAAGGGATATTGAATGGTGCAGCGTGTGCAGACTTCCTAGAGAATATTTTGTATCAGCCGATTGAAGATGTCCCTCTCGCTCTGAGATTGACACTGTGGCTTCAACAGGGTGACTGTCCTGCTCTATTTTTTCACGCAGAGCTCAGCTAGTTGCTGATATGTTATTCCCCAGGCGCTGGATTGGACGAATGGCTCGTGTAGCTTGGCCAACATGTTCTCCAGACTTGTCCCCAAATGACTTATTTTTGTGGGGGAGGGTAAAAAACATCGTCTACGGCGTGCGTCCAACAACGAGGGAAGATATGAAAGACAGAATGAGAGCAGCATGTGGATCTCTCAGCTGTGCTGAGGATCGCCGAGCAACCACGAACGTAAGAAGGAGAGCAGAGTCGTGTCTGATACAGGATGGTCGACATTTCGAAAATTTTTCCCAGTTCCCATTTCACAGTAGTTCTCTCAAATCATACTGGTACTTAGAATACACCGGGCGGCCTTTTGATTGTACGTAAACTAGTTATGCACGCCAGAAAAAAACAATATGTTTCGTTGATTTCCTTTCGATTGTAGTAAGAAAGCCGCGTTTGCGATCAATTTTCGTTGTGCGTAAACTATGCACGTCACAAACCATATGCTTAGATTATTTAATTTATTGTGCGCGAACTATGCACGTCAGAAAAAAAGTGTCTTTGTAAATGTTGTTTTATTTTATACTATCTATCCAACGATACCTTATACGACCCACATTCCCGTTAGCAATTTCAAAGCTCACCCTCCATTCGTCTACCCCCGATATGTTCGGGGGAATGGGATTACTACCAATCGATGCTTCATATAAGGTATTTCGCGTTTCCGGGAGAAAGGGGTGATACGGGTGCTGTGAATCAGCCTGTATATTTATATTCTAGTTTGATTCGCGATTCGCGACTTGCGGCTTTTATAATAATTACCAAGCTTTAAAAAATAATTTATAAACTTCGTTGTATAGGCTATAGGCTTGCTTATTAAGTTATTAACAATGAAATATTGTGATTTCGGTTTACTGCGACGAGAAACATTATCGTGTTGTACTCACTTCGCCAACTCGGGGCAGAACCACGATTTGTTGAGTTCAGTCTCCGGCATGCCTTATGATGGCTAAGCACAGTCTGATTCATGTAGTTCGGAGCCTTTCCGACATCAGCAGGCCTTCAGTGCCTGCGTGTAATATCCCGACTGAAAGCCCACGCGCCGTGTAGGCGGGTTCGTAGCTGGTACAAGGACAGTGGAAACTGTATTTAGCCGGCCCGCTTCGCCAAACAGAACTCATTAAATCCACGTCATTAATGCGGGGCGGTTTTCTGCCTTGTGTATCCGCAGCTGTATTAATTCTGGATTGTTTTTCATTTGCGCCTCCTCACTCCCTTCCTCGTCACGTCTACCTTCACCCCCTTTCCAGTAAAACACTCTTGCGGAAAGGGGTAGCTAGCTGCGGGCGATGCCTGTCTGGAACAGTCGTCTCGAACAACTCCCAAGTTTGTTACACTCTTCTTTGCCCGGCTTCCCCGGAGGATGGGAGGTACTTCGGTGCCGTAATGAAAATTGTCGGCATTTTCCCGTCCGTGCTTTACTTCTTGTTCTGTTTTCTTCCGCGGGGAGTTGAATTGTGGGGTGCATTTAGTTCCCCACCCGCTGCGCCAGCCGGGACCACAGCCGACTCCTGCGTTTGTCGCCGGCGTTCTTCTGTTCTTCGACAAGAGTTCCTTACTTCCTTTTTTTTTTATTTCTGTGGAATTTCATTGGTTCCAGCGTTTTACTCGCTTTCCGCTTCTTTTACGCCGATGTTGCCGATCGGCAGAGGGTGAAGAGGGGAACGGACTGTAATAGCCAGGAGAATTGTCAGAAAAGGAATTTTGTATAAAAACGATGTTATAAAAGGAGTCTCCGCTTGTCTTGAGTTACTTTTTTTTTGTCGCGTGTGTGCTTTCAATGAAAAATGTGATCCAGCATTGCAATGGCCAGAGCTTTTGGCCTCAGTTTGCAAATGGTTCGTCGTGGTTCAGTGGTTAGCGCGTCGGCGCGTCCATTCCTGATCACAGCTGCTAGTACAGCGTCAAGAATTGTTGCAATAGTTGTGAAGATGCTCGATCTTCAGCATTATAGTCGTAGCAACATGATTATTTTGTAATTATTAATTTTGTGCTTTTATTTGGCTTTATTTTATTGTTAATAGTATTTTGTACTTGGTGATTTGCACCACAAAATGGGATGGTGCATATATCAACTTGCACGTGAAACTACACTCGTGGCCGTATCGGTGGGAGACTTTACACATAGGATCTACCAATATTTAAAACAGAATTTTACTCCCATGCATTGAGTGTGCGTGTGTGTGTGTGTGTATATATATATATATATATATATATATATATATATACACACGCACATACACATACACTTATTGTGCGTTAATGAGATGTCCTGGTGATTCAACGCAACATTCCCTGCATTCGATGTGATTTTCGTTAAACTGTTTTCATGTTTCAAACGTGGTTTACATCATAGTATATTTATTCGTCTCTTTTTCTCGTTTTTTTATTTTACTTTTTCCTTAAGCATTTTTTTTTATGATTCGTAGCTTACGCTATCTTGGTTTGGTGCAGTGTGCACGACTTGGAAAAGCAACTGACAAGAATATTTCACTTAGACATTTTCCACGAGCATCTATGGGAAAAGTTTTCTTGTTATATACGTTTTCCTGTTGCTTGATGATAGTTAGAAATTGAACTTTACAAATAATGGGTTTCTGTTCACTCCTAAGCAGTTATTTATCAACATTTGTAATTTGAATCAGTGGAAATTTTATTACCAACTTACGGAAACTGGTTTTCGGTTTCACGGAAATCGTATCAATTATTCCAGTGAGTATGTTTATTTATCGGTAGTTTTCACCTCTTCTCAACTTAATTTTTAGTCATTAGTATTTCACTGGTTGAAGTTAGCTGGGAATTAAGCTTTTCCTAAGAATTTATATGAATAGGGTCACCGCGTGAATTTCCGTGGCTACACGCCAGTTGGCCGAGCAGCTTACTTGTGGAGACGGTGGAATATTGAAAAAGAAAATTTTATTTAAGTTGTAACGTAACAACACCGACAAACAACTGTAAGATCGTCGCCACAAATCAGTCCGCTCGTGTGAGTGAATGAGTGAGTGAGAAAAGAGATTTGGGTGGCTCTTAACATCGCGGTCTTGAGAGCCGATGAGGGTGAAGTGAGGTGAGTGTGGAGCAGCGCCGGATTGAAGGGGCGGGGGAAACGGGAGATCCCCGAGTTAAACCCGCCGACCAGAGTTATCGTCCGGCACGATTCCCACTTGCGAAAATCCGGAGTGAACCGGCCGGGGATTGAACCCGGTTCCCTTTGGTGGGTGGTGAGCAGTCTAACCGCTCAGCCACCGTGGCCCCGATTCGCTTAAGATTTGAAGTCATCAGTAAGGAATATAGCAATCTCTGAAGTTAGAGCTGAACCACTAGTTTATTGCGTATATTACATAAAACATTCTGGATAGGAACCTTAGTGTTCAGAATTATATACGTGATCAATGCAAAACGTGTTACTGTTACCATATTATTTCACGAAAATAATTGGGATTACGCCATTATAATTTTTTTTTGTGACGCAAAGTAAAATAAAACTTTCGGCGGTTGAATTAAAAATAGCAATTAAAAATTAATAAAAAGGTTTTTTTTTTATTTCTAAAGGAAACAATTTAGAAGAAATCCACGCATGTATTTATTAATAAAGAAGTGAAATAACTGCATTGGGCCTTGCACTAGTGTTTTTTTATTGGCTTGTATTGAATGCGATCGTATCCTATGCTATTCAGTATGTCTGTTGAAAACTTGTACTTAAAATATAAATTGTTGAGTAATTTAACCGAATTGGCAGAAGGTGTGCATTAAAAATAGCAGACATACGACAGATTATTTAATAGACCCAGTTTCATAGGACTACATACTAGTTATAACTCCGTGGAACCTGATGTTCCAAGTCACTTATTGTTGGTAAATTTTACGGGTTTTCTAGTCCGGGGAAAAATTCCTGATTTTGTATAGCGATTGTTTTGCTCTTTCAGTTTTTCAGTTCACATGTGCTGTGTATGACCGTTTATTCTTCTGTTTTTTATTCCTTTAAATTGTCCTGTTTTCAGATAATGGCAGAAATGTATATTGTGTGTTCTTAGTTTTTGAACTGGCGAATATTCAGATTTGACAAGACTCACATGACCCTGTTTGTTTACGTTAAGAAAAACATTCAGTATTTTTATATAAATGGCACACGTGCAATCTCTTGAGATAATTAGATTTTGGGGTGGTGGTGGGGTGGGGGGAACCAGGGTAATCGATTTACTTGTACTTCGCTTTTAACGAGTAAAATTGACTTTTCACCGTGCTTGCGTGAGTGATAGTGAAATAGTGAAAATGTATCGGTTGGTCAATTTTTACATTTCTCGGCTCACGTTTCTTGTTCTTGGGCGTAATTTATTTCCTCAGTGCTTCCGAAGAGCGCGGGCCTTGGTTGCGTGTGATATAGGCTGTTCACGGTAAAGTGAGCACTTTCAACGCCTTAGTTACTTTTTCTTTCAGCCATTTTATTTATCCTTTAACCACCTTTTAAACAAATATTGTCATTTAAGTAATAAACACAGTGGGTTAATTCCACAACACTCGGATGTTATTGTCTAAATCTAAAATAAAATATATTTATTGACTACTATTCCAAATGAGAGGGCTTTCAAAAGTACTCACTGTACCGTGAATAGCCTATACCAGCGAGATTGCGAGGCTTTCAGCTGAAATATGTGCTTGTGGCCGCGTGCTGGGATGAGGGCGAAGGAATAGAAGGCCCTTACACAATAAAAAACTTAGCATCTGACTTTACATTTCCTTTCTTTAAAGAAACCATCAATACACAATACAACTCTAAAGTCTGTTCAGACAAATGAAAATCGGTTCTGCAGTTTTCGTAATAAATGTGTGTTTTGTTATGTAAATCATCACGTATTACCCAGATATGCATTTTACGTTCTTGTTTTAAAGATAAGCTCAAACATTTATATTAAAATTCCATTTCAAACGTAAAATCTAGCTTGTTTACTTAAATCATAATTATCGATTCATGTATTTCCTTTTCACATTTCATTAGTTTGCCATTTATTTAATTTAGGCAAGTTTGCTGTAATATACCGAGATGAAAATCGATTTAACCGTAAACAAATATTCATTCCACATAACCTCAGATTCTCGGCAAAATGGCTGCTTGACTTGGACTATCAACTTTTATAAATCGTAAAGTCAAGGGTGCTTGACTGTATCTTTGACTGTTCCATTGTGTCAAGCTCTACAGGAAACATGCCGGAAAGCAAACGTAAAATTAAGTGGTTAAGTTTTCAATTGTGTAAGGGCCTTAAGGCCCTCATCCGCCATGTTGAATTTTCCTTTTGTGTGTCAGAACTTTCCTTTCAATGGAAAAACTTGAATATTTCTTATAGCACTTTCAGATTTTACAAATGTGTTCAAATGTAGTCGCCAGATTTTACCCACGCGTTATATGGTAATTGTGGAACAACATTAAAAAATTATCCTTTACTAATTGTATTATTACTTGACAAAAAGTTACGAGTTGTCAGCATAATATACATTGCGAGAGTGATATACAGAGGCTCACGAAATGATACGGTCACTGCCCTGTGTACTGTAGGTCCGTAAAATATTTTAGTACTTCATAATTACTAATAAACAAAACTGTTTGCAGACATTATATGTATTATCCACCATCACAAATGCTAACAAATTTCCCATACCGAAAAATAATTGCATATGTCTTTTGAAAAGTTTCGAATGAGTGATATGCATCTCTCGTGAACATTTGGTCACCACAATAATAAGCACCATAAGCACCATGACTTCAGTACCTCGTTGGATGCCCTTTTTTACAGCAGATGATTGGAGTGGCTCTTAGATAACGTTTGGACAGTTGTATAGAAGCCATTCTCGCACCAGACGCGGATTGTGCTTCGAATAGTTGTCGTGATGGAATTTGAAAATCTGTTGAATGCCTAGTTTGTAAGCACTTCTATACAAACTGCTTTTCAGGATTGCTAGGTAGTCTTCCTTCATTGTATCCCCTCAATAAACACCAACTCACCCTCTCCAGCTGAGGATATGCAAACCCAGACCATAATGTGGCCGCCGCCGGCGCCGCCGTGTTTTACTGTTTGCTGCAAATTCTTCTTTTGAAGTTCCTCGTTTGGTTTCTTGCACACCATAATCCTACCATCTGACTGTAAGATGTTGAACTTCTTTCGTCTACGAATGTCACGCCATTCTACCACTCCTGTTCCTTCTTGACATGGTCTTTGGCAAAGGCAAGTCTTCTATTCTTGTTAACTTCCCTTACATATGGTTTCTTCTTGGCAACTATGGCATTATGGTCATACTCTCTGATTACCCTTCGAACTGTTTCTGGGTGCACATCTGTCCCACATTCCTGAAGTAACTCTGAAGTAATTTTCGGCGCACTTAATCTTGGTTTACATGTTATTTTGCGTAGTATAGACGTCTCTGTCGTTCGTTACGCTTTCTTTGTTGCCCTTTCCGTGGTAGAGATTCAATTTTATCTTCCTTTGCATATCGTTTTATAATGTCACAAACTGTACATTGAGTAATATTTACTGTTGACGTAATATTCCTGAGATAAGCCCTTAGCATGACGAAAGATGACTAGTTGTCGTTGTTCCACTGTTGTATTGCACCTCTTACGCCCCATCTGAAGGCAGTGGTAACTAGCAACGTAGAATGATACGTGAGGTGTAATCGCGCCTTCCGTCGATCTTGGCTGTAGTAGAATGTGCGGCCACATTCACAGTAGCGAGTTTGACCGAATACTAATGTGACATGATATGGCACAGCTATAATGCAAAGAATGGCTATGCACCATCGGTTTTAATTTATATAATATGCCGCTAATACACTACTGCACATCAGTCATTTATTTCTATAGTTGTGTTACGTAATATTCCTCCGGCACGTATGCAAAAACAATATTCGCTTACATACACACATCCGACTGAATATTATAGTGAGTATCTGTAGTTGTGGTTTTAAAATAAACAAGTGAAATAAGCTAGAAACAACCAGTAATTCAACATGGCGTATGACGCCGAGTCTCAAGGGTTCTCGGGAGCGGGGAAAGAGGCACAAGCGACGATCGTGTGTCGTGGAGGCACGCGGCAGAATTCCACAGCTCCTGCAGAGGACGTAGGCGCGCTGCGCTGTCCACTGAGCCACCGCCTCTGGCCGCGCCGGCAGCATTCCGGGGCNCATCCATATATCACTTGCTCGGAATCGGGTGTTTGTGGAACATGCACGCGCCCCCGTCCGGATCTCCCTCCTGAATGCAGTCGCTTTCTCTCGACGTCAACACGAGCCCATCCTGCATCCACGAAAGCGAATTCCTCGCCCGGCTAGTGCCGGGAAGGATCCGCCCATGCCAGGGTTGCTACGACACTATAAAACCTGAGAAACCTCGAAAAGTCGGGAGATTTGAAATTGTCGGTGAAAATTTGTAGAATTCAGGGTAGCAGGTGAGCGATCCTGGGAATAAAAGCAGGTAATATAATACAATCTAAATGTTATAAATCGACTTACAAGTAAAAATTCGTAGCCCTACTCTTTGCAGTGTACTGCAAGTTCCTTGAGTTTAACTTAAATAATATTTTATAATTTTTTTTTCTGTAATTTTTTTTTGTTATGTATGCCGAACATGACTGGAAATTTCCTTATCGTTAGTTGGAAAACCTGGTAAAGTCAAGGAAATTTGACCCTGGCATCTTTAAGCAACCTTGTGGATGTGCGATAGTGGACCGCGAAATAACGATGTGTACAGTAGTGAAACAGCCATCTAGTTTTCTTCCCGAAGTAGGCTATAGCGGAATAACTCGACGGCATTTTCAGTTACAAAGTGTGCCGACAAATTAGTGAGACGCATATTTAAATAATAAGAAATTTACCCTGTCTTGTTGCGTGAAACTGAGTGGGTTAATAAAAAAGAAGCTAACTGGGTGTGTAGTTTCCCTTTCGTCGTATGTTGGCTACGTGAAGCTGTATGAAAACGGGTTTTATACGTTGATTTTTAACGCTGTTGAAGATTTCTGTAGTATGCGCTCCCTTCATCAAAACAGGTAATCAATCAGAGGCATCGTGTATTAAGCAGCTACCAAGCAGTCGGACGTAACTGCATGTAATACAAGCTGATCAAGTAATTTAGTCAGTGCATTAATTATAGTTAGTGCCAGTGTCAACAGAAACATTAAATCGTACGAAGATTGTTCATANAAAAAAAAAAAAAAAAAACTTTGCTTTATATGCACCAAGACTAGACGGGGGTTAAGTGGGGAAATGCGAGGTCCATGTTCTGGATCTCTTCTGATAATTTCCTGAAATGAGGATGGAAAACGACTTGCTGAAAACCATTCCCAGAGTAGTCTGCTGAATTCGAAATCACGACTTCCCGAATGCGAACCAAACACTCTGCCGTATCAGTTTACCTGTTAGGTTAGATTTTATGACTCTGTAAAACGCATGGCATTTAAGTCAATATAGGTTTTATTTTGTTGATGTCCACGTTTGGGAATGAATTCCTTGCAAATACTAGTTGTCAACCCGACAACATTTTATACGAAATTTTATTAACTGATTAATAATACGTTGTAAAATAACCAAGTATATTCCTACTAAAAAATCTAAGAATTCTCGGCATAAGTACGCTTACAATTTCGCCGAAATTGTTTGAAGGCGCCTTAAATTGTTTAACATTACCCTCACAGTTTTGTGTTCCATGTTATACTGTCTAGGTAATATTTGCAACTAACCAGTGTTTCATTTCCTTCTTCAGAAGCGTGTATAACCTTTCGGAATCACTTTTGATCATAAATTTAGTGTATTTTTTCAAAATTCTTTTGTGACAAATAGGTGGCTGTGTCTAGTTTATAACTCTCTCCCTCCTGCAAACAGATTTTACTTCTAGTTTTCCTCAAATGCTTTTGTACTGTCCTCTTGAAATGCTAACTCATTTTACCACCAATTAGTCTGTGTTCCTGTAGGCACGTTTCAGACTATACCTCCCATTACAGACGAGGTAGGCTTATTTTCGTCTTCTGCGCCTGTACCCAACATTGACGTAGCCCACAAAAAAACAACTGTCAAAGTCACATGGTCAGCAGTGATGAACATGTTTATTTAATTGACGCTACTCCCCATCTGTGGTGTACAGAATGGTTCGTAGGGTCTACAGTTAATGTTCAGTGGCACAGACTATAGGTGCCTTGGAGGTTGAGGGTATATAACACAATACTTCATTACGGGTTGGTTTTGAACAGGTTTATTTAACGGTAATTCATTTACACATTCCTGGCACGGTTGCGGGACTTTATACATAATTTAACGCCCTGCGAGTTCAAGACCTGAAGGGTTGGTTACACTGTTCTGGCTACGTTTCCGACGCTGGGGGGACATTAGGTGACAGGACAGGTCTCCGAGTGACTACGTGGTTACTTATCTGCACATGTTGTGTGGTAGTTGTTCCGGCAGTTGAGATCTGGTGAGTTGGATGGCCCGGATACGTTCTGGCAGTTGATGAGATCTGGTGAGCTGTGGTTGGCTTGTTGCACGCAGCTGGCTTCCTCTCGACGTGGCACTTCTCGTTNGCATTAGGTGACAGGACAGGTCCCTGAGTGACGATGTGGTTACTTATCTGCACATGTTGCGTGGTAGTTGTTCCGTCAGTTGAGGTCTGGTGAGTTCGATGGCCCGGATACGTTCCGGCAGTTGATGAGATCTGGTGAGCTGGATGGCGCTGTTAAAGGCCCTCTGTGGTTGGCTTGTTGCACGCAGCTGGCTTCCTCTCGACGTGGCGCTTCTCGTTGAAGTTCACCACTCGACTCCGCATTATCGGTGCATGGTAACTGACTGACTGATACGGTAACTGACTGACTTGACTGACTGACTGACTCGCGCCCAGGCGTGGTGAAACTACTCGTCCGACGTGTCTCTGATGACTGTCTCTGATTCTGCCCCACGTTTCGCGTTTCGCGTCCCGATAAGGCTGACCCCTTAATGTCGCGACTGACTACCTGCACATTCCGGGGTGGCGGTACCGAACTCCGCACCACCTGCTGCGCGTTGCTTCGACTGTCTCTGCGAACTGATGCGGCCGGGGTCCGATCTCCCCGGCCGTGGTAACTATTGCACAGACTTGCTCTCTCTGCGACGAACTGACCTCGCTGTGTGGTACTGACGAACTAACGAACTAACTGATCTCTCTATACGGTGATAACGACTGACTTCTCTGTCCGGTAATAATGAACTGGGCTAACCCCTCTTCTCCTGTAAATTGACTTATATCCTTTCTTGTCTCCCTCCATAAGTTCTACACGTGTCTCTCTTGTTGGGAGAGGGGGGTGGAAGGAAGGCGCCGTTCACAGCGTACACCTTACNCACCCTGAAACTTACCCTGTCAGCTTATTTTTCCGTGGTGCGTATTTTCAAATTCGGGCTGAAATACGACTTACTATCTCGGCATTTCTCGGCGTTTACAAATTTCCCTGGGCTTGCAAGGGGGGTGGAGGATAAGGGTGGGAGAAGGAGGCCCGCGTGGCAGCGACACGTGGAATGGCCTGCACGCGCTACTACCTCTCGGCTTGACCTCGGTATGCGTGAACGGGCGACACATGTCTTCCGAACTCCCTACACTGGTTTAAGCTGGCCGGGAGGGGGGTGGGGGAGGGTTAGTGACAGCGCCACTTCTAGTTTCCTAATTACGTCACACGTCATAATTTTCAAGAGACAAGCCCTTTTATATGCATAAAATATTTTTATCAATATAAATTTTAACCAACTGCATTAAAAGTTGGTTAGATGACGTATACTAACATCTCAAAGCACTTGTTTACATAAACAGTGTTCTAAGTTCTAATCTTATTTTAGTCGTGCTAGCGAACTGGCCCGGCTTCGCCCGGTAACAATTTAGTTTTTACATCGATACTTTGAAAGACAAAAATGGTTACTGTGGATCATCCTTAAAATATAAACATATACTACTGCGGACTTTTCTGTAGACCTTTTTGAGAGTTACAATTCTGTAGTCCATTAATTTGATCTATCTCTTATGGTTTTTTACGACTTGATTACAAACGGTTCGACATTTCTCTACTATCCTTACATTAAATATAAGTGTATTATACACCAAAACTTTCCTCAAGAAATTCTCTAAATGATGTTGAAAACCACGTCAAAATCCATCAAGTAGTTTAGAAGTACCAAGCGAATACACAGACAGACCCGGATAAGGGACTTTGTTTTATACTATTTAGAAAGAGAAGAGATTGGCAGAAAACAGACTAATGTTTGAACACAGAGAACTATTGCGTACCTCAGTCGCGCCCTCTACCCCATTTTCTGTCTATGGCTGTATTAGTTTTTCAGTGGGTTCACATGACCGTGATTTTTTAAGTTGTCGCACCTATAAACTAAATTGTAACTAAACTGTTTTTTTTTTCTGTACCTGTACTTAAAATTGACGCAGGAAATACCAGCAGAACTGTCAGTATCGCGTTATCAGTGGTGCAGACACTTTTTTTGTGGTTTTATAACCTTTTATTTTGATAAAGAAAAATTATGTTATTTGCATTTTGTACATCTTGTTTTCAGTAGAACTGTTCTGTTTGAAGTATAACGTGTTGAAGCACGAGTCTAGGCAACGTGATTTTGATATTCCTTTTGGCACGATGCTCATTGCTTGAACTTGGAAATGGGTTCTGCTCCAATGGCATGCACTTTTAAACACACAGTCCCGGTACAAACGTTTTAATGGTGAGCTAGCTGAACTGATGATGGTTCCACAAAGCCATGGCATTAGGCACGGTACAAGCATCGCGCCGGTTTCATAGTGATCTTGATCCCACTTACAACAACTTCACGCGCAGTCCACACGATCGTTAACATACTGCCTACGAGGGCAGTATTTGGCCGATGTTGTAGATAGTTCATTTACGGTTACTTCAATCTTTTCTGAATCCCTGCTAAAGTTCCACTTCAGGATATTCCTCCGTCTTATGCAAACAAAGCTTAACCAAGTCTCCAAAATGTCACGAAAGGAAAAACGCACCGCATTCATGTGCATTCAGTGTAATCATATTTTGCATAAGAACTATTTATTACTAGGCATTACCAACACACCTATTTTCCCACCGTTTTTATTAATATTAAATATAAATGAAATATTATGATTTTTAGATAGGATGTAAGTAAAAGTTCAATTCAACCAAAAATAAGATATTTTTATATTAACAGAAGTATAAAACGCCTGTGATACATGCCATGTTTAGAACAACCAAACACGTCACACGTGGTGTGATATTTCAAAGATTTCATTCAAAAAGTGTGAAGAAAGCGCGAATTGACTATATTGCGAGGACCAGTGTCCAATTATCTTCCCTGAGTGTGAATAATTTGCAAACCTTGAAACTTCTCGAGGTTACGACCGGAGACCCTGTCATTTCGTGCCAATGTAGACGTCAGACAAGCGAGCATATCATGTTGGTTCCACGCGTGTATTTGGATCTCCTCTCGTGCGACGCGCCTTGTTACAACTCGGCACCGATAGTAAACGTTCAGCACTCCTGCAGCTTTATCCCGAGTGGCCGGGATGAACCGTTGGATGAGTTCTGTCTGTGGCAGTAGCCGGCGAAGAAGTGACTTCTGCTCGAGTGTGTAGAGGTCTGTAGAGTCTATCTGCTTGGTGTCATCTTAAACGTGAGATGGTGGGGTCTCTCGTGACTGTGTTGTATTACTTTCGCCAAACACAAAGCATATACAGGTCGCTAGTTGTGATTATGAAACAAATACCTACTACGTCAGCTTTGGTACAACCCACGTATAACTTCTTATTTGCAACTATCTGAAACCATAAATGAATCTGCAATGGTGAAAGTACGGGGGTCCCGTCACGTGTAATTCACCTATTCGACAAACACCCACTGCATCACAGCAAAAAAAAAAAAAAAAGATCTTAGGCGCTTGTTTTCTGTGCAGTCAGCAGTTTTATTAGGCATTAGTAACGCAGCAGCAGGACTGTTTTTTTTTTCAATGTGAATCGTCCAGTCTTTTCGCAATAGTTAAATTCCCCCCATTTAGTATTACTGCGGCGCTAACCTGTCTCAGGAAAAGGTGTGATTGGGGTGCGGGGAGGACGGTAATCTAGCGCGTTTTAATCCTAGAGCGGCGAAGCAGATAAAATCAGTGGTGAAATACGACTAGCATTGTTCTCGGAACGGAAAAAGTTTAATTAACCCCGAGAGGGGCGGTCATTGACGGGGGGCGTTCTCCGGTTGTATTTCCTAAAGGTCTGACCAATTCCCCTCCGCCTTCCCACAAAAAACGCAAATAAGCATTCGGCAGAGGTCTTTTTTTATTGACGAGTACCGTTGTTAAGTGGGTCGACGTACCGTGGCGGTACTGAAGTGGAGAGACGAGAGATTTGGGCCGCTCTTAAGATCGAGGTCTTGAGAGCCGATGAGGGTGAAGCGAGGTGAGTATGGAGCAACGGGAGATCCCCGAGAANAGCGGCGAAGCAGATAAAATCAGTGGTGAAATACGACTAGCATTGTTCTCGGAACGGAAAAAGTTTAATTAACCCTGAGAGGGGCGGTCAGTGACGGGGGGCGTTCTCCGGTTGTATTTCCTAAAGGTCTGACCAATTCCCCTTCCGCCTTCCCACAAAAAACGCAAATAAGCATTCGGCAGAGGTTTTTTTTTATTGACGAGTTCCGTTGTTAAGTGGGCCGACGTACCGTGGCGGTACTGAAGTGGAGAGACGCGAGATTTGGGCGGCTCTTAAGATCGAGGTCTTGAGAGCCGATGAGGGTGAAGCGAGGTGAGTATGGAGCAACGGGAGATCCCCGAGAAAACCCGCATACCAGCCGCATCGTCCGGCACGACTCCCACTTGCGAAAATCCGGGAGCGATCCCACAGGGAATCGAACCCGGTTCGCCTTGGTGGGAGGCGAATAGTCAGGTCACTGCGCCACTGCGGCCCTCGGTATTGAGTTGAACGGTTGCTGCGTTATCTTGGTAATCCGCCAGACTCTCCGAAGTTGTTTGTTTTGTTGTCCGTCGGGCTTGGTGGAAAAAAAAGGGGGGAGGGGGGGTCCTCCGGTTATAACACTCTAAAGGAAAACCCGCAGAATCGTAATTTTGGCGCAATTTGTGTCGCGCCCCCAATGCCGAAATCAAAACGCTTAGGGATTTATCATCTCGCGCCTCGCGTATACGAACAACGATTTATCGTGAAGCTAAATCGTGCCAAGGTCTTTTCCAAAACAGGCTTTATTTTTTTTCTTCCGGTGCGTGGCTTTACTGTTGCCAAGAGATTCAAGGACGTGCAGTATAGTGGATTTCTCACAAGTACAGTAGACAGAGGGGATGACTTCTCGCCGAGGCAACAGCCAGTAGCAATAGAAAAGCTATAAACATTTACATAGCGCGTTAAAAGATTAACAGTTTTTTTTCCAGCAAAATATTTTAATATTTGCCCGTGATTTCTATCTCGTAATTATAGAGAGGCAACAGACGATTTTCTTGGGGTTCGAATTCGTAGCTTTTATTTTGGACTGCTACGTTTTATGCCACCTCGGTCGNACTCTAAAGGAAAACCCGCAGAATCGTAATTTTGGCGCAATTTGTGTCGCGCCCTCAATGCCGAAATCAAAACGCTTAGGGATTTATCATCTCGCGCCTCGCGTATACGAACGATTTATCGTGAAGCTAAATCGTGCCAAGGTCTTTTCCAAAACAGGCTTTATTTTTTTTTCTTCCGGTGCGTGGCTTTACTGTTGCCAAGAGATTCAGGGACGTGCAGTATAGTGGATTTCTCACAAGCACAGTAGACAGAGGGGATGACTTCTCGCCCAGGCAACAGCCAGTAGCAATAGAAAAGCTATAAACGTTTACATAGCGCGTTAAAAGATTAACAGTTTTTTTTTCAAGCAAAATATTTTAATATTTGCCCGTGATTTCTATCTCGTAATTATAGAGTGGCAACAGACGATTTTCTTGGGGTTCGAATTCGTAGCTTTTATTTTGGACTGCTACGTTTTATGCCACCTCGGTCGNGGCAACAGACGATTTTCTTGGGGTTCGAATTCGTAGCTTTTATTTTGGACTGCTACGTTTTATGCCACCTCGGTCGACTCGCATGTAACTTAGAATTCCTAACGCATAAATGTGCAGTGGTTTTAAATGTAAGATAGAATTTAACATTATTGTCCGTATTTGTTGTACTCATGAGTGCCCAAAACCCAAGTCTTTGAGGCTTCGGCATATCATCACTGTAGGATCGGCCAACTGGAAAGAAAATGGACAGATTTATCATGTGACATTTCTGTTATAATTTAGTCTAGTGTCAAATTAGTATATCCGCACGAGCTTAATTTGATATTGCAAGAATGTGTTAAATATGATCTTTCAGCGGGCGACTTAATCGCCAAGCGACGGGTCATTCATTTACTTTGTAGGTCTCATATTGGTATTGTATCAAAACGATTCTATCCCTTCTAACGTTGCGTCATAAAAGAAAGTTACTATGTATATTAAATTAAACATCATTCAGGTAGACGTAAATGGTTTTAGGGACAAAATATTCCGTTTAGAGGATCGAAGAACATAATAGAAAGGACGATATTCTCGCCTGGGTCGTACGTTACATCGCCGTTATGTTCATCGTATCGTACTAATCTGCAGTAATTCTGTAGCTTTTGCGTGAAGACATGGGAATTAATTATTATAAACTGCTTGAACTCTATTTGCGCGCATTCATTTTATATAAGTTAACGAACATAACGTACCTAACTCATATGCATTTGCCGATGAATTGTGTCAAAAATAATGTCACTTCCTTGATTAGCAACTTGCCAAATCGTGGTTAATGTAACTTTAAGAATTGAGGTAATTTAGTAAATTCATGGGAGCTTATGGTTAAATCACTTCGTTAACAAGAAAGAGCGACGTTTCGATTTTTGCTTATGTGAGAAAACATTTTTCTTTCCGTAATTAAATTATAACAATTTTTATTGTAGACATCTCGCTCTGAGGCTGCTTGTAGAGTTGTTTAGGGAAACGTAATACATAAAATTAAACTGAATTCGATTACCCAATAGTATGATTATATTGCCCCCCCCTCCCCTCCATCTACATCCCTCACATATTAACTGAACCTTTCACTCCAGAGAAGCTAATACATTTGTGTGTTATCGTTTGCGTGTGTGTTTTTGCACATGGGCGAGTGTATACGTGCGCGTGGAGATGTGCGCTTGCCTGGGTGCGTACATGGGTGCGTACATGGGTGTGTATATTTACTCAACTAGGTACGATCGTATATATGCATGCGCTCGTATTCTACGTACCTAGCTCGTATTCTACGTACCTAGCTACATGTAAAATCACACGTAATATGATGCTCATCTGCGAATTGATAGGTATCTGCACCAGAAGGAAAAGTAATTAATGTAAGACTATGAACTATGTATTCACAGTATATACCGGATGATTCACGAGGAGTTACCGCTACTCACAGGGCTTATTCCTTACATTATTTGGAGCAAAATATGGCGTATAAATGTGGGCCCTATTCCCAATATTTACAGAGTAATTCGACAATCGGTAGACCCACCCTACAGTGGAAAGGAGTTTCCAACACCGTTTCAGCATCAATGTGTGGTGTGGCGTCCAACACGATCAGCTGATAGGGCCATTCCTTTTCCCTGACGCTTGACTGGTGTGGTGTATCTGCAATTTTGGCAAGAAAAACTGCCGCTGTTACTGGAGGATATTCCGTTAGCAGTGAGACGTCGTATGATCTTCCAGCATGATGGTGCACCTCCTCACTTCCACCGTGCTGTGGCTGAACACTTAAATTCGCATTTCCCTGAGAGATTGATAGGACGAGGCGGTTTTCACCCCCGGCCACCTCGATCGCTCAATCTATCACCACTAGATTATTGCGTGTGGGGATAGATGAAGGATATTGTTTGCCGAAGGACTGCACAAACACGTGAGGAATTACTTCTGCGTATCATGCATGCCGCTACAGAAATTAAAGACGGCCGTGTGCAGCTACGTAGAGCAACACGTGCGGTTCATTAAAGAAATGCAGCCAAGCGTACGAAATTAGACGGAAACTTTTTGTAATATCTTTTGTGAACTAGTTAGACGCAATTGTGATGCTCAACTGTAAACAATAAGGCCTGATAATATATCACTGTGTTTACTTCTGAAAGGGTTATTATTTTATTCATTTTTCAAATGTTTTGAAACTTTCTGTAAGTATAGGGAATATGACCCATATTTATATGATATATTTTGCTCCAAATGATGTAAGGAATAGGTCCCGTGAGTGGCGGTAACTCCTCATGAATCTTCCGGTATAATATTTATTATATGTATAAATAATGAGTAAGTATAACGGGTAAACTGCATGTCCACTCGTCGGAAAGATAAGAGTTCAAATATGGATTAAAACTGTTTCTTTTTTCCTTACTTTGTGAAAATAACTTATTTCTAATGAATTATAAAACATAGGAGATACGGTTACACAAGAAAAAGCTAAATTACGTAGAAAAAAAAGTGCTTAGCGTCAGTTGTATTACCAGTACCGCGGAAAATTTGTTTCACTTAAAGAATTTCAAATAATCCGAAAAAGGGTAAGGATTTCCCCTTTTTTCCAGCATAATTACCTAGCTAAGATGTTCACTATTGCTAAAATAAGGTTCACATTTTCAGAGTAAATCGTTCATAATATAACAATTAATTTTTTATTCGTTCGGTGCCTCCATAATAGTGGCTAATGAAGTTTTAAGTCGAATTGTACATGTTTTTAACGGCAGTATTTCCTGTTGACTTTACATTTGCCTCTAAACCGTTAAAACATGTTGTAAAATGAAGTGTTAATCTACTTTACCACCTCGAAAACATTCTGTAATAATTTTTACAAAAAACACTTTTCTTTCCTCCGTTCTCATACGTACATATAATGGACAGTGCATCCCGCCATCATGAAATAAATTAAGATTAATTTACGGTTAATAAAAAAAATTCAGTAGTTTATAATGAGTGTGACATACACATTGTCCTATAATATAAAATAATTAATTTTTAATACTTCTTGCAGAAATTGAGCAATGCCACGCAAAATCTTGGTAGTTACAGTTGTTTAACCAGGAGGTGTGGCAACTGTTCGATTATATTTGTAACGCGTGGGTTGTACACCTTCATATGTGTATGGAAGTAGGATCCGAGTTCTTTCAGAACTTCTTGTTTTATTCTCAACACAATATAGCTGTTTCAAGTGAACTGGGCGCTTTTAAACTCGACCTCGGAAATTAATCTCGTCCCGTAACTGCACGTATTTGAAAATGGTCGCTGATTGGCATATCGACAAGTTGGTAGCAAAGTATTAAAGTACTTATTTGTCGATATATATGTATATATATAAAAATTTTATTTTTAAATTGGTTACTATAGAAATTATTAAATTTTTATTTTATGTACTTACTTGTAATGATGAATTTGTATAATAGCAGCTTATTTGTGTCTTCGTAAATTCCGCAGAGGTACGTAATCACTGAATGGATAGTAGACATTATGTCCAAAGCGGTATTAATATTGCCACTTGGTAACAGTACACACAGTGAGCAGCAAGACGAAACCAAGAATTGATTTCATATACGAGCCAGTAACCATGAGCCAACTTTTAAGAAGAAGATGTGAAAGTATTATATACTTTACGGCTTGAGGCATTTTTTAAAACTACGAACTATAAAATTACTGAATTAGACTCAGAAAGTTTTTTGTATACGTATGCGTCAGTGCGTTATTTTATGCGCTTATTGTACGATGCCCGAAAACATTTTTGGGCAATCGGAAGTGTGATCTCTTAAGTCTTAAGTCTAAAGCCTCTGAGCAACTCTTGATTATAGACTATACATCGTGAGGTTTGCATACATCATATATGTGTTCATCCACAAACAACCTCGCTGAAAGCTAGCGCGGGAACTATGAATACGGCATGGGATTCAAATTAGAGACTTTGTTTTCTTTCCCTCCTCCTGAGGCGGCTGACAGATCCGTCTTGACTCTGTTGAAACACCGGAAGGTCCCGGGTTATTATGTTTCAGTTTTTCAAGTACGGCGTAGTATTTAAACGGATGTATACATTTTTGTAGCAACTGGTAATTTGAAATTAAATCAATTTTTTAATATATTTTCTTAGGTTTTGTATGCATTGGAGTCATTATAAAAATAGGTAATTGGGAAATCTGCTCAAGGAATATGAGCCCTTGTCAATAGGTTATGAACCATTGTACATAATATGTGAACAGTCCATTCGCAGTTACTTCCAACTTTTTTGAAGCCCTGCTTAAGTTCTGCTTCCAGGATATTCCTCCACCTCTTGCAGACTAAGCTTAACCGAGTCTAGAATATTACATCAAAGGGACAACGCACTGCATTCGTGCACGCTCAGCGTAGTGATATTTTGGAATAAGAATTATTTCTTACTAGACATTATCAACATACCTATTATCTGTCTGTTTGTATTAATGTTAATTATAAATGAAATATTGTAGTTTACAGATAAAATGTAATTAAAATTCAATTGAACCAAAAATAAGGCTCTTTTATGTTAATGGAAGTATAAAACGATTGTGTAATATGGCATATTCAGGAAACAACCAAACGATTCATACATTGTGTGATTTTTCAACGGTTTGATTTAAAAAGTGTGAAGAAACCGCAAATAGACTATACATAACGCACAGGAAGGTTATTTTTGGCCAGCACTCTACACTGCGAGGCTCAGTTCCGAGTGATGTTCCACGTGGGTAACTGATTCGTAAACAGCGTCACTGTTAAAGAATATGCATGGGTCTTATTTCAATGGCCGAATACAAAACATACAACTCCATCCATTTGCTGTGATAAAGATCCAAGTGCTCGTGTTGAAGTTTAGTAACTATAGTAAAATTTCCTATTCGCAACACCTGAAACCGTAACCTAAATTGGGTCTGAAAGGGCTGATATCTCGGAGCTGGGCGCGCTACCCTTCCCGCGTGGGAAGTGCGCGCATGCGCGCAGGCAAGGTTGCCACGGCGACGTGGGACGCCGGCGTGCGGTTGTAGCNAGCGTGTAGGCCACACGATGCGCGACGGGCCATTGTGGGTAGCCTGAGCGACGCCGTCATTCAGAAGGCTCTACAAAATCGTGTTGTTACTGTTTTTCACTTACCCTGTTTACTACTGTGCGCATATAAATATTTTCAGTTTTTCCTGTGTGTTTAAAACGACACATTTCGTAAGGCGTAGTGCGTATATGAAATTGTACCTCCGGGAATTGGATGGCTCGCTTCGATAATGTGTGTATGAACGGGAGCAAAATTCTTGTAGGGGAAAACAGTGTCTCGTATTAATTTTTTTTCTATCGAATTATTATGCATAGATTGTTTGTGGACGCCATATAGACAGGATAACATCTTGAGTTAGGTTCTACTGGAATGTCCAATTTATTTTTGGACGTGTCCTACCTTGGAAGAGGCTCTTAACACTCGTTCTTCGTCGAAATGTTGTGTTACGTAAGTACCACTGAAAGTATAACCTATTTACTAGCCCATACTTTAACTGGTTACGTACTATTTTGTTATATTTTAAATGTTACGCACAACGGTGTGAAGTAACTAACATTTGACACGTGGCAGTTCAAAAATTTTCTAAATGCTGTACGGAATTTTTGCGATGGCTAGTTGCGACATCAGAACTTGTCGTCTGGGGAAACATTAAATTGTTTTGGAAAACACATAATACTTAGGCGCGTAAATATATTTAGACACGTTAAGAAGACATTATGCCAATCATTTTAAGCATAATTAAGTTAGGCGTAACTGTTCACTTGTTGAAATATGTAATGGATTTCTCATGGAATCTGAAATTAAAAATGAGTGGTCCTTATCTACAGTGGCTCACATTAATATTCGGCCACCTATAATTATTGCAGTTTCATGGCCTTATGTTACATTAGAATTGAAAATAAACATTAATCATGATGCACAATCATTCTTGTGTGCATTAAATGAAATGTAGCGGTAGCTATTAACGGAAATGAGCAATGCAACCTAACAAACAATACGATTTTGTCATCCCATGCTGCACGAGTACGCCACTTTAATAATCGGCTATCATAATTCAAACACAAACATAATCATCTTTGCGAACTAAACAAACAGTATTTTAGTAACTAATCATGGCCATTCTGTTTAATTACTTCTCGCAGGCGTTTTGGCATATTAGCAATTATTTTCCTGGTACATTCGGAGCCAATCTTACTCTATTCTTCCATGAACCTTTTCTCTAATTCTTTTGTGGACCTAATTGTTGTAGCACGCAGTCTTTTTTTGAGTTGATCCCACAGATTTTCTATAGGATTCAGGTCGGGTGATTGAGTAGGTGTGTTAATGACTTTGAGACAGTTTTACAAAAACCAGCTCTTGACAATGTATGACTTGTGTTCTGGGTCATTATCTTGGTAGAACTTAAACGTGTTCATAATCACCAGATTACCAGCACGTGTGTAGGTTTACTTTCAGGATGTTGAGATAGTCTTCATTTTCCATCGTTCCATCAACACGTGCAACCTCTCCAATACCTGCTGAAGATATACAGACCCAGATCATAATACTACCTCCACTGTGTTTAACAGTAGGTTGTATGTTCTCAGGTTTTAGCTCCTGATTTGGCTTGCGCCATACTGTTACCCTGCCGTCTGAACCAAACACATTCAATTTCGTCTCATCAGTAAAAATAATACCATTCCACCAGCTTTCATCTAAGTCAGTTTGGTCTTTTGCGAACTTAAGTCGTTTTCTTGTATTCACCTCATTAATACAAAGTTTATTTCTGGGTACCCTGTCATTATATCCAGCTCTTCTGAACTCGTCGTGTGGTTTATGGATCTACGTTCTTTCCACATTTATTGAGTACCTCCGTGGTAAGCTTTGCAAGCACTAATTTTCAGATTTTCCTTATTTTCCTGATTACTAGACGTTCTTCTCTCTCGCTTAGTTTCTTTGACTGTCCTTTGTGAGGTACCGAATCTTCTCTGTCTTCTTTCTCAAACCTTCTTATGATGTCTCCGAATTCAAGTGCTCCGCAGTTTCTCGTTGAGATTTCTTCTTCGCATGATGAAAAATTACCAGCTGCCGCTGTTCAAACGTTGTATTCTTGCCCCTACGTCCCATTTGCCTGACTGACGCAGTCAACAGAGCCACCCAATACAACCCCTCAGCGCAGAGAGCGTGCAGGGAATGACACGAGGTACGAACGCAATGTGCATCGTGCCTGTCCCACGCGTCCACCACAACTGGCCGAATGTTAAAATGACGTACGTATGAAGCACACCAGGACAAAATATTGTGTTTCACTAACTTGCCCTGCTCATTTCAGTTATTGGCTACTATTTCATTTCATTTAAAGTACACAAGAATGATAGTGCAATATGTTTTATGTTTATCTTCATTTCTAATGTAACATAAGACCATAAAACTGCGATTATGATAGGTGGCCGAATGTTAATATGAGCTTCTTAATATAACAGCACTTAAAATAAATTTTGAGCTCGGAAAGTTATACCAACATAACTATATTAGTGTTAAGTAAATATTTAATCTTATATTATAACATAGCTTATGCGGAGTGACAGAGTGGACTATAACTATGAAATGTATGTCCTTTCCTCCAGCTCTGAAGTTCCCATTTCCTTGTCGTTCTCCTGAAGGGGAAGGGAAATCCTCACACATCAATAAGGGCTTTTTGGAAAATTGAATATACTTTGTACGCAGCGAATGAAAATTAATAAGTATTTATCGAGCTTCTGTTTATATATAAATCGCAATGTCACCCTTAATAATTTATAAAATAATGACTATATACGTATACAAAGTACGTTCGCGTGAATAACTGAGTAATATTTTTCTAATATCCTACGTCGCGTAAAGGTAGCTAGTTTTGCGGTCGGTCGTTGCTGTAGTATCGTTAGAGATATCAAAAGAGGTGTCTCGCAAGGTACTCATGACTTGGGATGTGGTCTTGAACGTGACAGCACTGTGCTAGACAAAATTTATGTCGTCACCGATCAGTCTCCAAGTGTTTTAGCGCGACCATCCTGATCGTTAGCTAGTAGTTAACCGCAGTTTTCCAAGGTACTTGAGAGACACATGTTTCTGATTTTTTTTTTAAAAGAACTTTATTTTACGCTTTCTGTAAATTCCTTAGGTTTCTTCGATATTAGTCGAGTGTGAGCCCTCGGCGTTAAAAAAAAAAGCACTTATCTACAAACGTAAGTAGGCTGATGAGCAAAACATTGTTATCGAAAGTTTGTCAGAACTCACCCAATACTACAGCCGTAAAATAATCGTGATGGTTTCACGACTGTGAACGTTTCATTGCTTCGAAATAATTGTATATTGCAGCGATCCAATATATTTTCTTGTTGCAAATGAAAAACGGGCCCACTGAGGCTGTAACATAAATGTTTGTTTTAACTGGACAAAATAATTTTCGAATATTTCCTTTCTCCCGTATTCCGTGCGCCCAAGTAGTGGTTTCCCGTTGGACGTTTCCTGGTTTTGTTGTTACGAATGACAGTATGTTTTGCTCAATTATTGGATTGTGGTAATTAGGTGCGAGCTGTATCTTCCTGGCAGTGAATAACTGTGGCCAAGTTTGTAATTGCACGTACTACGACCCCTAAAAACTCTAGCCAGTGAAAAATGTGGTTGCCTGTAAAGTCGGTTTTACGGGCGAAGATTTTACGTGACAACGTAGNTGTTGCAGAAAGTATAAATATGGAACACGGACGTTCGACGTGGTTTTATATTAAAGGCATTGAGACGCGTATTAAACATTCACAGTCAATGTTTCGCTCGAAGTTGCTGTGATTAAACTGTACCATTTGAGGGGCCGCTGTTATGTAGTGGTTAGACTACTCGCTTCCCACCTAGGCGAACAGAGTTCGATTCCCGGCGGGGTTGCTCCCGGATTTTCGCATGTGGGAATTGTGCCGGACGATGCGGCTGGTCGGTGGGTTTTCTTGGGGATATCCCGTTTCTTCCGCCCTTTCATTCCGGCGCTGCTCCATACTTATCGCTTCACCCTTATCGGCTCTCAAGACCTCGATGTTAACAGTCGCCAAAATCTCTTCATTCACCCACTCACTGTACCATTTCACTTTCCTCAATTTCCTAAGGGGTCTGCCTACCAAGCCTGCAGCCACGGGGTTTAAATGGGGAATNCAGAAAGTGTAAATATGGAACACGGACGTTCGACGTGGTTTTATATTAAAGGCATTGAGACGCGTATTAAACATTCACAGTCAATGTTTCGCTCGAAGTTGCTGTGATTAAACTGTACCATTTGAGGGGCCGCGGTTATGTAGTGGTTAGACTACTCGCTTCCCACCTAGGCGAACAGAGTTCGATTCCCGGCGGGGTTGCTCCCGGATTTTCGCATGTGGGAATTGTGCCGGACGATGCGGCTGGTCGGTGGGTTTTCTTGGGGATATCCNCGCTGGTCGGTGGGTTTTCTTGGGGATATCCCGTTTCTTCCGCCCTTTCATTCCGGCGCTGCTCCATACTTATCGCTTCACCCTTATCGGCTCTCAAGACCTCGATGTTAACAGTCGCCAAAATCTCTTCATTCACCCACTCACTGTACCATTTCACTTTCCTCAATTTCCTAAGGGGTCTGCCTACCAAGCCTGCAGCCACGGGGTTTAAATGGGGAATCATTGTTATAAACAAATCCATTTTCAATGAATCAATTTTAAAGATAACAATTTCAAACAAAAATTATTCTGTGTGAGATTTTATAAA
>NQII01004383.1:3606-22337 GCA_002778355.1 Clitarchus hookeri
GAGGAGAGAAATTGTAGTGACGAAGTGGAATGATGATAGGGTTGTGACAGTTTCTTCAAACTGTGTCCCAGCAAATCCAGTACACTATGTCAGCAGGTATTCTCAAAAGCAAAAGAAGAGGGCCCGTATCACCCAACCATACAAAACATTCATGTTTACAACCAGCACATGGGTGACGTCGACAGAGCAAATCAGAGGCTTGTACAGAACTTCAATCAGCGGTAAAAAGTGGTATTTCAGTTTGATAACTCATTACATTGATGTTGCTGAGCAAAGTGCCTGGCAGCTTCACAGACAAGGCTATGGTGAATTGGACCACTTATCGTTCCTCAGAAGACTTGCCATTTCAGTCCTTGAAAAACATGCCACTTAACGAAAGTCAAATGGAAGGCCATCAAACAATGAGCATTAAGATTCCAGATTTGATTGAAAAGACCACTGGATTGTACCACAATAGAAGCAAACTCGCTGCAGAATGTGTCATGCGAAAACAACAACAAGACTTTCCAAATGCGATGTTGGTGTTCATGTGAAATGTTTCAAGGGTTTTCACACTGTAAAATAAATATGTAAAATAGTTTTGTCATAAGTCATAAATACAAATAAACTTTGACACTGACTGGACTGTTGTCCTATATGAAGAACAAGAGGTGTGCCAGGTGGACTAATGTCCTAAATATAGTACAATAGTTTTTGTGTATATGTGTAGGAAAAAAATAGTTTCGTTGTGTAACAATCATTTTTGTAGTGTATGTAACACATAAACAAAACATGTTAAAAAGGAAAAAACAATTGCTTAGTCTTATCTGGGTTTTAAACGTAATTTCATCCAGCATTGTTCTTTAATAAGCAGATTGGTCATTTTATTTCAGTGATTTATGGTGTACGAACAAGTGAAAAAAATAGGGAGGACAAGTATTCCTCAATATAGAGAACTGACAAACTTCATACATACATTTATTTTTCGGTAATGAGTAAATCTTTTCTAATAAAATCACTTCGGGGGTGGGGAACTGCATTTCTCCTTGTGAAAGGGGGAAGGGAGGGGTTACCTGAAATGTGCATGGACAAAACACTTGGTACTAAAGCTTGGCCCCTGCCGGGCGAACAGTCTCGCCATGGGCATGTGCGGTATGGGACATGTCGCAGTGAAGACAAGGGATAGCGACGCGCGATAACTTTGCCTTTATGACCGCTTCTCGGTTTTACGGCCAGGACTACAGGTCTGTTACACTATCAAGAAACGTGGGGCCACAAAATGACTGTGTTTGTCGTTTGTGAATTAAAAATCACGTGTGCGGTGGCGGTCATGATGCAATGCAAGACGGGCGACGCCCCAACAGCGTTTCAATGCGTTCTAAATATACGTTTTAAAATAGATGTGCTTATCGCAGTTTTATGTAGATTTTTTATGTGATGAATACATAGAAAATTCGGCAATACAATTCATACGACATTTTGTGTATTGCAAGTATTAGCTGTTCAGTGCATAGAGGCGGATAGATATCTACGTATCTGCTGCCCATTCCAATGTCTCCTAAATGTGATATAGCAATTGGTGGTCAGTGCCACAAATTTACACAGTGCTGAATGACATGTAGACTTATCTAGGGACATATAAACACTTAGCTTGTATTAAAAAAAAACCGAAATATTTTCCTTTAGCAAACTTCACATTCACAGTGTTTTGCAGCACAATGCTAAATATAAAACGTTGCATCCGGCAAATTTCCAAGGGAGGTAGGTATATTGTCCACAATACGGTGGTTCGAGTTAACGGTGCCTTTGAAAACCTCAGAGCAGCGATTCATTAAAAAAAAATATTTACCGAATTTACTTTATCAATGTAGCAATTGCCAAATGGAATCATACTGGGTGCCAACACTGGCCTCCTCTTTTTTTCGAAATCCTGTTTCATCTACTGAACGTATCCCCTTTCGCAGCCACGACTTCGCGCTTGGCAGTTGATTGATCATTCGTAGTGGAACTTCAACGCTACTTATGGTAATGTCCGCTTTTTTTTTTGCGTTCATTAGTATAGGCTTATTTCTCTTTTAACTGTGTGCTGAAAGCTCTGTCATCATCTGCTGTTGAGATGGGAATGGTATGAACATTTCTTCAAAGGCATCAGCTCAACTGAAATGTTTTTAACTGCAGTATATGAAAGTAATAACGTTAATAATGCAAGGAAATATACTTTTTGGAACGGTGTTCCGGTCCAACTAAACCACTACGTCACAGTTGCATATTTAGAAGAATATTAAACTATATAATTTTATATGAAACAGTGCTGTTGACAGGTTCCTAGCTTGCCCTACATTATGTCACCACACCATCACTCAGCACCTCACCAATCTTCTTGTGACTAAACTGTGCCTGGGTGACCTCCGAGGGTGAAGTCGTAAGGTGTTACCTAGTACCCCGAATTTCGGGATGTGCGAGTCATTTTTGTGGAATGTTGGGTTTATAGTATTTAGGCCGTCATCCTGTTATCCTTCCGACATAAAAGTAGGGTAGTTTTGATTATGTACAATAAAACAAACTACATTAGGACTCCTGACAGGCGAGTTTTTTTGGGCTTTAGCGTGTCTCTTCCATGAAGTATGTCTCTTCCATGAAGTATGTCAGGCAACACTTACGAGACTGTTTCGAGTTCTTGTGAACAGTTTTGTCACAATGATAACAGAAGTTCGTAGGATAGAACTGTCAAACTTGGGGAATTTCGTGACAAATTTACTCTTCGGCCATGTATGCATAGCTCGGTTATTTGTTTTAAAATCCGCACCGAGATATTTTTGTGTTAGATAAATGGCGTGTTCTTCAGTAAGAAATGTTTTGTTATTGTGAGTTTCTTTTGAAATAATATGAAATAATACACCGAAAACAGTATAGCAATACAAAAAAATACAACTTTCGACTGGAATAAAATATCGATCACGAACTATTCATTTCCATTGTCACAACTGACGGAACTCTTGTCAACGACCGTCTGTCAGGTGTTGATCATAATTGTAACAAAACATGGCTGCGGTAGCATTTCGTGACTTCATGGACAGTCTGTTACAGTGCATGTCGCCTAACGCGTGACCTGGCTGTGGTTTCCAGGTGACCTCTCCAGTTTTTCCTGTCTCTGGTTGTCCAGCACGCCTCCCAGGTGAGTCACGCCAATTGCGTTTGTCATCGCCACTGCAGGGGATTTTCCCTTTAATACTCCCGCGTGCGTGCTTTTCATATGACAGTGAATAGTTCACAAGTTTTATTACCACTTTTCGCTAAAGCGTATAATTTTAATAAAAAAAATACAAACAATTTGTGTTTTTAAAAATAGTGCCTGTTGCAAGAAAATATGATGCATCCTACTAATCCTACTAATATTATAAATGCGAAAGTCTGTGTGTGTGTGTTTGTTTGTTACCACTCAGCTACATAACGGCTCAACGGATTTTAATGAAATTTGGTATGTAGGTACTTTGGGTCCTGGAATAGGACATATGATACTTTTTATCCCGGAAAATTGTACTGTTCCTGTGGAACGTAATTCTGCAACGGCTGGGAACATGACCGAAATATTTTTTTCTTCTGGTGTCTGAGTTTATTAGGCCGCCCAAGGATCTCTGAAATGGCTTAACGACTGCTATCAATCGATAACAACCGCGACTGAATATTTAACGTGCCCTCCGAAGCCCGGAAGCGCTCAGATGTTATGCCACTAAACAGTCATCCATCCAAATATGTGCCTCTGGAAACGTAACTTAATTTTGGTGATCGATTAAGATCCCTCAGTCAAGCGCCAAAAGTAGTACCTAGGTACACTTGTTTCTAAAGTTACAAATTGATGAATCTCACGTCTCGATTTTCATACATCGAAAGCGGAAATGTGGTAATTACGCGATAGTTGCACAGATACACTCAAAAAACAATACCCTACTTTTTGGCTATCGGGTAAAAAATATTTCCTTCCTTTCGGTTTGCCGTAACCAGTTAAAAATCGAGGCCAACATAGTATAATTTTATGTAAAACTCAATTGTACCCGGGCGAAGCCGGGCCGGTTCGCTATTTATATGATAAGTCTGGTACTTAGACCCAAATTGAACGTAAACCAGAGGGCCACCTCCCCACTCATAAATATATCCTTGGTTTTAAGCGCAAAAAATCGGCCACCATGTCTGTTAGGTTTAAAATTATTATATTATACAGTATATCCAAATATGCATGATCATGTTCTCCCCCATCTGCCAACCCTTTTTTTAGGTACAACCTTTGTCACTAATATAAAGGTAGCAACCTGTTTACACGTTTATTATTTCAGAGTTTCAGTTGTAGTGAAATGGAAAACTGAAATGTTGCTGGCTCATAAAAAAGTTCATGGTTCTGGTGGCTTAGCAATCACAGCACACAGCGTGTTTTTACTCGCATGACTCACCGCTTAACGCTTTTTCGAAATGATGTGGACGACCTCGTGATTTTTCCTTTGACGACCTGTAAAGTCTGGCAGCAACACTTGGTTGCGATGTGCCATTCCAGTTGGCTCGGTTTCTCTTTTTCTGGGCTTTGCACGGTATAAACTTGGTGGGAATGGAATGTAAAATTGTGCCTGGCCGTCCTCAAACATACATACATGTCAAATTTCATACTTTTTAATGATTTTATTTCAGCATTCAGAAGGTAGGAATTTAAATCCGCTTTGAGTTTTCGAAAATAAAAATAAACGTGTCACATAGTGATATCGACGCTGCTATTTGTGAAAGTGAATTTTTCAGAACTGTCCGCACTAACAACACTTTTTTTTCCCCGTCACATATTGGGTTTTCTTCTAGGGCCTATTTTTCTAAATATTTTGCCTCTTTTGGTCACTTGTAAGGTGTGGGTGGGAGTTTAGTCTTCCCATCCCCACCCCCACCCTGCCCTTTCGTAAGTATCTGCCCGGTCTTGTCCGTAGACACTTAGTTTATATTAAGTAACGCTTGTTGCTTGTGTGCTAGGCATCTTCCGAACAAATAGTCATGCCACTTTTATGCAAGTATTAATATTCAAAAGGAAAGGCCATAATTTATGATAGCTTTAGGCTTTCGCATTGTGTAGTTTTTTTTAAATTTGAGGTACGCGAGAAAATGAAAGCGTAAGTTTGCTCTAGCATGCGCCTCACATACTTACCACTTTGCCCAAGGCACTCAATGAATATCCATTCTTGCAGCGTGTATGCATATGACATGAAATGGGAACCCAGTAATATTACTGATAGGAAGTTCGTTGGAACGTCAGTGCATCTTCCTATTAAACTTGTGCTGACATAACAAAACATTTTGAGTACTACCTAACAGAACAAAATAATTTTTTGTTAATCAGAGTTTGTTCACTTTCAACATACTTTATCGACTAGACAACATAAAGAAACAATATACACCTTCTTGGTGCATATTTTGATAAGCCAGTTTCATGGCAGGATGGAGGTCTTAAAAGTAAAAGAATTAAATTGAATTTCGTAATTTATCTACACTGCCAAAAAATTAAATTACTAATGTCCTATTAAACGAATTCATGAATAATTAAGTGACATAGATAATATACTGATTATCAAAATAAGACGGTGCGGAGTCGAAGGCAGTTGGCGCAGAGGACACTGACTTTGGTTCACTCATGGTTCAGTCGCCGGTGGATATCCCTCAGGTACACTGTACGTTATAATGTAGGCCTACGTCTCACAGATTCCAGAATCTGTGATGCTGCGGTAGGGTTTCGTATTTCGTTAACGGAAAGTTATAAAAAATTCTCGTTTGAGATTAATTGTTTCCTTCCAATTTTCTCCGTTGATAATGCATTCTCGCGGGTCTTGGTGCCAAGACTTACGATCGCGTGCGAGTTCATCGTCGTGGCTGTGTCCAAGCAACAGAATTGGTTGCGTTGCATCTTTAGTGAACACGCCAAATTATGAATTATTGCCGTTGTACGTTGCTGGTTGTTTATGACGCCAAGCGACGGCCAATGTTTTATTGTACCGTTTGGCTGCAAGCGGCTGTAATGTATGCATCGTTCAAACGGGTTTCTGTGTCACTGCTACCTGGTGCACCTGGATCCACGGTCACGTGACTGCCGTATCTCAGCTGTTACGACCTTCAGCGGACTGTCCTCTCGCCGGTTAAGTCTACTCGCGCAAGGTTTTTACAACGCGGCGTGGCGGTTTTTTATGGCTCGACCTTCGGCCTCTTACATTTTTAGCTCTGCCCCTCCCTCTGTTTTATATCCTATCTCAACTCGTCCAGCGTGAACTCCTGACCATTGGCATTTGTTTGCTGTAGGTTGATCTCTTCAAATCTGATCTCACTCCTATCCGCAGACATAGATATTCCTTGGTGGTCCAGTGATTACTCGCAAATGGTCTCGCTCACCCATGGCATTATATTGCAATAAGGTTATAATAAACGGTTGGGATTGTGTAGCTTTATCTATAAGTTCCGTGTTTTATTTTCCTTCATTACGTATTGCTAGATATCACTTGACGCTTGACAGTGTTGTAATATGGTATTGAAAATGCTCTGTTCAGAGGATATTATAAATATATAATGTTTTTAGATGGTTTATTTTTGATAGTTATTGGAGTAAAGATGCGCTATGGAAGGTGTATTTTGTTACTTTGCAGTTACTGAATTATGGTCTGAACTTTACAAATAAAATATTGACTTCGATGCTACTGACTTCGTGCCTTGAAATCTTGAAATCACAGGTAGATTTGTGCGCAACATTAATAATTTTATAATAAAAAAAATTGCGTACTCGGCCTATTATTGTATCAAAAATCATTAACAGTGTTGCTGGAACGTGTCTCATGTTCTTTCTTAGTTTTTTTTTGTGCTTCTTGCCAGTACGGAGTAAACATTTTACAAGNAAAAAAATTTTTTTTTTTCCCCCCCCCCCCCCTACCATTTCTTTACATTTTTTAGGCCTTTCTTTTTTTCTAAATTTCGAATAGCTGGAGAGGTGTTTAATGACCACTAACTTACTACAGAAAAAGCGTGAACACGCGTATATGCTTTAACCAGATTTGTTGCAGAGTTGGGCAGGTTCCTTTGCGGGGGATAAGTGTCGTTACGAAATAGTAAACCGGATTGAAAATTTATTATGTTTTGAATTGTTGACCTGAGAATTAGACAAGCTTTCAACCTGTTCGTTAATACAGCCTGCTTAGCGCGTAATTGGTGGTTTGGCTGGAAATATGAACCAGAGGGTCGTATTGATCGGTAGGGCTGCCCAAACAATATCATGCGAATTTAACCTGGATGTCCCGAATCATTCTGTAGTTGTAACAACGTATTTTTTTAGTCAACTCTTTCGTGCAATATAAATAGAGTTTGACGGCGATTGCTGAAAAAAATTGTGTTGTTAAACGCAAGACAATGCACTGTTACATAAGAAAACTTTTACCGTAAAGAGAATGAGTTTAGGATATTACTGGGAGGAAACGCGTAGGATTTTTTTGGCCTTAGGCAACAAAATACGTCTAATTGAATAATTGGAAAACTGAGGATATTTCACAACATTCTATTACTGAATCTCTTTCACTAACTTATGAGAGACTATGACTAGGAAGTCTAAAAATGACCGCGATAATTATTCGCGCCGCATTCTTGTGACTGGTAGTAACAGTGCATTCTTTGAAAGAATGACGTCGCATTCTCAATAGCAATTACAATCGACCATTGTCGGCCCGATAGACGCACGCGATGCGGCAATCAACGATAAATTTGATCAGTGGTAAAGTTCACGGATGGCATGCACTGTGGATGGCGATGTAGCACGGGCAGCAACTGCACTTCTGCAACCATTCGTTGCCGCGCCTTGCAGTGCATGTGTTCAGAGTTAGGTGTGTACCGCTCTTAGCATTTTCCCTAATTACTTAGTGTCGAACCAACAGACTTTGGATGTTAAGAGAAAATGAGGAACTGAATAAAATTTCTTGTATACTGACGTATTCATTATACACAATAGTGCACAGTTAAGTAGGCTGTTTCTGGATTTGCGGCAGCAGGAGGCAAATTAAGCTGTAAATGACTCAGAGATGTTCATACTACACTGGTTTTTATACGCGTGTAAGACTATGTTAATATCAGAAAAATTCAGTGATGTCTGAACTGTTATAATATGCCGAATAGAATATTGTGTACTCTTGATCTCTCGTTCCTTGTGCGCTCCTTCAGCAATTTCAACATTATTTTTTAGCAGAACGTGTCAAAGAACTGGTGTATAACATAGGCACACACATATAGTCTTAAAATTTTTGTAAATTCAACCTGTCCCAAAATAATTCGCGTAATGTTTTTCATTATTTGTGCCAGGTATATCAAATGCTTCTTTTTAATCTGGGGAAAATGTTATTGATTATAGCTTCGTGTAAACGCAGACCATTTAGTTATGGTATTAAAAAAAAAAACTCCCTTAAAATAGGTTTGCGCGGTTGCTAGTAATTTTTCCCACCAAGAAAAAAATATTATTAGTTATATTATTACTATTAGGGGAAGCAGTTAACTAACCCAAACATTAAAAATAAGTACACATTACTTTTTTAAGTATGCCTCTGCTACTGGATTTTCCTGCTTGCTGAAACATCGAATATGGTGTGACAGTAAACAAAGCGACTTGAATATTACAACATTCGTTCATATGTTCAACTCATTCGTATTGACGAGGTGAAAATTTTATATAATTCTGCACATTATTATTGGCTATGTGAAACTTTTCACGTATGGTGTTTAAGTATTGTTAGAAAAACCAACTGAAAATTTTTTAAGTACTTAGTTTTAACTCAAAACGAATTTTTACTACGCCATGGGCCAGTTTGTTTCCCAAAGTAAACAAGAGCGTATGGTATGTAGTAGACGCCGTTACCTTCTGTTTGGCGGCCTTGGGTTTATGTTGCGGCTGGCAGACAGTCTAGTGTAGTGTGTCGTGCGGCTGTTGGCACCACTGCCAACATGAGGAGAATGGGCAAGCTTGTCGGCTGACCCTCGTCTGGAATGTCTTGAGCTGGAAGTGAGAGGAAGATTGGACGAGTGTGCTAGGTCGTTACGTCGTCCAGAGTACGTCACATTTCGTTACGGATATTAACGGTAGGCCGCCGACACTAACCCCCCTCCCCCTCATCTTTCCATCCCACAAACAACGTCCTTGCGTTACGCCTAAGATATGCCACATTCCAGCACTTTCGCCTTGCGTGTCCGCAGACTGTCGAGAGGTGCCGCGGCTTCCTCCTTTCGGGGGCTGGAACGCGTGTCAATTCCGCCCCTTCCCGACAGGAAGAGGAAGGAAACCTAGCAGCCTTAAAACGGAAGTCTGTCCGTGAGGTATGTAAATGCACCCGAGGATGATTTAATTGCCTTCATAGTACTTTTAGAAAGATTTAGAACGTGTGCTTGTCATGACTACGAAAATCCAAGGTTTTGTTTTCAAATGGAATTAAATTTTTAACTCGATGGCAACGGGGTACAACTTGTAAAATTTTATTAGCCATAGAGTTGTAGCAATTTTCTTTTACAGTACAGTATATAATTTTCGGGTAGTTTTCAGGCAGTATTAAATGTCGACGTAAAATTCAGGGCGAAACTCATCGATAAAGCAGAAAATTAAGTGGTCATTCGCAGAGCGACAAATTGAGTTTTACTGCCTGTTTAAACACCGCATAAATGTAGGGGATTATTTTGAATCTTGGAATTTTTCAACAAAACTATGATTACGAAATGATTATCATGCACACATGTTTCGTGACTGAGATAATGTGGTGGGGATGATGGCCGGCGGGCGTTAGGTTAGTTAATTAAGTTAGTACTACGTATTCGCGTGATTGGATGGGAGAAAATAGTAATTTCCTAAACTAGCAGTTCACGCCGAAGAAATCTGATGCGTTTGATGTTTATCTCGAAAATTGTTATGAGGAACAGAAAAGAAAGAGCCCATAGGGTATCTATCCACAGTAAAGTGAGCACTTTTTGTAGCCCTCTCGTTCGAAATAATAATCAATAAATATACACTAACGTTTGTGAAAAATGCATCACCAAGAAGGATACATGTGATGGAAATGACCTTCAGACCACAGATTAGGTACATGACAATACACAATTGATTATGATTACAGAACTGTACATGATCTTTGTCCTTGAGAATTCAGCATTGTGTGAAGCCCACATGTGCTGCAATCAGAGCCCCTTAACGTCGTGGCATGGAATCAAAGAGGACCTGAATATGTTCCTGGGGAATCTCCCTCCACGCGATTTGTATGCTAGTCCACAAAGCATCAACAGTGGTTGCTGGAGATCCATGACGAACAAGTCGCCGACCAACCATATCTCAGACATGTTCGATGGGTGACATGTCAGGCGAACGTGCAGGTCAGGGAAGCAGTGGTACCCGTCGTTCATTGAAGAAGGCTTGCACATTCCTCGCCACATGTGGCCGGGAATTGTACTGCTGAAATATGGCATGTGGAGTCGCCAGAAGGAGGGGCAGTACCTCGGGCTCTAAAACCTCCCTGATGTATCGGTTGCTGTTCAGATTGGTTTCAATACGTAGGAGTCGAGATCGCATATTGTATCCAATGGCGCCCCAAACCGTTACACTTGGCGTTTGCCCGCTATGCCGCTCCACAATGCAGGCTGCCAGGTTGCGGTCACCACGGTAGCGTCTAACACGTATGTGGCCTTCACAATAGGACAGGTTGAAGCGGGACTCGTCCGAAAACTCTACATTTTGCCACTCAGCACGCCAGCGACGGCAATCACGTGCCCATTGCAGTCTTAGGCGTTTGTAGTTTCTGGACAATGGAAGCCGACACAATGGCATGCGTGCCACCAATCCAGCCCGCATCAGACGGTGTCGAACCGTCGACGCAGACAGGTCCACACCCGTTGAAGTGCTCCAGTGTCGAGCCAACACTGTGGACGAGGCTGTACGGTCCGTTACGACCATGCGGACAAGTTGGCGGTCATCCCGTGCTGTGTTCACATTGCGTGGTCTAGTACCCGGTCGTCGCTGCGTGCGATCATTTTCAATCCACTGGTGCCACACACGCATCACATCACTGTCGTAGCAGCATACCCTGTAAGAGCCGAAATGTCACGGTGTGACAAACCCGTTTCCCGGAGACCGATTATTCTGCCCCGTCCGAACTCACTCGCATGTTGACGTCGACGTGGCATACTTGCACTTGTTTTCACTTAGTTTGACGGCTCTTCACTGACTGAACTTGGCATAACGGTCTTTTCCGGTCATACATGAGAGGACGCTGATAGGTCTACGTGTACGCCATCTCTCTGCAATCGTAATCACTTCCTGTTGCTAAACTTTCTACACATCCCCTGAGCTTGGATTCATTCCGGCCATTATTTATGGGTGTCGCAATTTTCACAAACAATAGTGCATTATATTGTAGCCGTAGACGTTAACTTTCGAGTCCGGTGAAATATATACACTGTGTTTATTACTTTCATGTCAATATTTATTTCCAATAGTGGTAGGAGGATAAAAAATGGTTGATAGTAAAAAAGTAACCCGGGTTTCAAAAGTGCTCATGAACAGCCTATATTAGCCTTGATTCTGCTTAGTTGAGATTGCGTGGTTGCGGTTGTGTTTCCTGTGAGCACGTCATTGTAAGCACTGTTTTTAAAGGCAATGCAAAGACTTCGAAGTTGATGATTAGTGACAGCCGTCAGATGTGAACTTAACAGTAAATCTGCGAACTGCTTGTCGTGCTACTGACGTGACATATGGTAAAATAAATGTTTTGGTTGTAACTTACAGGCAAGCCGACTGTAGCGCTGTTTCTCGGCATATGGCCGAACGTCTCTGTTGCGGATGGATCTCCGCTCCAGGTGGACGCCGGCGCATTTGGAGATGCATGTGTCTCAGGTTGTCTTGCTGGTAGTCACGTGGGTGAGGAAAGTCTCTTGTCGAGCAGCGGTGATTCATGTGGGCGGGCTCCTGGTTCCGGGATGTGGGAACTGCAGTTCGTAACTGACTGCGCGTCTGGCTGACTCTAAACGAAACACTGGCTACCTGCTTGAGGCGTACAGCGGTCCTGGAGTATACACAAAATGGATTATACTTATTATGGCTTATGACGCGTGCTCGAAAACCAAGAGTACATAATTATGGTTAACATTTTTTTAAAAATATTAAAAACGTGCTCTTCACTTTATTGTGGCATTCTAAGTCCGTTATTACGTAACGATGTGACCTTAAACGAAATTAACCTGACTTAACCTAACCTGATCCATATGTGTGAAGATCCTATATTTCAATAAAAATATATCTTTGAAAAATATAATGTAAAGAATAATAGTCAGAACAGAGGACCCGGAGTTGTACGCATCAAGCACAGTACATTTGCAAATGTACAGCAGGAGTAAGAAAAACTGAATGCACGCCTCAAACACATCACGGAAACATTGTGTGTAGATGTGAGTAGTGGATTCGCTGTGCGGTAGCCATCGGCGCGTTTCCGGTACTCATCTAAAATATAGTCAATGTGAACTGTGATTAAGAACGTACAAGGGTTTACAATAATTTTCTACGTTTTTAGCATAATTACCCTTTTTTTGTTGTGATTTGAAACAATAGCGTGAAGAAGGTATGGAAATGGAGGAAAGTCACTTTTCAAACACAAATCAGGCTTGTTAAGGGAATTTTAAATTTATATAATGTTTCATGCAAACCTCAGAATTGAAGAAAATACGTTAAGCGACAGCTCAAAATAATTATTCATGTTATTAGAATGTTGTGAAGCATATTTATTATGTGGTTCGCCTGTCTTTCAGTTTTAACTTTTGAAATAATATTTAAAGTCAAAATTGCATAAATGCTAACTGTTACTGTGGGTGAACAAAGTATGAGATTTCAAAAAAATGGCAACGTATCTCACCTGCGTCGTCAATAGAAACTGAAACCAAACTGTATGTTGAAATGATTTTTTTATTTTTTAAGTTTTTTTGAATTAAGATCCTAAGTCAATTCTCAGTTTCATGAGAAACTTGACCATTAATTTGTTTACCAAGTTCCTATTACGCCCTGGGGCGTGGGCCAAATCTAAATTTCCGAAAACTATGGTTTATAGTTTATCTTTTTCTTCTACTGTCTTTAAACTGAAAGTTGAAATACAAATATTGAAGATGGTGGTAGAACATGGGTATCATAAAATCTGTGTTGGTGTGTCGTAACAGCGTCAAATTAATGGTACTAGTAGTTTTTCATAGTGCTTTACCATTAGAGTCACGTAGGTAAAATGGTTATAGACTACCGATGGCCTTGGCTCTGTGAGATTCATTTGTGCGTGGTCGGGGATGATAAGACGTGACCAGCATTCCTCAAGACCTAAAGGGTCCGCCTACCTGGACTGGTGCATTGTTTTTGGCACAGAAACAAGGGACAGTTGACGTAAGGACGACACTGGCACGGGCGTGAAATGTCCCACCTTCTCTGCTCGAACAGAATTGTGGTGCAATCGTGCAACTTTAAGGAAGGGCTCGATAATTTTGTTGGTGTAGTCGTTACCAAACTATAGTACATGTTCTTTTGTGTCACCCGGAATGTAGCATCACTGCAATTGTTTGTTGCGATACTTTGGAAGACATTGCACCTTCGTCTTCAGAGTGAAATACCAACAGCATTAACAACAGTGACGCGACTACAACCCAGAAGCCAAGAACATGTAGGTAACGGCCACGAAAGCCTGCGAACTTTATTGCAGTTCGGTGCAATTCCCTTTCTAAGTTTCGCGTGCATTCAAGTACTTTAAGGGCTCTGCCTGCAGCCACGGAGTTTCAGTGGGGATCGAAGTTATAGAAATTCCTTCTCAATACATCAGTTTTAGAGGTAACTGTTTCGAACAAAAAATATTCAATGCAACTCTCTCAGAAAATAGCACCACGAAAAAAAAAATGCAAAAAAATTTTTATTAATTATTTTTTGTAAAATAATTTTAATGTTAAATTTTATTTTAAAAAAATATTAAACGTGAAAATTGGCAAGATTTCTTAACGCACACACAGTATTGCTTAAGAAATGTCATGTAGAAAACTTTGTTGGAAAAGGTTATTTTTAAAACTCGTGCACTGAGAAGGAATTTATTTAATATTCGATTCTCCATGTAAACTTTGCGGCTGCAAATTTGGCAGGCAGCCCCGTTAAGGGCATGGAAATGTCTGTCTTTGCGTGAATTTCCGAAGTATAAAATCAAGAACTGAATTTAAACTAGTCCTACTTCATATATTTTGATGGGGTTTGTTTTATATGTTTTATATTAGAATTAACAAATTCATGACCTACATCAGTATTTTATACATCCAATGTGTAATTTTCAAATAAAAATGGGAGTGTTTTCAAATAACGACATATAGAAACTTCAAAATGTGTGCCTATGCAAAAATATGTGTTTTAAAATGTATTGAGTTATATTATTAAAACGCGATAACAACAAAATAATAAAACATTTTTTTAATTTTTTTCAAAATGGTTTTTCTTTTTCACGATATGAATTTCAATCTCTTAAGAGTTAAAGAAAATATGGTGTTAATTCTAAGACATAATTTTGATGTTCGTATTTACTGATTTTGTAGTTTATATATACATATATATTTTTCCTTCAAATATATTGTCAATAAATCTAACCCCATTAAAATATATTATTTCAAATTCTGTTTTTATTTTTTTGTGTTCGGGGAATTCGTGCACTGCGAGATCTTTCTATAGCCTCCGTGTTGATTACTAACTTTTGCTTTGTTTCTTTGAAATGGTTATTTTGCAATCTGTGACGAGCTCGTGCTACGATATTTAGTCTGCAAATGTAATTTTGGGCGATGTTTGAAAGGTTTCGAAATTATGTTTGCGACATTTGAAGTATCTTGAAAGTTGCTTTTTCCTGAATTATTCTGGAGAGTTATTTGGAATAAAAAGACACAACGGACACGTTACGTAGCATTTGTTAAAAGCGCAGTTCATTAACGCTCCACAAACCCTTCTACAACGCACATACATTGGCGCCTTAACATTTGCATATAGGGAATGTTACTATTCAAGTACTTCCTGTTGAAATAGAAGAACTTTCCATCGTCCTCGCTATTAGTTTATGTATTCATTTACCTGGTGTTTTTGCAAACTCAGGGTTTTCCAATATTTTTGTACGTGTACACACAAAATATGGATGGACGCCATAAACTTGACAGGTAGTATGTTTCATGCGACGTACAAGCCCCGCATTTACGTATATCTCAAATAATAGTTAACTTTACGGGTAGTAGTGTTATCGGCGCAATATCATCCCATCAGCGAACTTAATCGAGGAACAGTCAAATCAAAATATGAGAAAAACGATGGATTACAAATATATTACTAGGGGCCGCGGTGGTGTAGTGGTTAGACTACTCGCCTCTACTACTTTGCCACCTAGGCGAGCCGAGTTTGATTCCCGGCGGGGTAGCTCCTGGATTTTCGCATGTGGGAATCGTGCCGGGTTTTACCTCATTTCACCCTCGTCGGCTCTCAAGACCTCGTTATTGAGAGCCGTCCAAATATCTTCACTTACAAATATATTACTACAATTTAATGGTAATCAGAAAAATGCATCCAATCTTGTAGCTGACCATAAAGGAAGAGACGATCTGACAATCGTGGAACAAGGATGAGTGATATAAAGGAAATCCCTGCCAGGAATGACCATTATAGGCTGTTTGCGGCAAGTTGTGGCTTCAGTTAGTGTTTATGGTGGCAGCTGTGGGGATAGCGTGTGGTATAGCTGAAATTGCCGAGAATTTGTCGAATGCACCGAGATCTATACGAATTAGAGGTTCATAGAATGCTTATAATTTTATAATGTGCAATAGTATGTGTGAAGAATTTACACCTGCATATTTAGAGGCCGCGGTGTCTAAACGGTTAGACTGCTTGCCTCCAACCAAGGTTCAATCCCAGGCCGAGTCACTCTCGAATTTTCACTAGTTGGAATCGTACGATGATGCGGCTGTTCGGCTGGTTTTCTCGGGGATCTCCCGTTTCTCCTGCCCTTGCATTCCGGCGCTGTTCCATTATTATCTCATTTCACCCTCAATTGCTCTCAAAACCTTGCTCTTACGAGCCGCCCAAATCTCTCAGCTCAACTCAACTTGCATATTTGAGTAATGTTGCAGGAAAGGATTTCTTATTTTTTATTTCGTAACGTTTTCTTCGAGGTATCCTGTTAGTGACGTAGAATAACTGGAAGTAGCAAGTATCATGAAATTGAAAGTGGGGAAAACGCAACCAACCGTAATGAACAATGTATGTAGGTCTACATCTTCCGTCGCAGTGCTCTAACCAAGTTCAGAAGTAACTTCCTCCCTGACTGAGGAAAACGAAAGGCGTTACATCCGGGAATACCAAGCGCGAGAATAACTCGGGAAGTCGTGACTCAGTGGAGCGAGGAGATAAAGCCGTGGGGTTCCCGACGGAGTGGTGAGAAGTCGGGCAGGAGTCGCTGTTTCCAGCAGAGGAGTACTGGACCCAGGCGTGTAAGGCCTGTTCACATGAAAGTTGTGCAAGGGGCTGGTTCGGCGCCTCATGTGTAGGAATGTAGACTACTTTCACCAGTCTCGTTGCGTGTGCGTCGCGAGTCGTTTGTACGACTGATACTCAAGTAGACTTGCCGTTGCCCTTCACTCGGACTTGTTTTTGTGACCCACTTGGCCTACATTATTTATCGGGGAGTTTTTAATGAGATACATTTTTGCCGTTTGTAACTCTACTTGTAGAAGTATAGTTGCTTCCATGCGCCCGACTCTAACATGTAGACCTCTCATAAAAATTTTTTAAGTTGCATACACTACCAAAATCGTCAGAAAAATACGATTTATGTTCCGTATTATAAAAGAATGCATATATTTTGTAAAACTGTAAAATATTCTTCTAGAATTTGCATATTAAAATGTTTAGAAACTCAACTAATAAGTGCCCGTTTTAATTAAAATATGTGTTTTCCATTAAGGGTGCTTTAGCAAGAAAACTTTCAAGTAGGGCAATCATAATATTTACTACGGTTATATGTAAAAACATATTGGTAGGCTACTAATGTTGAACAAAAATGTGTAATAATTAATTTTATGTACATTCACTTCATAAAATAAAAATATCTTTCGTAGCTAAAATGTATATGCATAAGATCAGGTAATATTTCTAAACATTATTATTAATTATTTATTGCATAGAACCGGAGTAGTTATTATAATGGTCTTACTTGATTTTTCTTAACTCTACTTCCTGAAGCATTTAGAGTGGAATTGCGATTAGAATAATCGTATTTGTATTGCATAATATTGATTTGTAAAGGTTTAAGTAAGTAAATTATAGCAACATATCTAATAGGCCTAGTGTTAAAAAATATGTACATTCTTCTTTCATATGCAGCATTACTTTCGTAACAATTTTGATATTGTGTGTGGTAATTTTTAACGAGTTCTGCATTTTGTACAGTCGGGTGTAGTGCTCCATGAAGTCACTCCACTCCTACCTTAAGTAATATTTGTAAATGTACTTTTGAGAGGATCATTCACTATTGACAGTTTATGTTATTGTGCAATTAATACGTGTATTCAACTGGTATGCTATGGCCAGTAACTGTTTACCCTGGATGTTTAGCATATTGATCCTACAGTCACTTCATTGCGTTTTTTTCTCCTCGTCGTGAGCGAAGTATGGGTGAATTGATTCTTAAAGATCATGCCGGGTGTTTGGAAATCTCAGCTTATATTAATGATACTTATTTCTGTGAAATATATATTTAATTGTTTGACGATAATAATTAAATTATGACCGCGATTTATAAATGGTGACTTGTAAAGGAAATTTGTTGCAAGTATTTTTTGTGTACTTCGCCGTGAAAGTGCAAAATAAGATCGTATATAAGCTGTTTTACAACCTGCAATATTAATCCTGGAGTACGAACATAAAAACTGTACTACATAGAAGGTGTAGGCCGTCTACGGTGTATCATTGTGTCCGGGCAACTGTGAACGTGTGTGCAAGAACGCCTCTCGCGCACTAGTTAAAAAAATCCACAAAGTACTGATTTCACTTCCAAACACTCAGTGCTTTATATTTTTTGTACAGAATTGTATTACCTTGCCTATGATCAGATTCACCTAGTAATCTATAGGGACCCGGAAATTTCACGAATTCATTTTGGGGGGCCGCGGTGTCTGAGCGGTTAGTCTGCTCGCCTCCCACCAAGGCGAACCGGGTTCAATTCCCGACCGGGTCACTCCCGAATTTTCGCAAGTGCGAATCGTGCCGGTCGATGCTCGGGAATCTCAGTTTCCCCCGCCCTTGCATTCCGGTGCTGCTCCATTCTCACCTCATGTCACCCTCGTCGGCTCAAGACCTCGTTAAGATGTTAAGAACCGCCCAACTCTCTTAGCTCAACTCAACGGATTCATTTGGCAACAAGCTACACTTCACTGCCCTTCGCGTAGTCGAGCTTCAATTATTTCTTCATTGGCTGATGCTACAGTTTTACCCCAGACCAGATAGAACGGGGTTCGACCCTTGTTTCCTTGCATGCCAGTTATTGACCCACTCTTGTCCAGGACATGGCTTACAAACCGCGATACAATTAGAATAGGAAGTGAACTGTATGTGATGTGTGGTTGAAGTATATTTTGTCCTCATAAGAATTCGCGAAACGTGTGTGTTTCTAGTACCAGTGACGCAGTGGCATGGGAAG
>NQII01004383.1:22537-41417 GCA_002778355.1 Clitarchus hookeri
ACGTGCGACCTAGACGGCGGGCAAGGCCGGCCCCAGGTCCTGCACCAGGAATAACCTGTCTGCATTCTCCGCCTGCTTTTCTCCCTACTAATAGCTACGGGCCCAGAGGTTTTTTTTACCCCATACTAGAGTAAGAAGACCATCTTTTTTAGGATGAGGTTTTATATGTTTACTGTAGCGATATTAAATAGTTGTGATGAAAGTTTGAAGTTATCTCTTTCGCGCGTAGTTTCTATCCGCCTGAAAAAAAGTAGGTNGGATACATCTTCTGATATATATATATATATATATATATATATATATATACACATTAGGTTATAAAGGTGCCCACGCATTTGGCTTGGAGTTCCAAGCTATCGAAGGGGCCGCGGTGGCGCAGCGGTTAGTGTGTTCGCCTCCTGTCAAGATGAACCGGGTTCGATTCTCGGTGGGGCCGCTCCCGGATTTTCCCACTTGGAAATCGTGCCGGACGATGCCATTGGTCGGCAGGTTTCTCGGGGATTTCCCCTTTCCTCCGCCGTTGCATTCCGATGCTGCTTCATATTCATCTCGCTTCACCCTCGACGGCTCTCAAAATCTCGATGTCAAGAGCCGCCCAAATCTTTTCACTCCAAGCTTTCGAGATAGTACTGTTAATTCGTAATACCGCGTGCTGACATTCGCGTTGAAATGTTTTTTTTTGTCTGAATTAATATTAACGTGGGAACTTCGTACTCAGAAGAATCCAGCACCGAACCGTCTAAGTAAACCAGTAGGAAGGCAAGTGCATATCGAGATGGCCGTTGCCAACACCAGCTGCAGTCAGGTTCGTCAAATTTGAAATTGAAATATATGTGCGACCTATGTTCCATCAGGATCCCCAAAGGCAGAATGCGCTTATGAATGGAGGGCTGAAATATTAGTTTGTTTGACATTGTATGGGAAGTTTTTAAAAAGGAACACGTATTATCGAGACAGTGTGTTATTCAGCAACTGCTGCAAAATGTCGTTTTTCCCAAATTAGTTCATCGAAATAATTGTGGTGGTCACCCTTATTTTTTATAAAATTTCAAGATGCCAAACTTAATTGGTTTTTCAAAGATGTGTTTCACGAAAAACAAAACCTAACGAGAAGTAACCTACAGTGGAACGTGTGTTGCCTTCTTGCCAATAGTTAAACCACATCGGTAATACGTTTTCGTGTGAATTCCCCACCCCAGAAAGGATAGGTTTTAAGGTAATAACTTGAAATGTTATTTTTCGTTAATACTGTCGTAGAAAAACCTATTATGCTTCTATGTCACGTCACAAACTGTAACTCAAAATAAAAATGAGAAATATACTTTTTTTGTTTGTTAATTATTGATGTTAACAGGTTTCTTTGTGATTTTAAATATTTTTTGACAGTGAAATGCTTTATATTGCTGCTAAGAATTACTGTACGCGAGACTGTAAGTCGCACTAAATGTTACTCACTTTTTCGTGATGAACGTGCAGACTACGTTAGCTGAAGTTATTCAGTTACATCCTGAATTAATACTTACTTGACAGTTCAATCTGCATTCTAGGCAACTATTAAGTAAGTAACGATCGGTGAGTAGGTATCGCGTGGTTACTGCAATGCACTTTTACTTCCTCCATTTCTTACGATGAAGGCAGTGTCTGTTTACAGTGGTTGGCGTCTCCTCATCTTTAGTCTTTCTGTGTGTAACTACGCAATGTAAAATCATAACTTTTAAGTTTATCTATCCTCTAGACAATCTTGGTTGCACTGCCGCGAGATATCACTGCTGTCACAGATATGCGATAATTTGGTCTATTATTGCACGGTTTTGCTCACTCTGTAGGTAATGCGAAATTTTGTGCGAACCCAGTATCAAATTGGAAGGGAAACCAAAACACTGAAGTTGAATAACTGACATCGGTCGTTGGAAAGTTATTCACTTAAAGGTCATTTTCAGTTAATACGCCAAAGAATTTTTTTGGAAACAATTGAAATATTGTAGCTTTACAACACATCGTTGTATGAAAAATGCAAAATGGTTTATGTAGCTTTATCTTTGTAATAAACGTAGTCTATAGTACGTGCTTATTAAATTTAAATTTTAGTTTTACACATTTCACGTATTCGTAAAATTTGCTCTAATTTACTTGTTGTTTTGCAGAATTAATCTTGGCAACCAGTTTCTAAAGAATTATTTGTAAAATTACGTAATCATCCCTCAGTGTATGCTTTTTCAGGCTGACGAGATGTAAGGCTACCTTCAGGGTTATGATGTGGAAACAAGGCCTAATTAAATGTGGCTGGAACATTCAACTGACGCCCTCTTTCCAAGTGAAAACTTTCTCGGGCGATGGAAGACCCTTATTAGTTTGTGGGATGTAAACTGGCTGACTCCAGTATGAACTTTAGTAGTGATGTGGTGAATTTAGTGTCCATCGCGATAGTGTCATTTTCTTTGTTTCAAGTCTATTTTTCCCGATAATTAAAGCAAAATACACCAGATCGAATGTCGAATAATTTTCAAACAAATAAATAACACATTATGGGTGACTTGTGCAGCAGGTACTCCGTGCAGTAGAGCATGTTATCAACCAGTCATTGATAATAAGGCAGAAATTAAGTCTCTCTCCTTACGCAATTTTTACAAACTTGTGCAAGAGAGGCTAACTGTCTTTGTTTATAGTGCTAATAACTACTATTCCAGTCCATTCCAAAAGTTATACTTTTCAATTTCAACGCAATGCAGGGTTCCACCATATTTATTTCTTGGGAAGAGTAACAAATGGTAACGTGATCACATGATCGACGTAAAGGCACCAGTAGAAATACTTGTACCATGCAGATTGCATGCAAACTATTTGGGAAAATATACAATACCTTACTTGATTCCAACGCTCTAATCGTGGCCGTGCCGAGGTCTAGCTAGCACTGTGCCTTATTCCAGCAGCCAGCTAGATGCATCTCGTTTGGTGCGCTCTCTTCGAGGCCGATCTTCTTGCGGGCTGCAGAGTCCTTGACGGATAGACAGCTGGCACGTGGCCATCTTCGTCTGTTCCAGGGTCACGCGGATGGCGTGGGAGGAGAAGACGGGTGACGCCATTTCGGCAGGAGGGGGTCCAGACGTCTGACGCCTCTGTCTCTACTGTCTTCTCAGTCTTCTCAGGGTATCTGAAATTGTTGTATGCTGCTTTAGGTGATGACCTACCTGGCACGTGGACTGCGCTGGAACATGTTTAAAGTAAACTTGCTTTTTTTTTTATAAGAAACTCTTAAAGGTGTCCGCAATGTATTCACCTACAAAAAGAAAACATGCCCCAAACAAGGACGGAATGGTACTTTTAATACATCATGCATATTATAAATATTGTCTTGAATCCCTTGCTACTTTTTCAGACCGCTGCATTTTAAAATATAGGCCTACTACCAGAATACGAGCGTAATTACGATAGAAGCGTACACTGGTCATTGCTCCAGGCTTTCCACCAATAAAAAGATAGGGCTACCGCTGAAATGCCCATAGATACAGGCAGCAAGACGAGAACACTACACACCAGTTTTAAGCCTTATGGACAGCGGATGGTGCATTTGATGCTCGTGGCAGTATCACCCTTAAACGTTCCCTTGTTTCTGAGTCTCGAACTTGAAAATAGTTCGTAGGCCACCGCCTGAACGGCATGCAGATCTTTAGTGTTAAAACTGCCCATTATTTTTTCTTTAACGCCTTTACGAATTATATCAATAGAAGAATCTTACTTCCATGGACCGATTTAGGCTTACATGGAACATTTTTGGGACTGTAAATGGTTAAGACGGATTGTTTCAGGACGAGTTCAGTTTTGATAATTCTGTACGCAAATGTGTTTTCTAGATGTAGAAATGTACAGGATAAATTTATCTTCATAATTATGCCATTAAATGAAATGGTCACCACTTATTTTGTCGTTGCGCGACTACAAACAGAACTGCATCACAGTTCAGTGCCTCGTGCGTATGAACGATGCGATGTTCAGTGCGCTTGTTAGTGTCGCCTGTAGCGAAACCTTGTCTGTATAATCAGTAGGCTCCGTACATGACCGTTACGCTAATCGTAAAGTCAGTCAAGTCTTAAATATGAATGTAGTTGGTATTTATTACACTTTTATGCATTTGTCATTTTGGCTCACGTAAGGGAAAGGCCAAGTTAAATTATACTCTTGCAGATATTAGGTTGAAGTTTGGATGTGTAATTTTTACACTCTTGGTCATTTAAATTAAACACATCTGCCGTGTCACGCATGACTAGGACCTTATATACAGTCTGAGTAACAGTCGAACTCAGAAAGGGGAAGAAACAAGATCTCACTGCATTTCATCGTGGCTAGATCGTTGGGGTTAGACGTGTGGGCACTCCATCTCCGAAGTTGTGCAGGCACCGAGATTTCTACAGGCCACTGTGTCGAGAATTTATTGAGATTTCATGGAGTCGGGTACAACGACCGCAGCAAGGGACAACCGCCGTGGCGTACAACATACACTAAAGAGCAAAAAAAAAAACTGGTATAGGTGTGCGTATGTAAATAACAGAGGTATGGAACCAATCAGAGTAACGCGATGCGGTCGGCAGCTAGATCGGTTACTGCTGCTACAATGGCAGGTTATCAAGATTTAAGTGAGTTTGAACGTGGTGTTTATTCGGCGCACGAGAGATGGGACATAGCATCTCCGAGGTAGCGATAACATTTGGATGTTCGCGTACGACCATTTCACGAGTGTACCGCGAATATCGGGAATCCGGTGAAACATCATATATTCGACATCGCTGCGGCCGGAAAAAGATCGTGAAAGAACGGGATAAACGACGACTGACGAGAATCATTAAGCGTGACAGACGTACAACCCTTTCTCAAATTGGCGCAGATTGTATTTGTGGACTGCCCTGCAGGATTCATGGTGTGAATTGCCTCCTGCATACCTTCAGACATTAGTCGAGTCCATGCCACGTCGTCCTGCGGCACTTCTGCGTGCTCGGGGAGGGAGGGGGGAGGTGCTACACGATATTAGGCAGGTGTACCAGTTTTTTTTGGCTCTTCAGTGTATCTATAAGAGAGGTCGCCGTCGGTTAACTCTGTTGCCAACAGCGGATAGACAGACCACAGTTCAGCACGTCACTCGCCAATTTGTTGCTTGACAACGACGACCTGTGAGCAACCATAGTATCCATAACCGTCTCCACGCTATGGGGTACAGAAGTCGCCGCCCCACCAGGTTTACCCCTGCTAACCTTACTACACAAAGGGCAGGAACACCGCCATTCGACCCGCGACGCATGAAAATGGTTGCCTGGACGGATGAGTCGAGATACAATTTGGTGCACGTCGTCAAGCACATGTAGCGATGGATTCCTCGTGTGAGCAGGGCACAGTTCAAGTCGGTCGGTTTTGGTGGTGGTGGTGGTGGTGGTGGTGGTGGTTGCTCGTATGGGGAGACTATTTACATGGGATTAAATGGGTCTCCTGGTACACGTGCTATCGTCTCTAGCAGCGCCGACGAACGATACAGGGATCTGCTGGCAGATCATGTGCATCCATTTCTGCGCCTACAGCACCCTGCAGGAGATATCTGCCTACAGCAATACAATCCACCGGCCCCACCGCTTCCAAATTGTGATGAGTGGTTGGATGGACACTCCGTGAACTTGAGGGTGCGTGCCTGGCTCTTGAAGTCACCCGACCTCAGTCGAATAAATATGGGATGTTGTCGAGAGGGATATACGCGCCGTGGATCCTTCTCCAACCGATCTCCGTGCATTGTGAGAGGCTGTGCTGCGGTAATGGATCAGTATTACGTCCTACCGCTTCCAGTCACAATAAAAACGCCAGGTATGTTGCAACAAATAAAGATCAAAGACGTTCAACATAAGAATTCTAAGTTTACAAAATTGTGATGGTATTAAAGTAATTTGACCAATAACAAGAATAAATAGGCAGGACAAGACTGTATTCAAGAAAAAATTAGTTTTATATAAAATGATGGAAAAAAAAATTACTGCTACAGAAAAAATAAATAACAAAAAAACAGCATAGACAACACAAGACTTCACAAAACAATGTAATGCCCATATGAAAAAACCCGAACTTGGATGTCACTAAACGCAACAGAGGCAACAGAACACGGCTTCGTTACGTTTTGGGGCCTGTAATCTGCCTTCTTCATGTGAGAGTTTGGACGCAAACACAATCGCAGCAGTGATGTACGACATGATGGTCTGAAATGCAGGAATAATCTTGAATTTCCAAGAAACATGATCATTATATTTCGTTTCATGTATCGTAATCGTCTCTTGAAAATATCTCGGCTTGTTAGGTGACGTAGTTTATCGTTCGCACCTAGCAGGGCGGGAAAGTAGGTAAGGATGCAGTAGCTGAACTAATTGTCCGAAATGTTTTAAAGATACTTTCTATGCATCCGTAAGTAATTAAATAAACTCACCTATTGCCCAACTTGGCGCCTCGTTCATCAGTTACACATTCTTGTTCTCCGCGTGGTGTTAACGGGTGTACGTTACGTTACGTAACTAAGAAACGCGTATTCACAGCTTGCTTAAGCTTGTTACACCACCACGAAAACGAGATCGTAGACAGAATATTAAGTTGTTCATTGTATTTTCGCGACAGAATGTGTCTGAAGGCTGAAATATATTACGAGTTCGAATGGTCGCGATCATGTTATGATGGGCTGCTAGACACTGTTTTTCACTTAACTGCTACGTTATTCTAATCTCTTTTCTTAGAAACACGCCTGTCTGCGTATTATTACGCCCTTACTGACGGGCCAATATTTTGGGCAAGGTCGTCAACCCTTGAAATGATTATAACGGAGAAGCGACGGACGGTGATTGTGGTGGTGACTGGAGTACCACGAGAAAACTTACAATTAATTGGCATTGTCCGCCATATTCATCACATGCGAAATAGCCGGATCGAGCTTGGGTCGCAGCGGGGAGAAGTGGGCGCACTAGCCGCCCGATCCCCTAGCTGCGACACATGTTTTAGTGAGGAAATGAATCTACTTTCGCCGAGAGTGTGGGTGGAAAACCACCCTTGCCCTACAACAAATCTAATTGTAGGAATCGAAGCTGCAGCTTTCCCGAATGCTGGCCGCGGCATGTAGAAACGCGCGTGGTGACGAAACGAAAGGGAGCGTTGTTTGTCTCCAGGCGACCCCGGCATCTTGGCGGTATGCGGTGTTGGCAATCGAATCTCTGTTTGCGTTTCATCAGCAGTTCCAGGCTTTCTCTCGCGTGACGGCACGTCGTGGAGTCCGGTGGATAGCTGGCGAATCCCGCGGAATGATGCGTCAGGACTGGTGGGCGATAGTGTGCCGTTGCTTTTGCAAATTGCTCCCGCGAGACGGAGGAAAAGTGTTAGGCTGTAGTTAGTTCATTTACAACTTTGTTCGCAACTCGCGGCTTAATTAGCTGACGTGACATATACATAAGGAACTGCCAAGATGTCTGCCTGACCTTACTCTGCAAGGAGTGGAAGTTAACCTGGTATCATTAGAACGTGGGGAAACACTGAGAGTTTAATTCGTTACGAAAATATAAAGAGCTTACGCTTTGAAGGTGATATTTACAGTTAATTTATGTTTTTAGGTGATTGTTTTATTCCTACATACAGCAAGCGTGTGTGGATAGCAAAACGTTGGCGTGGGTTGCCGAGAGTTAAGGGTTAGAATAGTTTTACGATAAGTTATTACATATACTAATTTATCAAATAAATTGACTTCCCCCCCCCCCCCTAGGGTTCTTAATGTGTATAGTACATGGACGTACTTATTTCCAAAACGGATTCGGTTATGAAGTTACCATACTTGATTTTTGTTAGGGATATCAGGGGTTCTATTATAATCGATTCTGTGTCAGGTAGTTTCTACCCAGTGGTTTTATATTTCCTCACAAATCGAGAAATTCCGCCCTTATTTGTATTCGTGATTTCCCTGGCCACTCGATAAGTTCCTAGGAAATTTAAATAGTTAGTATTCGTTAGGCCATATGCTTACTTTTGAACGTCAACATAATTATTTGTATTTGATGATCGCTTGTTAACTATATGAATGCGTCCGTTTTCCAATGGTAATAATTTTTCCGGCAAATTATTATTTAGATTTTTTTTTCAATATAATCGTATTTTTACTGTTTACTATTAATTTAGGGAGGGGGAATAATTTATTTCCGAACAGTAGAACGTTCACTGGATCGGCCATGGTCTGTGCGCCTTGTGGCAGCCCTCGAACACAAGCTTGGCACGCAGCCACTTATCCCGCAGTCGGCTTTGTGGGCGCCGCAAAGCCTTTGGCTGTGGTGAGTGGCTAATTTTCCCTTCAGTGCTAGCGCTGCTTTCCACAAACATTCTCTCCCTTGGGTCGGCTTTCCACAGCGCAGAAAAATAAAATGTCTCTTTGACGCTTAACAGGGAGGAGGTTAAACATTACCTCCATCCTCTGACTTTGTTTTCTACGAACATGTCCTCGATTTTATCTTTAATCTTGCTGATTGCAGACAAATTTTAGTCTCCTTTACTTGCAAGGCTTATGCAATCGTGCAGGATGCGAGACCACCTCCCTCACTTACAAACTTTACTACTGAATATAGTGAAACGAAATTTCACTAGAGTGTGTCGCCAAGTACTGTTACCGCGATACACCCACTCGGAAAATGTATCTTCTGTCTTTTGTAACACTTACGCTCAGTTAACTTCGCCGTACTTGAGTGCAATATCAATTCAAAGACTTATGTATCAATCCTACTGTAGTTAATTTGTGCCACTGTGACGCGAGAGAGTTCTTGCCTAATTTTAATTACCTAGGAAAAATGTTTTTTTAATCGTTCACTTTGTATTGTTACACGTTTCTGGTCTGCATCGCTTCCCTTGCCCCGTCTCGCTCGAGCGAGCGATGGAGTGTGTCAAAGGCAGAGTGGTTATCCGCGTAGTGCGCGGAGATCTACAAAGGAGTGTTGATGCCGCGATAAGTTTATCGAGGACTCGAGCCGTTTTCTGTCATTTAAATGATTGAATGTCTGGGTTATCGTTGCAAGAATGTTCTGGTCATCTCCTCGCCTCTCTCAGCTTGACTCGGGGTGCGGGGAAACCTTCTGGATCGGGCCCGCGAGACTATTTAAGAGGCGACGGGCCAGCCTCCGAGCCGACAATTCCAGCGGTAGTGAAGTCTGCGGACTGCAAGCATCGCTAACTAGAGTGGAGAGCGAGACTGACGGGTGGGGCTATTGAATTGGATGCGTGAGTGTCAGACGTTTGGCATGATGACAATACCTAGACGGATTGAATATGTGTAAATAATGAGTGTGAATTAAGCGACTATTCTGTAACTAATATATACATAGTGATAAGGACTTTAGTAAGTATTGAGAGACACATGAAATATTGCTCTCACGGAGAGTAACAAAAGTAATAGTGCAGATAAGTAGTTTAATGCTGTAAATAATTAACAGCTGTATTATTATGTATAGCATTATAAGTAAATTAATTTATCCTCGCGTTTTCATTGTCTTCACTGCTACTGTTTTCGCTCAATATGGTTAATTTTTAAAGTGATTACCGTATCATATTTTGGTGTCCTCTGAATTCTTACCCTGGTTGTCTGCTACGAGAGAGCAATTAAGCGCTAATTACTATTTTTTCCTTGAGCGTGTTCCTTTAACATCAATGCACAAAAGTTGAGCGCGATGTGTTTAACATTAATAGTGATTGCTTCTGCAGTGAACGACTAATGAATGCTTCCGCTCTAGTCATCGCTGAATTGTGGTCGGCTGGATCAGGAGGTGCTTTAATTTATACGTCCTCGCTGCCCAGATCTTTCCCACATTCGTTAGTACGCGTGAACAGCCAATTTTGCAAATTCGTTATTATTGTTTGCTAGATGCTTGAAGAGGAACATGAAAATAAACTTTTGTCATTTGCAATGACATGCGTAAACCACACACTACCAAGTGATAATGTTATCTGAAAAGTCGTTTCGGTATTTACAGTATATCAATGTTACTATGACAGCCAAATCATAGTATCGTGTAAAAGACACGGGGAAGCCTCTGCGTGGTTTGTGCTTCGTATCCTGCCTGCAACCTATAGTGAACCTTTTGTATTTGCTGTCAACTAAACTATGTAGGTAGCAACATTTCTATTGGGTTTGATACAGTGAAATGTAACTAATCTGTTTAGAGTTCGTTATGAAATCACAAATCCATCGGCGTATTGGTATTAAATTATTTCGGGTCAGTTACAGTAACACCTCCCGTTAAGTGCTAATTTATATGAAGTGTTCCGGTAGTCAAATTAGTGGCTAAATGACTTCGCGACTTACAGTAAAAACATAATTTGATAAATATTTTCATTTAAAACTGAAATTCTTTTTTCCATTGGCATGAAATCTGGATGCCAGCCCAGAACCTTTTTTAATTTGTTCCCATCGCACGGCACCCCTCATTGGATACTACCTTTTGGTTATTAAATCGGAAGCTGCAAAATCGCAATCATCTATACCAAATCAGGCCTAATTCTATCTGCTAGGTAGATATTGTGAAATTTTGGTCAAACGTACGATAAACTTGACCTTACAGTAAACTTTATGATGGAGAGACTCGGGCGTGACGCTATCGTGCAGTTCTTGATAGTCTTCGATAGGACAGCCAGTGCCGTGTTGAATGACGATCTTGAAGGAAAATAGCCCCCTCCCTCTTCCTGTTCCATTTTCACGTCCTGGGAAATGTATGTCTAGCTTCCTCTCTATCCGACACGTAATGATAAAGCATAGACTCGGCAAAAAAAATTTACAGTAAAATTACACAAATAAGTTCGTATTTGTTGCTAGGAATTTACTGATCGAATTAGTTTCTGTAATCATTACCGGTTAATGTTTAATAAACGTTCCTCGCTCAAGGTTTCCAACGTAGGCTGCCAACCAATTTTCAAAGATTCAGCGAATGTTTTATTAAAAAACTATTCAGTATCTGCAGTCGTATCTGCTTATGAATTTCATTCAAAACGCGTTGAATGTGTTTGGCCAAGTGTTAAATTTTCTTTTTTCCTCTGTATTGTGTACATTTTCTACGTAGAAATGGTTGAAAATTTTAGCAATCATTTTTAGGCGTTAAAATATGCATACATGGTATGCAAGTTTTTTTAGGGGGGATGTGCAGCCATGTTATCTTGAATGTTAAGCCTTGAAGTGGTAAGGTGACCACGTGAAGTCTATCTAATAAAGGTGCGTTGGCTGCGGAAAATATTTAAGTCTATATTGAACTGTTGGGCCTGATTTTGCTGCCCTCAGCTCTTCTTGCACTTCTGAAGTTCGAACACACAAAAAATTTCCATTCAGATGACCGCTTTAATACTAAGCTACCAAGGCACAGCTTATTTGTTAACTTAAGGGACCTCCCTAGTTTTCATGCAGGCCTCAATATAAACAGTTGCATCTATTTTAATTTTAAAAAAACTAATAATTAAATGTAAACCTTTTTCAGGACAATAATGTGTATATTTTTTTGCCCTTTCATAAATTTTGTTATTAAAACATAAATGTGGTTGTAGAAAAGGGTCAGTTGGTAAAAATAACTGCAAGTAGACCTCTGTTTACGATATTAATTTTTCTGAAAAACAGTGTTTTAAACTATAGCGACTATACTGTATCTTACAGCCACCGCTTAAAATTCCGAGGAAACAGAATATAAAGCGAAACTTGTTTATGGTATTTTCCACCGCCATCGCAATGATTCCTTATGATCGAATGTGACCTTGAGGCGTTTAATATTGTTGACTATGAATTCTCCTTAATGGCGTTTTATAACCGATTATTCAGTGTTTTGCGTTTCCGTCGGATATCATGCAAATTGTAAACGGTTTTGAATTAAATTTCCAGCTAACTAAAACATTGTGTAATTTTTGTATAATTACCCATGACCTTCATAATTTTATTGCTCATTTCCTTAGAAATTCAGCGCTCGGAAATGTCTTTAAACTGTAAGGCATGGAAGTTGGCGAGATTCTTACAGTCAGCAAGTGGCAAATTGACGTATACGAAACAAACAAAGTGCCATTTACATAATCCTGTATCAGCTGATGCACGAACTAACACAAATTAATATTATGTTGGCTATTTATTCTAAGTGTACTGCCGACGCAAATTAGACAAGCAGAAAATACGCGATAAGAAATAATTCCTAGATTAATTAATACATTTTATTTTAAGAGGTCACAAAAGAATGGTTGTTAGTGTTACAAACTAAACTTTGTGATAAAGTAGTAATGTATAGGTGTTCAAAATGAAATGCACAATAAAACGATCCGTATCCAAATGAAACACAACTTCAAAACCTTTTTCACGTCGTATCTCCCTCTCCAACTATGCTTTCCATACATGCTTCATATTAATTCCAAAAGTATACAGAAATATTTCATAATATTGTTAAATTATTTTTTCTAATGATTTGACGAAATATATTTTATTCGTGTCGTTCCGAGCCAGTAATAGAAGAACAGTCAACTTTTAAATGCAAATGGCTCAAACCTTGCTCTGCCATGCCGTGTGCACCATCTATCTGCCTTTTCCCGAAGCATTACCAGCCACAGAAGAAAGCTTCCATGCTAACAAATTTACGAACAGATACCAATAGTTTTATTTTTCCGCGAGCTCTGCATAATTTTTGAAGTTACATATATTTAGTGTACAGCGGTTTTGAGTACTAGAAATTTCTATTCGGCCGGTAATCGTTCGTATATGTAAATCATACGCCGTATTGTTCTTCCGAAAACCCATTTCCTTGTTTCCGAAGAAAGTGAGACACTAGTGAATAGTTTTTAAGCAATTATAAAGTTATTCCATGTCACATATTTCCAATTTGAATATACTAGCGATAACGTCCAAAGTGTGATAATAGCTACAACTACCGTCTCGCAAATGTTTACCCAAATTCACTGTTTCGGACAAATTAAAAAATTTGCATTAATTTATCACACTAGTATCACCGGCAAACTAAATAGTATTTCCATTAGTTACTTGTTTGGGAAGATCATTTATATATGCTTATATCAAAAATAAAAGCGGTCCCAAATATTACCTTGTAATAACTAATTTTTAATTACTTCGAATTCCGAAGTAATACTAATGTTTATTACCTATTATTCCCACATTTTGTTTTTTGTTAAATATGATTTAAAAATTGCAATGCTGCTCCTCATATTCCATAGTGATCATGTTTCGCCAATAGAATGTCATGTTTAACCAAATCGAAAGCCCTATTCAGATCACAAGAAAATTCCACAAACTTGGAGATCGTTATATACAGCATTTGCTATATAATTTTTAATTAAAAAACAGCAGTAATTGTGGATTTATTTCTCTGAAAGTTATTCTGTTCTTTACTATTTATATTATTATTTTCAATTAAATAAATTAATTGTATATAAAGTTCTATTTCAAATACTTTATAATGTTTATGTATTTTACTTATAAAGGGTTAATTTTCCATTAAATGAACGTCTCTTTTATGTTTTAAAAATAGGCTAAACTTTCGCTACTTTCAAACGGTTAGGAAATATTCGTACTAAACAATGATTTATAATTTTAGGTAGTTGTTTAATAATATGTCTTAAACATACTTAATACTTTTGTTTGTAACTCCATAAATATCTTGTGTAAAATTTTAGCTTTCGACTTATTTATAATTACCTGCTTCCTCACTAATCATTGGACAAAACCAATACATCTTTGAGTCTTAATTGAATTTATTTTTAATAAATTAATATCAACGTCGGTTTTATATCATTATTAATATTAAAATAACTACCAGTGTTAACAAAGTAAGCATTAAAATTAGCTGTTATCTATTTCTCATTGTTAAGTATTGTATTATTTACATGACTTTCTAAACATTGTATGAGTTTTTTATGTCTACCTATCTCATTATTTATAACTGTCCAAGTTTCTCTAGATTTTTTTTAACTCTTATGAATTTGTTTATTTTTATAATTAAATTTAGTTGCCCTGGCAAGTCTTTTATACACATTCTTATTTCATTAAGAAATCTTCAATATTTGGGTTGCTTTGCTTGCTTCTGTTGTACAGTTCTTTAACTTTTTACTTGTAATAATTCTCTCTGTAATCCAAAACTTCTTATTTAATATTTCGCGCCAAGTTTTGTATTTGAAAGTTGCTTTAAAAATCTGTAATTATTGTGTAATTATATTACAGGTATACTTCAAAGGCAATTGAAAGAGCAATTAAATTCCCGAGAGCGACTAGAAATAATTTACAAATCGTTCTTAATTGTCTCAAAATTTATTTTATGTGGTTGTTTTATAATGCTAGCCTTTCGTTTTGTTTATACTGCAAATACATATTCTTGGCTTGCTTTCCATTCCCTTCTTTGGCTTCTGTAAAACCAAGATTGGCGTCCTTTCGTATTTTGCCTTCCTGAAAATGTACTTGAATATACGCGCCAAAAGCAAGCGGAAGTTTGTAGTTGTATGTTGTACTTAGAAGTCCTAACTTAACGTTTTGCACCCTCCTTCCCTTACCAGGTGAGTTTATGGGAAGTGGGGTTTTGAGAACCGATATGGGGTGTAAAGATTGTTATATAGTTTCTTTATGAAAAGAGCCATGTTAAATAGATTGCAGTAATTTTGTTAAAACGGTTCTTAATGGTTCTCGTCCAACATGTTCCAAGACGTGCCAAGTCCTGGATAAGAATTTAATCGCCTCCGTTTATGCATTCAGTTCTTAAATGGTTTTCAAATTACTCTTCATTTATGCGGTATATTTGAAAGTATCGGAAAACAAATTTACCCTGCGATATTTCTGTTTCCAAGACAGTTATTGACAAGGCCACTGAAGGAAAACATTGTTCTATGCAGTGTGGGTGACGGGATGAAACGATACTTAAGCTTGTGCGCTGAGTTTTTTGGGTTTGTCTTAAAATTACAGTATCTGCATCAGTGATTATTGTTGCGTAACTGGGTTCGATTCCCGGCGGGGTCGCCTCCGGATTTTCGCATGTGGGAATCGTGCCGAACGATGCCGCTGGCCGGCGAGATTTTGTTGGGGATCTCCTGTTTCCCCCGCCCTTGCATTTCGGCGCCGCTCCGTACTCACCTCACTTCACCCCCATCGGCTCTCAAGACCTCGAAGTTAAGACACGCCTGTATATCTTCGCTTACTCACTCACTCACTCACTCACTCACTCACTCACTGCTGCGTGTTACGGGCAGTAATTTTTGTGGAAATGTGTGAATTTTTTATTTTGTTGGCGCTGTTATAAAATTTCCTTTAGTACGTTTTGTAAGCCAGGGCAAATTTTTTTTTCTCTGTATGTTGTGCGCGTACTTACTGTTGTTTGGATGATGCTTTATGAATAATGTGATGGTAGGCAAGAGGTTAACAAGTGGCGTAGCCAGAAATGCCATTTTTTTTAAAAATAAAGAAGTGGTGTTGCATAAACCTACGTCCAACGGTCGTTATCAGTATTGAAGCGTAAGTAAAATATGATAGTTAAAACAACAATTATTTCGTATTTTGAAAAGAAGATTCTGCTTATTTGTTGTTATTAAAATACTACAAATATTTTACATACTAAATATTGTTTGGCAGTAAAAAAGTTTATAATCACCTTCAAATATCTTGCACGCAATCAGAAATTGCTTGCGTTAACTTCCTTTGGAAATAGTCAATTTAATTTACAACTGGGATAAAACACGATGTACCCACAATTTTTACATCATAATAATTAAAATAGCATACATATTTACAATTTAATTCCAAGGACATTTATATGTAAATTATATTATTTTATGACAGCCGTTGGTGGGAAAAATAAGGGATGGTATTACAACCTCTATGTCTCCCCTCTTCGCAACGTCCCTGGAGGCAGCAGTGCGTGTAATGCCGCACTGCGAGCTGAAAGTGCACGGGGATATGACCACACGGCTCCTCACGCCGTAACGCGAATCACGCACGCATGGTCGGTCCCTGTGTGCCCCGGACGGTACCGTGGTTTCGGAGCCAGGGGCAACGCGCCAGTGAAGTTCCAACGACTCTGTAGGCCACCACGCTATGTTTACCTTGAACTAACCACGCAATTACTCAACCTACTATTCTAGTTTGGCTTAGGTGATTCTGTTAGGTCAGGGTGCTAAGAATAAAAAAGAGAGGGTAAAAAAAGGGGCGGTATCTGATTTCATTTTATTTTTGGCGGATTATTAAGATTATTTCTGTTATTGATATCTTTGGAGAGTAAGGCACTATTTCCAGATCAAACACAAATGAGTTTGATTTGGTTTCTTCTCGACACGCGCATGCAGAAGCAGTCCTCTGTCAGAATTGTGTGTTCTCCGCTGTCGAGGTATGATTTGCAAAAACATGTATTTTTAGGGTCTGATTTTACTGCAGAAAGTATGTGGCCCTATTACTTACGGTACAAAAAAAGCTTGCTTGCTTGCAGATCTTTAGAAACCCCTGAATTGATCGAAAACAAAAAACTTATTTGATTTGTTTGATCTCGATACAAATAGCATTTAAGAAACGTTACAACGTATTTGTGTAATTCCCTTAGTTGGTTTCCAATTTTTTTTCGAGAGAAAACATTGACTAAACTGTTATTTTGAGGATGATACGTAAGTTTGTTTGATAAATATTATAGTGTAAACATGTAGGGGATACGTTTATCTCTATTATTAAACCATAAACTATAGGGTCACTGCCTAAATTCACACGGTAAAGCGTTGCACGATTGCAAGTCAGGTCAGTACCTAGCCCGTAGAGTTATGAGGGGTTTTTGGTGTCTGTGGTTTTTATTGCTTTTAATACTCCCTTACCCACATTTTTTTAAAAAAATATGAAATCCATATAGGTGGAAACGTGGCAGGATACAGTGGAAAATACCAGGTAGCCATGTTTAATCAATAGCATTGCAATATGCAGCCGGATAAAAACTTTGTTAAACAATTGCATGTTCCTCCTACCGTGTAGCGAATTAAGCGTACCCGTTAAGGTGTACTTAGGTAGAATTTGGGAGCACCAGTTTTGTAGGTCAGAGCGACTTGAATTTGCACACGATTGTAATGGTAAGTTTAGTCTCCATCTATCGTCAGACCGCTGTGGGTCGCAACCAACATTTAAATACTGACGTTGTTATAACCTATAAACTTCAAGTAATGGCCCACTTCTAAAACGGCGTGAACATTCCTGGACCAGATATAGCACACGGAATTGCCGTCGGCTAAGTAGGAGTACGTAATTATAAAATTATAGATACGAGCAAGCCAGTCCTCCGCACACANTCAGGGCCGGATTTAAAGTTTTTGCCGCCCCCTCTTCATACCATCGAAGGAGGGAGGGGGGCGGTCGGTCAGGCAATTTTCCTCAAGAAAATAATCTTTATGATGACAATTTTAATTTTATCGCATAATAACATCACTTATGAAAATAATTTAAGAATCAAATGTTTGTATTTTGGGTGTATTAAGTAAATAAATGAAATAGCCCAACAATTTATTGGAAATAAGTTTAATATTTTCGATAGCTATCAACACATAAAGATATGTATGCATTATACATTATTGACATATTAGAATTAAACTGACATTAAAATTAAATATTGAAGTTTNTATGCATTATACATTATTGACATATTAGAATTAAACTGACATTAAAATTAAATATTGAAGTTTCCTTCAAATATGAATATCAGAGAGTTTGTAAAGTTTTCTTTGTTATTTAAACACATGTTTTGTTTTTAGCGTGCACCCCCTGGCACTGTGCGCCCCTAGGTCGGGGCCTAGTGGTAAATCCAGCCCTGCACGATTGTAGATAGTGAAACACAGCTGCCGTTCCTTCACTTTTACTTCGCGGCCGGTTATCACTGCGTACTTCTGCCCATGAAACGATAGTATGTCGGCAGGTAACTGCTTACTACAGCTGAAGCTGAGCTCTTATTTGTTAACGGGGCGCTCTTAGCCGTAAGGCCATCCCGCACCCCGGCCTCCCAGTAGGCGGGGAAGAGAGATCACGCACTCTCAACGCAGACATGACCAGCGCTTACCGAAATTGATCAAACCCGTAGCTCCGACCTGTTCATCAGGCCGCACCGAGCATAGCCCCGATCTGATGTAACAGATCGCACCGAGCATGTCCTACCACAAGGCCTGAGATCCTAGCACTTAGATTACCAAGCGTGTGGTCTAGCCGGAGCACTACCCACGCCCCTGACGTCATCTCGGGGACGCCCCCGGAACATGACCTCTTCACGTCCAGCTCTTCAGCAAGAGGGGGAATCTCTCCGAGCCTTCTCCAGCATGCGGAGTCAACCACTGCTAGCACGAGTCCAACCTCATCTGATCCGTATATCCAGAGAGTACCTCTGGATGGGCCAAACAGATCATCCCATGCTACCTCTTATTTTCCATGGCACTTATGGGTTTTCCAATGCCTGACCGCCACCGCCAGGCCCACGGGCAGGGAGACGCGGAGAATCTCTGAACAGGTGGGTACCGCCATGACCGTCCGGATTTATTCCCAAGTTGTCAACGAAAGCCGTGCTCGCCAGGCCGCCCATAAGGCTGGCCCGCTGACATCAGACACGCGTCCTTTACCATCCTAGAAGTTCTTCACAGGCAAATTCCTGTCTTGGGTATACAGCCGCTAGGAAGCTGATTCTCATAGGGCACGGGCGGCAGAGCCCAATTAGTTTAAACAGGGGTGGCACAAGAAGCCTTTGGTTGCCATGGATGTTGAGAGGCTATAAGAGACGCATGACCCATCCTTTCCGGAAACTGGTAAGTAGGTTGGGCTCGGTTACTATAGCCTAGTACTGCCACACCGCCTCAAGCGTCCAACCTACGCTCCTCCCAC
>NQII01004383.1:41453-135716 GCA_002778355.1 Clitarchus hookeri
AGTAGTTATTTCTCTAGTATTATTCATCGACTAGGCGCTGTTTGCGCTGGCTGTGAGCGAGTGCCGGCCACGCCACAGCCCGAGTCCTCTTGTACAGTGTTTTTGGCGTGTGGTAACTTACATAGCGCATTCACCGTAAATCCAGGACTATCAAACATTGTGAATATAGCAGCAAAGGAATTATTTATTTTCACTGGGTAGTAATTTTTGAAAACTTTATTTATTTTGTAATTTAAATACACATATTGATAATAAGTTGCCACATTCAAAGCCTACTTATCCGTATCCCTGAATGGTAACAACGAAAATACCAATCAATACTGTCAGTTAATTATGTCGGGCTTTCACACGTGTAATAATGCTGATTTGCTGCGAACTTGTATTATTAGACATTCTCTAAACACGAGTGCATGTTGTAGAATACTGCTCCATTACGGCCGCGAGCTAGTTATGTTTTTTTTTTTTTAACCTGTCTTTAACTTTTAAATCGAAACACGGATGTTGGCTTAAGTTAGAAATATATACTGTATTATCGTTATCATTTCAGATTTGCTGTGTTTCGCTGTTAGTAATCCGAATATAGGTCGCATTAAACAAATAATAAAAAAAAGTTAATAACATTAAAAAACTACGTATCTCTCCAGCAATATTCTGTGACTAGCGTTATACCGATACAGGTAAAAACTGTTTACAAATTCACCAGCTAAGGACCATTACCTAGCTTCGTGCCCTAGAAAAATACATCAAGATCGTGGCATCATTTTGTCGCTGTCCAAATTCACTGCCAGATCACAAATGCGCCCTAGAATTTCTACTTCAACCACACACACACGACGCATACCCTTCCCTTCTGGTTGGTTTTCGATCATTTCTCGATGTTTACAACTTTTCACGGCTGAGGTAAACGCTTTCTACTGCCACAAAGACAAATGAAGCACGCATACAGTAAAAGTTGTTGGATAATAAACTGAAGTGAATACGAACAAGTGTGTCCGAATTCACAAAGTGAATAAGGGGTCAGTTACACTCGAATGAATAGAGGGCGAGTGAATGAGGCACGTGGTACTGAATTTGGACATAGCCAAAGCTAAAAACTTGTTTTTGTGATGTTGCTTTCAGCCACTGGTGCGCAAAATTTCTCGCGGAAGCTGTAGGCGAGTGCTCAAGGAGGTGGGAGAACTGCACGTAGGATTTATTCTCAGTTGGCGTTCCGCTGTTAGCTGTGAGAAGATGCCGCGCCGAGATTGCGACGACGCGTGGGAGTAGTTGCCAACTGATTAGCGGATCGCGGTGTAGTCATCCCGCTCTTTTGACTCCTTACTTCAGCTCTAGCACGAACGGAGTTGGAGCTAGTGCCCTGCCCTTCATTATGATCAAACCTCTTTGCAATGTGAGGAACGATTTACCCTTCCACATTAATATAATTTGGTGATTACAGTTCTTTGCACGATACGTGTTCGTCGCATGTGCATGGTCATCGAAGTGTAATGACGTCACGCTCCCTCGACTGAAATTTTTCCGATATTCATGGGCTTAAACAATGTGACACCAAACATGATATAAATTCGTTTATTTTAAAATTTTAGGATCTGTAAGCTGTATCAAGACAAGAAAGAAAACAAATAGCTCGCGTTGTAGCGTTGTATATATAAATTTTATTTTTAACCTGGACCATTATCTTTTGTTTAGCGACGACATACCACAATAACGGACTATAATACAAATGTTCACAAATTCAAAACTCCGTTACTCCATTTTTAAGTCTCTTGTTTGAATTATAGTGCATTAAATGTAAAAATGCTTGATTATTTGCATTATTTGCAAAGTCAAGTCTTTCGATGTTCAAACTATCGTCCGTACATTAGCAATTATCACACTGAAATAAAAACTTTATTTTACCAACCGAAAACGTAATACCCGGATTTTTTTGTGCATTAAAACAGTTTTAAATAATGCTTTTGACATCACTGCACACCTGCAGTAGCGGACTGTGCCAGTGGGTGAACAGATTATAAGAACGTTGTGAAATTCCCATTTACAAAATTAAAACATTAGCAATGGAAAAAAAATCACGTACAGTATAATTCAAGAATGTATACATACACGCCATAATAATTTTTAATGTTTTTTTTTGTAGCCAATGGTTACGAAAATGTGTTTAGGTATTAAGTGAAATGAAGTTATGTACGCCGCAACAATTAATATTCGATGCAAATTAACGGAATTTACTTAGAAAATGTAATTTATTAAATTACAATATTTTGCAAAGGGAATTAAGAACAAGTGCCTAGTCGACGTGTTACATGAATTTTTCAAACACTTTTGTAATTTTTGTAATTAATATATTGTAAACTTAGTGATTTTTCTAGTTTCAAAGCATCCTCATACTAGACAACGTAAAAAATAACAGCTGATTATGAAAATACGTTACTATGTATTGTTACAAACTGAACGGCAAAGTGAAATTTATTCCGTTATCTACAGTCAATACGCTTATACCTACTACATGTCGTTTTGAGTAGCAAAGGAAAAAGTTTATGGGATAACTAAAGATGAAATTAAAAATTTTGTAATACTTTTTTTACTGACTAGGTGAAGATGACAAAACGTCAGGAATCATTCACTGAAGCTGCGTTATTTCGGAAACAAAACTTAAAAGTTTTGCAAGAACGGGATTATTGGTAATTGCTTATCAGCGATTTTATTTTAGAAAGACGTGCGATAGCTCAAGTGCTTTGTGGTTGACAACAGACTGCGGACTCCGTGATGGGGAATACAATGTGGAAGACCGCAAACTGATATCCGTAAACACGCTGAACGATCGTTGCCGCAGTGTAAGGCTCTCCGTTACCAAACTGGCTGTTAAGTTAGCCACGGTATCCCTAGTATTGCTACCTACTGTGCATCATTGGTAACAAATGCAGTCGTAATGGTTTCTATGTCCTGTATGGGCACAGTTATTTTTACTTTATCTATTGCCTCACCTTATGGGTTTTTGTTGTTAGCTGAACTGTTTGTTTTGCTCGGTTGATTTGGCACACATCTATTAAGGTCACCCTAAATGGAAAACTCCACAGAGCAAGTAGGTAAACAAATTTTATCACTACTCCGGCCTTCTGCTAAACGCGACGATGCTGTTCTTAGCGTTATTTTGCATCTCCCATTGCTCACGTGCCAGGCTTTGTATCGAAATTTTGTGTGCGTTTTAAAAGGTCCTAGGCACCTGCAATTGTTAAGTAGGACGTACTTCTCAATAAGACAGCATTCAAATTCCGTAAAACTTGCAGGCAAAACAATTGTATTCAATTAGAGGGTGGCCAGTCCTAGGTATTTATATGGAGGGAGGTTTTAAAATAGTTATTTTCTCACAGTTTGAAGATCTTAATAACACTAAACATTATCCAGAGAATCGTGCTTAGTCTAATTCCAATATTTTGCTATAAAACCATTTCTAAAATAGATTTTCTATGGTTTACATCTCCCTTAGGAATTGAGCTAGGTTATAAGTTGCGTTGAATGTGTTAACCTCATTTTTCGCGACTAATCACGTACACGCATGTAATATGCATAGCATGTACATTTTATGCACACACTTCCTAAATGGATTCTGTTTTGAGAGTCAATATATACCATGTCTCGTATGTCATCTGTATATTTGCCGTTTGCAACGTGCTGCCGTTTGTGTGCTGTGAAGTGTTTGTGCGGGAGAATTGAGAGAGTAACGTGAGATAATAGGCATTCGAAGTTACGTGCCTACAGGAAATAAGTTTTTATTGGATGCAGTGACAATTAGGCCAGTTTTCGTGAAGCGGGCTGATAAGAGGTTTTATTCACTTTATTTTGTATGAATTTTTCGGATTGAGTATTATAAGTTAATATAACTATTTAGGGTGGCAGTTGTAATTAAGGAATACAGGGCCTAGGAGACCTTTTTGGCGAAGTCTTAGGTTATGTTACGATATACCACAAAGACTCTAAGCAAGATAATTGTTTTCGTCCTGGTGATATTTGCGTGGTGGTTGTGTTTTACTAAGTTTTTATAGAGAGTTTAAAAAGAAAAAAATTGGCCAGTATTTTCCTCACGTTCCATAATTTTTTTTTTCACGTGTGATTGGTATTTATTAACGGTCCCCGCTTTTACAACTTCCGGCTAGCCAGACGGCAGATTACATACATCAACCTATTTTATTCCTGAAACGAACCCATTATCCTTATCACCGTTAGCTTTCGTTACTTAGGTCAACTTCAGAAGATAGAAGAAAATCCATTGGATAGTTTCGTGTGTCGCGTTGCCTGTATGCCGATCTTGTTGATCCACGGTAAAACGTTACTTTGCACAGCAGATAAAACTGCATGCCGAGTTTTAACACGTTCGTAATAATATACTGCTGATCTACTAAGTTCAGTTTGAGTTAGATAAAGGAACTGCTTGCAAGATACTAAAAAAATGGCAGTATCTTTTAGAACAGCCGTTCGAAACGGGTGCCGAAAAATCGCGATCGCAGCAACTTCTATCGGATGCAATTGACGTACCTCACGTGTGGCGAACAAGAACAGTGTGTCCAAATATCGGATGATTGAAAATTGTAAACCGGTTTCGCAAGGAAGTGAATAAGCGCAGTCTCGTGTATTTATTACCTTGCTGGACGGGAATGGCGATCACGCACTGCGCCGCCTTCATTTATCAGTATAAAGTCTGGGAACGCGTTGGGCGAGTCGAGATGTTATGCAATACGTTATTCGAGACTTGCTAGAGCTCAGTCGCGCCATATCAAATTCGCTGTCTGTAATAAATTAAAATAGTGTTAAGAAATATTTAATTTTTTGCAATTTTTTCTTTTTTACTTTTATAACCTACAAATTTCTTTATACAGGCGTCAGTCTATAAATACCTTAAAATTTGTTTAGCATTACAATGACAAGTGGATTATTTGAGAGCGTGTTAGTAAAATATACAGCTGCCACATGACGCACCAGCTGATGGCGAAAGGATACATAAACGAAAAATAAACATTGGCGCTACTTTCGTCGAACTGTCGTAATTTTGCGAAGTTACATGAGAGAGAGAGAGTATATTAAGTTCAGTTAGCAACACTTTTACAACAGGCATACATTCTACTGCAATTTTAAATTAATACAAACCAACAACTTTGCCAGTTGATATTGTTTATCTACAGTAACCAGCGAGTAATGATGAATCATAAGATTGAGTTCAAATAAAGCAAAACCTAATCTTGACAAACGTAGGCCTACATTTGGAATTCTGTGCAATCTTGTTCGTTGACCGGCTGTTACTACCACGCTGTGCTTTGATAAACCTGCAAAAATTGTCGTGGGAAATAAAATATTAATGTTTGACAATCCGACATCAACCAGCCAGTCAACCACCACAAAATGTTTCTTGCACTGCTAAATTACACTTATGTAACATAGGCTGTTTCAGTTTAATTGAGCACTTAAGCCCTGCTTAGGATCTTCTGTTCTGCTCACTTTGTGTCCAACATTTCGATAGGCCTACTTACTGCAATAATTCACTAATCAAGTGAAACTACACAAATATCAGGACGGAATATTTGACAATCTGAAACAATTCTTACTCCTACACATTAAAAAAAATATAGACACCAAAATATATAATAATACTTCCTTACAAAAGCAGTGTAAATCAACATACNGTTTAATGATTCTCGTCAGTCGTCGTTTGTACCGTTCTTTCGCGATCTTTTTCCGGCCGGAGCGATGTCGAAGATGTGATGTTTTACCGGATTCCCGATATTCACGGTACACTCGTGAAATGGCCGTACGCGAACATCCAAATGTTATCGCTACTTCGGAGATGCTATGTCCCATCTCTCGTGCGCCGACTATAACACGACGTTCAAACTAACTTAAATCTTGATAACCTGCCATTGTAGCAGCAGTAACCGATCTAGCTGCCGACCACATCGCGTTACTCTGATTGGTTCCATACCTCTGTTATTTGCATACGACGCCCCATACCAGTTTTTTTGGCTCTTCAGTGGACAATCATAGAGATACATAGAACATAAATACAAACTGCATACGTAATTTTACCATGCATTACAATATATCACTGTTAATTTTTAGTTTCTTGTATGCAGTCATTAAAATTACAGATACAGAAAAATCATTTACCATCAAGATTTATCACTTTTAATTTAATATAAATTGTATTGGGACAAGTGAATAAACTCCACCAGCGTTTACCAGATGGTGGGCCGCGACTCGGTACCTGGCCACGAAAACAAAATGCCTGGTCGCGTCACTTTACCGTTTTACGTATTGTCGTTCACGCTGGAAAAAAATTTAACGTTTTGTTTCCCGCGCTCGCACTCGTCCCACCCCGCCCGCTTGTTTGTTCGTTCATTCAGTCTGTTTGAGCTTAGTATCAAGACAAAGAGTGCGTATTTTTGTGAATACTGATTACGTTTCATTTGACGATGGGCAAGTGGGTAATAACACAAAGTACGGGTTCTGAGAGTTGCGCAAACAGACAGTGAAGTAATGTCCAGCCGGAGCCAGGTACGAGTGGTACTAACAAACGGCCGCATGATGCGCAGTCTTCTACTCTCACAAAAAAGAAAAAGGAGTCATGGACTCGACAATATTCTGAAGATTATGTACAATTTGGATTCATCAAGGGTGCTGATGACAAACCATTATGTGTTATTTGTTATGCGACACTTTCAAACGAGTCTATGAAACCTTCTAAGTTGAAGAGGCACTTGGAATTAAAACACCCGGAATACAGTGAGAAGCCAATAGATTTCTTCATTAATAAAAGTAGAGAATTAATAGTTACCAAAACAACTATGTCTTCGAATTTTTCTGAGGGTGCTCAATCTGAAAAACTTGTAATGGAATCTTATGAAATCTCAAAATGAATTGCTGAAGCCGGTTATTCTCACACAATTGCCGAGAAATTAATAGTTCCAGCAATGAAAATAGTAGTATCTCGGATATGTGATAAAAAAAACAGGAGAATCAAGTAAATTGCTGGCTCTATCAAATAACACAGTGAAGCGTAGGATAGTGGAGATGGCAGATAACACCGAGGAAACTGTTGTGGGCCACTTAAAAGAGAGTAATTATTTTTCCTTGCAAGTTGATGAAAGTACAGACATATCGGATAATGCTAATCTAATGTGTTTTGTAAGATACGATTTTGACAATACAAATCACGAAGAATTTGTCTTTTGTAAACCTCTGACAACAAGAACAACAGCTGATGACATATTTAATTTGATTGATAGTTACATGAAGGACAATGGCATTGAATGGAAGAAATGTGTGGGACTAAGTAGCGACGGAGCACGCGCAGTGGCAAGCATTTGTACTGGACTTTTTCCGCGGATCAAAGATGTAGCACCAGACTGTGCGTGGGTGCATTGCAGCATCCACAGAGAGGCTGCAACTATGCAAGAGTGTGTGTGAAATTTATACATTTTATAAAAACTCTTCTACTGAACTCAGGAATATTCTCTGCTTTATGCAAATAAATGGGAAGTGAACATGAACATCTTCTTTTACACTGCGAAATGCGGTGACTATCAAGAGGGAATGTTTTAAGAAGACTCGTTGTTCTAAGAACATTAAAACTTCTTCCCTCATGTCAACATCCTCCAACGGCTAGAGATGTAATATTTCATTTCAAAGACTATTTCCATGATGCCAATTGGTTAATCAAGGTAGCTTATCTTTGTGATATTTTTGATTTCTTGAACAATATGAATTGGACATTACAAGGCAGCAATGTAACTGTATTTAAAGTGCAAGAGAAGGTGGAAGCTGCAACAAAAAAAAAAAATCAATTTTATGTCGAGTCGCGCGGAAGCAGGAAATCACAAAGTTTTTACAAAGCTAACAGAACTACAAAAATATCATAGAATGAGTTTATTGCCAGGTGAGATTTCAGCTGCTATCAAAGGACATCTGCTAGCGCTCGAGACAAATCTTAAGAAATATTTTCCCCCCATCCATGGAAACAAAACATGGAAAAGGAATCCATTTACAGTAAATGTATAATCCGAGACTGACCTTCCGGATTCTGATATTGAATCTATAATTGAACTGTCATGTGACACGGCACTCAAAGACACATTTGGCAACATACCACTGATGGATTTTTGGTTGTCTTGCCGTCAGGAGTACACATTTTTAGCAGAAATATCGATAACGTTTCTAATGCCTTTTGTTACGACATGTAAGTGTGAAGTAGGGTTTTCAAAACTGGTTTTCCTAAAAAATAAACATAGGAACCGATTGGAAGTAGAACCGGATCTGAGGATAAAGTTAACTTCTTTTCCTCCAAATGTAGTTTTTAGTCGACAATAAACACCTGAACACTTCTCATTAATAAACTGTTTGGTTTTAATTTGAATATCATTATTGCACGACATTTGTTAACGCTTCTTTATTAAAATATTAAACTGTAATAGACATATAAACATGTTTTATTGTGCTCATACACCAGAATCCACAAGAAAGTTTTTAGTGGGTCAAGAAGGAAAAGCTTAAAAATAACCGGGTCACGGAAAAAAAAGTTTGGAAAACGCTGAGCTACACCTATCGCTAAAACAGTTCCTTGTTTTCAACATTTAACTTAGTCCTGTTTACAAAATCATAGGCATTACCCATAATCCAAATTTTCAAGGTAACAAAATTCAATTACTATTAAACACAAAATAAAACCCACATTTTTGAATAAAAGATCTCACATTACATAGAGTACATATAGTCATTCCACAGGTATTGTTGAACTATAATGAGGCTGACAAGAGAATACAAAGTGGAACTTTTAAAACAATTACAGTAGTGTTCCCTTTAAAACAACAGCATCATTATTTCCAGCACACAAATATTCATAACTATATAAAATACAAATTGGCTCAAGCATGTATAATTATGTGAATAATTATATCTTCAGACCATTTTCACACATGCGTAAACTTTCCAGTCAGCCATTGTTTGCAGATTTTTTGTGCCCTGCTGAAACAAGCTATCATATGCCACAAATTTCCTCATGTTGGAGTATTCTACTTCATATGAGTGAACATGAGACTTCCAACTTATAGTTTTCACGACTATAACAACAAAAAAAAAAAATCTGCTTGCCATCAACCACAATATTTTCAATTATGCCAAACTGGGGCATTTCATAATTTACATGAAGAAACAAAACACTTTTACCAACGTACTTGACTCCCTTTACAGTCACCCATGATGCATGGTAATATTTTGTTTGAAGATGTTGCTTCACTGTTTCTTTAACACTGTCATAATTACTCAACGTACATGCTGCAGCTACCTACCTTTCCCGGACCAACAACAGGATAGCTGTCAAGTTTCTTGCGTGTAAAGAATTGAAAAGAAAGCTGCAACTGATTTTTGAAAGCTAAATAATATGCAATATTTCGACGAGAACAGATATTACGGTCAGAAATTTGAACAACCGGTGCCTCGCTTTGTATCTCATACATCAAACATTCACAAGCTTCCAACAGATTCCATAATGTGTGGGTAATGAAGCATGAAGTGATACTTTGGTTTAAAGTATTCTTTAAAGAGTTGCTGATATAAAGTGTGATGTTTCGACAATCAATGTTTTTTAAAAGAACTACTGTTTCTGTTTTGAATGCACGGCTGGTCACAGTATGAAGAATTTCTCTCAAACACAAGTAAACATCCCACACTGCATCATCTTCTGTTACCAATCTACCCGACTAGACAGAGCATTTCAGATACTGACAATATCAGCTGCCGATTCTTCAAATGATCAGCATTAACCTCAGGTGACTTGTTGCAGTTTTCACTTCTGCCGTAATCGAAGAAAGTTATTCTGCTGTTTAGAGTATTAATATCTAAAAACCCAAATATGACAAGGTATCTAATAATTTGTGCCATATCATACCTGCATACACCTTCCAATAAATCGTGCATTATATCAACACCTACATTCCCAGTCACATGTCAACCTAGAAACTTGTTCCATACACAGTTGGTTTTAATTCCAGTCGTAGAAGAGTCATTGATAAGAAGTGCAGCACAATAGTTTCTTGCTTTTCTAATCAAAGCTTTTATCTTCCTGTACTTGTCATCGCAGATTGCTTATCTGCTTTCCAAACTTGCAGAAGTAGGTTGCAGAGAAGCATTCAACGAAATCGAGAATGGAATGTAAACCTAAGTTATCTCCAATAAGAATTACTACACGAAACTTGAACATTTTTTCACCGCTAAGAGCGTTTACAGATATGCCACTTGCTACCAAATCAACAAGGTCATCAATAAGAACAGAAAAACTTATTAATTTCCAAATATCATATTGTTAGTTGAATGTAAAATTATAGCGAGGAAGATATTATCCAATCTGGGCACACACTCGATGGCAGAGCTAGAATGGTGTTGTATAAAGCTCCAAGTTTGTGTATTCCAGCAAGTGATCTTATTGGGTTACCAATTTCAAAGTCATCAAAATACAAATGTAATGAAATTACATCCCCTGGGCAGTCTTTCATCATCTTCATTCATAAATTAGAATGAAGAAAATAGGAAATTTTTTCAGTCTCCATTGAATTATTTTCCATATTCTGTAAACAAACTTCCACAACACATTTCATTAAAATGTACTGACCAAAAATGTTTTCTGACTCCAACACAGGAGAATGGCCTGTGGCCTTATAAGACACCCAGACTCATCAAAAAATTTAATTATATTGTGCTCTGTGTGTAAATGTTTAAAAGGGTGTTGCAGTGAATTAATTAAGGCCATAATTTCAGAAACAGTTTCATAATTCTGACTGGACAATATTTCAACAAGTTTATTTTGTTTTTGTCAGAACTGCATTACTGTAAAATTTGGCCACGAACTGAGCAGCACAATCTTCAATGTTCTCAACAATATCTACAATAAGATTGTTCAGGTATTCATTTACAGTCGTATTTGAATGTGAAACTGTCAGAATCTGTTGATGAATACTGACTACAAACATATGGTAATTTTGAACCAGCAGAAAAACTTAGTGAATAGAATGTAAAAGGTTTACATTACCTTATTTTGCTAAACATTTTTCCTACGAAATAGTTGGCGACAAGCTGCCAATGGTTTTCAATGCACCCAGGGTGGTTGATACAAGTGGAATGATGTTATCCCACTTTGTAGTGACATTATAAACAGCACGTTGAACAATAAGCCATACATGTTTACATCCAGGTGGATATTTTGCAAAGAGAAGATTGAAGCATTTGAAGCATATATAAATACCCTTCAGAACACTTTCCAATTTATACAGCGCCTTGTCCACCGATACATAGACTTCTTCAAAGTGTTCAATGGTTCGTCCTTGGACAATGATAAAAGGCTGAAAAGTCAATTTCAGCTCTTGCATTTTGTTCCTTTTTCGCATATTTGTGGGCTCAATGTCGTCTGGAATCTGAAAGATTTACGAAATTTAATAATTTACCACTAATTTCTGTGATATGGTCAATGTGTTGATGAGTTTGCAGTTACTTACTTTCAGATGGACAATAATGCCTTCCTGGCATTCCTGGACCGATGGCTTCCAATGATTTATCTCACCTCGTACTCTATACCGAATGCCACAATGTATGGAAGCATCAACTGTAACATATGCTTGCAGTCTGCGATGAAAGAAAATTTGCAAATTGACATATTTTAACATTGGCCTGACAAATATTACTTTTACCAAATACAATTACACCATATTTTCAGATGCCAGATACTTAAATTTCCCTGCATAGAAACATCACCCTGCTTTTGTGAAGTGTCCTTGCGCTAATAAAAAAAACAGGCCTAAGTGGAAAAAAAGTTGCAGGACACACATTCAATTAAGTGTGCTTTTTCATAGTCCTAACAAGGGAAAATTTCCATAATTATATTACAAGAAAATAGTAGCATTTATTCTACCAGAGTGCTATGGAAGAATGGGCGGAGTACTTCTCCTGAAATATATCAGTGAAGGCAACGCTGACTCTCAGTGAATATTGTGAGGCATCATTACATTTGTCTGGCAGTTCAAAGCTTCATTTCGGATTTTGTCGAGTGTTTTTTTTTTTTTTTTTTTTTTTTTTTTTNAAAATGCACTTAACGTAGACGTAAAGTATACCTAGTTCACATTTTTTGGGTGCACCAAATATTACAAAATTCAACAGATAACATTTTTTTTTCATTGTATAACTGTTGCAGTGTATGGCAATTATGAGAGTTAATGCAGTAAGTATATACTCAAAACAATGCTACTGCATGTGCATTTTTTTTTACAATCTATTAGAAACAAATATAGGGTCGTTCTATCGTAAAACTTATCTCTCATCACTCTGGAAGAACACTTCTGAAAAAACACAGCACATTCACATAGCACAGCTGATGGTTGTTGCGGGATGCGTGTTATTATGTTGGCGATCTTTGCGATGATTGCCGAAGAAAATAGTACTTGGCATTACAAATTATAACGTAGAATTTTAATCATAATTACAACATTTATGGTTAAAATTATGCTCCTAGACTAATGTACAATTTTTCTGAATTATAGAGCAATGGCTTTAAAAACATTTAGAAATATTATGGTAGAGCATGCGAACATTACGGTTATATGAAAGGTCTCCACATATCACCCTTGTCTACGGTATCCACCCGCCCGGTGAAATGCCATTGAGCTCACTTCCGTCATAATTTATGTATATGCAAGAATTCCTTGCTGGTGGTGTCTGATTATATATGAAGTTAATAATTTTTGTATTTGCGTATTTCATTAAATGTAGTTCGTTACGTGCCTTTTTATAATAGTCTCATCAGTGAAATGAATTATCGACACGTATCTGCCGCCTTGTAAAAGGGTTTATTGTGTGCTATGGTCCGCCATTTTCTTTGACCTTCGCGAAGCGTGAGCGGTAAAGTATTTACGGTGTGAAGTTTAAATTAGTGCTCTAAGAAATAGCTCAGGTGTTTTGTTAATTTCATAAGTCAGCAAATATATAATTTCGTATCAGTGGCTGACAAAAGTGATTTTAGTGAAGTAATTGTCCAAATGTCGCTACGTTTATAGGAATTACGAAGTGAACAGTAAGTTTGTGTGTTTTGTAAATAATGTTTTCTTAAATGGTTTTACCCTAATTAATTTTATTGAAACACTAACGATTCTTATGTGTGAAGTTAAATTTGCTGAAAATGTTTTCATTGTGTGTTTCACACATTGGTATTAACAGTGACGTATTTATTGCGTTTTGTTCTTGCGGGAGGTTTTCAAATGTACGTGGCCTAAATAAACTCCCTTTTAGTGTAGTTGTATAAAAAAAATTGCAACAATTTTTGTGTCAAGTATTTCTCGCATAGGTACGAACAGCGACACATTTATCGCATTTAGGTCTTTCGATGAAGTTCAGACTTTAGAGTTATAGTAAATTGAATGTTATTTCCGTACAACCAAAATTTTCCACTGCATCATCAAAACAATAAAAGTCCAATCGTCACTCATAAGAAGAACCGCAAAACAATCATATTCCACGAAATACGTTAAACCATAGTTCCCCCCCCCCCACTTCACCACTAAAATAAACAGAACCCTAACTAGTACATTATGTAGTCTTAACAAAAACAGTTGGGAATGGCAACCAACTATAGTAGCCTAAGTACTGGACTGAAGTTGTCAATCTTTCAATGTCTGCCATTGGATTCGTGGTTTGTTTACAAAGATAGTTTTTGTCATCTACAGAACAGCTATAACGGAGGGATACATCGTTACCGCACTTATTTTCGAGAACTGTCAAAATGTACCGAAGTTATATGAAACAGAGAATATAACCCTATTTACGGGGAATTTTTTTTGTAAAATAATTTTTTTAGAATGGTTGTTAAATATTTCAATGAAGGGAAATTCTTGAAAGTACGTCATATTACATGCAAGTATCGTGCAGGTAAAGCTATGAAAATAAGATTTGTATTTTTTACTACCCCACAGTTATCTTCCAGTCCCCCNTAGGATGTAAGAGACAATTTATTCAAGGAATAACTGGCAACAGCGAAAGCACAAATTCTGCTAATAACTTTCTAAAACATTTACACAGGAATTATTTTTAAGTGAAATACCTTGTAAAACACTAATGGACATACCGAAATTCCTGAACTAGTAATGCGCACCAGAGTACTTTATTGGGTATTGGAACTAATAGCATTCAACCATAATTATAAATCTACCTAAATTGGAGTTTAAAAACAAATTTAGCTCGGACCCAAACTAAGAAAATGGAGAAATTTTTGCTCTAAAATGACTGCCAAAACTGATGCGACAAATTTTCATAAGGTGAAATCAAGAACTGTACAGTAAATGTGCAGCTTTTTTTGTAACCTTTGATCCCTACCGTAACCTTCACCAAGTGCTCAAAGTGTGCCACAGTAAGTGCAGCAGTAAATGCTAACGGAAAGAGAGTGACAGTACTTACACAGAGTACCACATAATACTTTCACCTTAATGTATGTAACAAAGCAACCCGTGTTCACACAAAATCTAAAACTATTTCCACAATAGCAAAGTTGTTTCCTGTGTGATTGTCTTTGACAATGCAGAAAACGTAGAAATAATACAGTTTCTAGTTTTTATGTCATACCTTGCACTGAATCTATACTATAGGCTTATCACGGTAAAGTGAGCACTTTTTGAGGCAGTCTTATCAGACATAATAACTTATAAATATATTTCATTACGGCCTCTCACTTTTGGTTTTGAGTATGGTGGAATGTATAGACTGTGTTTATTACTCACATGGAAGTGTTTACATTAACAAGTGGCAGTAGGATATAAATTGGTTGAAAGAAAAAAGTAACCAGGGCTTCGAAAGTGTTCACTTTACCATTAACAGCCTTTCAACTATGTAAAAATGTAAGACACATGTGAAGATCTTGGAACATGTGGTGTATGACGATTTCGTACAGAATTCCTCTTGTTCTTCTGGACAGGACGTTATCATTTTCATAGCCAGCAAGCACAAATTTCCCTGCTATGCTGCTCTTCGATACTCTCTCCAAGTTTAAAGAGGTCACCGCAGATAATAATTTTTTTTGCTGCAACTCTCTCTTCATCTTCAGTCTTTCTTTTTGATGTGCCCATTTCTCCATTTATAACTGGCACACGCACTTCATTTGCTTCAACAACTTCAGTATTAGCTGGCAAACCCTCATCATTTACGCTGTCTCCTACAAATTTTTCTGGCAAAACTTCTACCTCGTCAGTTTCACTGTTTAACTGAGTACTTTCCGACAATGAATGAATAGCTACCACACTTGTGTTTCCTGCCTGATCCCCTCCCCCTCACTGCTATTGGTATTCTTATTGTCACCATTAATTTGGCTCGCGTACCAACTTTTGGTATCAACTCTTTCATGTTGTATTTTGAGAGAGCTACCAATGCCTTTTCATTAACATCATTCTCGGAGGGAAAAAACAATACTAGAGCTGTATCTGAAAATGTACAAAAACCATACAAAATTACACAACCATGTTTAACTTAGGTTTGGTACAATATACATTGACGTGTTTGAGCACAAAGGTGTATAGAACATATTAACAGAAATTTTTTTTCCACGGATGTTTACTAATGTAAGGAGTATGTTAAATGCATCCCTTTATAAAGATTTAAACTATTTTCTCAAACCAAAAATAATAGAAGAGAAAATAAATTTGCAAGTATACACACGCACTCAACCATTTCTAATAAACACATCAATATCAATGAATGTAAAACATAAATACCTAATTGTAGGAATAACCATAACTTTTTAAAATTTACATTAATGATTTATTACTTACATTAATTTTTAGAAAGGCGCAATAAACAGAACCAATTTTTTTATCATACTGTAGCTGATATAACAATATTCGTATGGCAGTTCACTACAACATGGTGTGTACAAGACTTTTCAGCTTTTCGAAAGACACCAGTGTACTAAGATGCAATGATATAATAAAAGGCAAGCCTAAGAGATGATGTTTGATGTTTTTCATCCTACCAACAAGTCTACTGGTAAAATGGTAATTAAATGTTTCATCGTTTTCGTAAGGGTAAGTTACAGCATGCATGTAGCCACAGCCATCAACAAGCTTGTCTCACTTGGAGCAGCGGTGCTATAACATTTTCTTCCTTATATTATTTTATTATAGTATTTTTTCGATGTGCAAGCATGTCAGACACCGTGATAAATTACGCTTACAAATGCTCAGCAAAAATATACATTAAAATTCAGTAGGTACATCTTTAAAGGCGTGAAAGACTAAAATGAAGGTTGAAATGTTGTTACACAAGACCAATCCAGTAAAGTAATTGCTGTAAAAGTTTATAAATTCGTCACAAATAATACTATACCTACAAATATATACCTGGGTAATCGTGAAGATTAATTACTTTTCTAATTTTAAAAGGAAAGAAATTAAAAATGGTGTAGGAACTTACTCTGAACCACAGCGCTTCAGTGTATTCTGCAGACATCATAAAACATAGTTATGGTAAGAGATACTAAGGAAACTTGGGTAAATATGTATTAAAACATGCGAACATGTCAAAACCGTACCCAAATATAAAACTGTGTCAAAAAGTTGAAAAAAAGTGCCAACATGACAAGCATTTCAAAAACTTGTAAAAACAACTTCATGTATGGTTAGGTATTATTTATTAGAACATTGCAATTCCTTATGCACGGTCCTATATTAATAAAAAAAATGTGTGCTCAAAATGTGAAATTCACAATGTAGGTATATGTTTAAAACCTGCAATTCACAAGAAGTTAAAAAGAAAGAGTATTTTTGAAACTATTAACTTACAACCGAATACAGTACCTACGAAAGAGTAAACGAAAATGCTTGCAAGTATACAGAAGATGATTAACTCTTGAGTGCGGTTACCTTAAAAGAGAATGAAATTACTTTTGTGACAGTCGTCAAGCTGACTGGCTTAATTTAAATACGGGCACGTGCAGTCTTACAGCTTCAGAATTACTCACACTATTGGCTAAGCTTGGCCACAATTATCGACATGTTTATTAAATCGACGGAAGAAAAAAAAACGTTCTGTTAGAAATAAACTCTAAAAACAAGTTGATCATTTTCGACATCGGCTACAAAACTGGAAAAAATATTTTATAATGAAACGGTCTTACGTGCAATGCATGCATTAAATAAGTAACAAGTGAAAATTACATTACTATAAAAGCACGAATAAATTATTTAGCGAATATTGTATAGAATTTAAGGAGCTCTTTATGGGAGCTAGCTCTTAAAATTTGTCATTGATTAAGGAACCTTAATTTAAAAACCAACTGCTGAACACGTGCGACTGGAATGATCCCCTTACAAAACTTGAACACGAGGGACGACTCACAGTTACTAATAATTTGTTACCAGTTTTGGACTCACTATTATTACTATTCTGTATTCCTGATTACATAAACTATGATCTAAAATAACACAACAGATTATAAAAAAACTTGTTCTGGCACCAACATAACGTAAACACGTATACCTACAGCAACACTTACCGATAACACTAACAAAACAGCAATGAAATGCGTAATTAGTTTACTTACCTTCGAAAACTTCTATCAGGCTGCTGAAGACCCAGTCTTCAAACAGCTTTCTTGTACTTTCGTCTGCCATTCTCACAACTCACAGCTCACGACTCAGACATCAGTCGCAAAAACGATGATTCGTCGCACGTGCACGGCTATCAAAGATGGCAGCGGAAATCATCGGCAGAAATTTACTAAAGCGTTTTGTTCTGCCAACCAAATTACTGATGGATGCAATTATTTGTTTGAAATACCTCGGTGTGTTGGGAAACAAATAATTTTGTTGGCGAACACAACCATATGTGTATTTATACTAAACATATGTTTAAATTTGCGAAACAAACAAATATTTGTTTGTTACAAAAAAATAATTAAACGATTAATTTGGTTCAGTGAATAAATTTTGTGTGTTCGGAGCTACTGTGGCTTGGTCGAAATAACAAAATTTTGTTTAGCCAAAACAAGTACTTTGGCATATTGAAATAAATCTTTTTCTCAGTGTGACAACCAATATTGCACTGAAAGAGATAAAATGCCATCGCGTTTCATGTTCTTTCGGGTGCATGGTGTTACGAGCCTGGGTGGCTCATAACACTCTTAGAAAAGGTTAAGATTAAGGAAAACAGGATAAGCTCAGATATTTAAAATGATTGTTTGAATTAATGAATACAGACTTTACTTGTTCTAAAGTGGAACATTATACAATGCCATTCAATTAAAGTTAAGTCCAACGGGAGTGAAAGGGAAGGACTTAAGGAAGGTTGTGAGTAGGAAGGAGGATCACTTATAAAGGAAAAGGAACTTACCCCAGCCTCGCACCCGGACCCTCTGGCGGAAACGGCCCAAGGAACAGCCGCGGTCTTGTCTGAAGTTCGTAGGAGACGACGACCCCTCTCCGCCGTAGACGCCTATATCACTCTTCTCGCCCCACCTCGTGACTATTGACGTACTGTGATTTGATTGGTTCCCCTTGCGCGTCGGCGGCGGGCTCCTCCGGGTTGACTGCTCTTCTTAGGTAAAATGCTCTTAGATCAGCCCTAGTTCAGCGGATCCCCTGTTTCCACGCGTCGTGTGGTTCTATTTCCCCTGATTGCTGCAATCATTCTCAGCCTGCCGTTTTGATATTCCAGCACCTACGAGGCGTCTTCGCGCCATTGTTATATCGTTGCTGAATTCGGTTCCGGCCTGGTGTTGATGAACTCTGTGGCGTTGCTCTTTGGTAAATGCTTAGTTAGGCATTTCACACCGGGACTCAACCGTAACATTGGTCTGATTCTCTCTTACCGTACGACTGAGGCGCTGCATGTGCTATGCAGTTTGCCGACGTGACGCGTGACTTCAGACGCTCGCCTATCCACCCAGTTGTGTTGAAAGTCGTGGAGATGTTGCTTCAGGAAACAAGAGAGTTTCGTCAGTGCTATGCGCCTGCGCAAGAATGGATATTAAAATTGTATTGGATAGTAGTTCGTGAAGGGTAGTAATGTTTTCCGATTGAGTTTGATGATAATGAAAGTTGCCAGCATCTTGGTTGGTGATGGTAACGATCCAGAGCTTTGCACTTCGTATTAAAGGGACGAACGTGCGGGCTTTCCTTGGTTACAAAAAGCGTCACCCAGGTTTAGAGAAACAGATTTCCGAAACTTTTGCCTGTATATGAAAATAAACTGTAATGATAATTAGTTAACCCTTCACCGTGTATTAAAATGGTTAAAATGATGCCACCAAGAAAATAAGTATCATAACTTGAAGTAGATAGACTAGTGCTGTATGCATTTCTTTCATCTTTTTGGTTTCTTCTAAGTTCATCTTTCTTCCCCCCTATTACTAGCAGTGTGGGATGTAATTTCGATACGTGGGAACATGCAACCTGGCGCTTGCGAACGTGGATGTGTGTAGAACAGGGCCTGGTTATGAAAATACACTTGCGGAGCGAATTTTACCCTCTTCCCCGAAGAAAATACCTGGCCCCTGAAGGGCCGTACCCCTCCACGACTTACTTGTAGATTGAACTTCAGCGTAGGTTCCTTTACCATATGAAGTAAGAAACTTTCACTTAAGCCTCGGTTAACGAATTTTTGATGACACATTCAGTTATTCAGTGTCTACGTTTCCGTATGAGAGCTTTGAAGTTTTTAAGCAACCGACTATAAATCTGGATGCACTGTAAGGAAATACAGGGAATTCAGAGAAGTATACAGTGACGTCATATGCTGGCAAGTTATGTTAAATTCGTAACTTAATTATAAGTTCTACTGGATATTGAACATTGAGAGCTGAATCCTTTGATATATAACAGTCCATTTCCGAAAATTTTCTCTCGTAGAGCTTCACAAATTACGTTTAACAGCACTCTTCATTTTATTTGTACGTGAGTCTTGCGGGCCATGGTGTTGCATTACAAAACCCAATAGTCTCTCTTGTTGGGGCGTACTGTCATTTTCATGTTTATGGTAGAAGCACCGTCTGGCTTCCACCTCTTGGAAGTTAATTCTCGATTCTACTATACTCGCAGCTCTAAATTTATCCCGCGTGCGTGCGGTTCTCGCGAGTTCAACGATCACAGTGAAGTACGTCTCCAGTGAGTTGACCATGACGATCGCAGCGTATTTCTTCGTTTGCCTGCTATAAGTACCGCAGTGTCCACTCTCCAATCACGTTTTCATCTCTGTTCATAACTACCGCAGTGTCTCCCCTGGTGAGCTCTCCATAACGACCGCAGAGGCTTCCCCTCTCGAGGTGCTGTACTACCGGGATGTAATTCAGGGCTCAGTCAAATCAAACCAGCTCGACTGCGCCCCTCTCTCTATAGTAGGGATCCCTTCACAAAAGCGCCCCTTGCGCACAGCACCTTCCCTCCAGCCTCCTCCCTTCTAATGTTCAATGGCTGAAGGGGATTGGAGAGACGGGGGCAAATTGCGTCCATATTGTCCCGCGCAGGAGGAGAATTTCCTGTTTCTGAAGAGGGCCAGGCTGCATGTTGGTGGAGATTGACAGCGTGCTCGACCACTCCACCACTCGTGCCGCAGAAACCAATGGTAAATAATTCTACTGGACGGAAAATAAACATATTTGGCCCTCATTTATTTACGAGAGGGTTAGCGGCATGTTCGTGTAAGAGTGGAACCTTGGACTGTTGGCATGTCTTTCCGCAGTCTGCTCTCATTAGAAACTCTACTTGTAAGCCACGGGTTGTCACAGTCTATTAACACTACAGCGCTTTCACTTGAACTGAGACTTTTAGAAATATACACGATAAATTTTTCCAGCAAAAACATTGAAAAATTGAAGTGTGAATCTCGTGCACTATTTATATCCACAGTTTACACTTGTTAGTGTTTACTACCCGTTTTACTCCTTTATTTCGTATAGTGCACATTATCCCTTCATCTAGGCATATGGAACACAGTTATGAAATGAATAACACACAATGTTTTGTTGTTACTTTCGCATTTTGGTTTATATGTACATGTGAATACTGATTTGATAAAGCATTATTGTGCTGCTCTTTAGGCAATGGTTCTTTTAAACAGAGACTGCCGCCATGAATTTGATAGACGAACTAAAAATTCTGGCTCTGCAAGATTTCCATAAACCAAGACCTGTTTTGGAAACGTTAAAGGTAGTCAGTGTAGCTGGCATGCGAACAAATACCCATCATCTCCCTTGGACTGGCGTGTTATATATGCGTGTTCTTTTCGTAAGGAAATAGTTCCCAAATACTATTCGTAACAGAAGTTTGTTGCGAGGGGGAATATTAAGGTGCTTAAAGGTAAATTTAAAATGCCATGTAAGCCACGTGCTTGACAATGCTCGTGTTGTTTTATGAGTATGTTTAGCTAATTTCAGTATTTTATGCTAAATGTCGCCATACTATATCTATACTATTCCTAAATAGAGCCCAGAGCTCTCAGGGACATTTACTAAAATTAAATAAATAAAAAGGTCCGTCTACAATTGGCCGTCACCCTGGACGTGTGCCAGTTCATATGTCAAGTGACATCAAACTGACGCAATCCGAACATGGTCTAATTGCAATTTCCGAAACGGAACTTTCTGATACTACCACTTGAGCACAGTAAGTCTAAATACATCGAATTTAACTTAGTTGTAAACATGCCATATGAATAAAAAAAATTTTAATAATTCATATTTATATGTACACTGTGTTTCAGTGAGTGTAGTGCCCAATATCGATATTGCTTTAGTCTGATTTAATTTCATTTTATATTTCAGTTAATGAAATAATTTACCTAATTTAATAATCAGGTATTACAAACGTATACGTTTAATTAAAATATGACGTCAATTTTCGATTCTTAGCCTGATTTGGTATTTTAACGCGAGAACGAGTAATTACTAGAAACTTGTTGTTATTATATAATCTTAGGATACAACTTGGGGCAATAGTTCTAAACTGGTGAATACTTGTATTAGGATACACCTTAAGGCACGCGAGTTTCGGACAACGCCGTGTCGTCAGATGGGCTCGTGCACCAATCAACGCATCCTTGTCCTAGGGTCCGATGACGCGCCGAGGCAGGCTGGTCGACAGCATTGGCCCAGATTTTCTCAGAGGTCGGCGCCTTCATCTCGGATGTCCACGACAAGGGACAAGAAGGTACCCGCTGCTTGGTAGAGTGTCCTTGCCGAGTTTCCGTCCTTGCCTGTCAGGCCCTCAGTTTCTTGCGGCGACAACAACTCTCCCTCGTCTTGGGAGGAGACACCCACGCCAGTTTCGTCGTCGTCGAGGCGCCGCCGCGTTAATTACAGCTGCGAGGTGTTATGCTGTAATTACTAAGGACCTCCTGTTTGTGAAACTTTCTCCCACGTCCGCCGTTCTCAGGTGGCAAAATTAATTAAAAACTAATCATTACTTCGCTACAGACTTATTTTTAGGCAGAATATAACAGTAGACTTTGGCTATATTGGAAACAATTAGACGTTACAATCCCATCAGTCCCATAGTCATTTTTCGGGGACAGAGTTTCGGAATTAATAGCATCCCTGCAGTATTTGAGGATCTAGGCCTCAGAAGTAAAACCTTTTCCCGCCGATAACTTCCTATAAACAGAGTTGAAGCGAGGGCATTGTATTAGCCAAGGGCTTAAATTGGTCTTAACTGAAGGTTTTTGTTACGGTCATTTGGGTAACTTTGTACCAATTGAGGGTAACATTGTACCACAAATTGTTTTTTTTTAATAACGAAGGATTTACAGCCCTCGCCTTAATGTTATGCTTCACTGTTAACTATTTTATTTACAAGGCGCATCGTAATGTGAAGGGATTCGTAGAGCCTTCATTTAAAATTAAATTAGGTAGGTAGTACAAAGTTACCCCAAATGATTGTAACTCGTCCAAAAAATGTACGTAGCGCCTTTTGTTAATGCTTAGTGGCATATACTATATGATGCCTGAAGGTTAAGGGGTTTGTAATAATGTAGACTTTGGCTGTTTCAATTTGAAGGACGAATATATTGTCTTGGATATATTCACAAATTAACAACATCAACACTTGAGAGGTGTGGTACTCTAATAATTTGGTTACTCGGATTGACCGCTAACGACTTCGTGATGGAGGGGGGCTTCTCTTGACGGTGATTGTATACTTAACTCTTGCTGGAATGATGTCAGCTGTGGTGGGTGAGCTCCGGCGATGGGCGGCCTTTGGCAAAGGCCCGCTGTTGCTGCCGTCTCACTGTGGTGATGTTCTACTGACGTGGCCAGGGGTCCGATTTGCCCCCGGCCAAAATGGCGCGGCTGACCTCTCTGCGCTGCGATCTTCAACTGGCTGCTCGATGGTCTACTGATCTAACCTCTCTGCGCGGTACTAATGAACTGACTGACCTCTGAGCGGTACTAATGAACTGAACTTTCCCACTACTCTCGAAAAGGGGTTTTTATGCTCGCCAGCCTCCACCATTAATTGTCGGCATGTGTCGCCTTGTGGAATACCTTGCCCCTAGCGTACTCTCGTCAGCTACTTCTCTGGGGTGTTTTCACATTTTTCTGTGGTTAGCTAAGGGGGGAGGGGGGTGTTCTCGGCATCAATATCCAGCTCGTCAGCTATTTCTTCCGTGGTGCGTATTTTCTGAGTTTAGGCGAAATACACGTGATTATTTGGTGATATTGCGTGAAACCTCTGCGCTCCACAGATCTCATGGGCAGGCGAGAGGCCTAGGGGGGGGTGACACGGAGGCCTACGCAGCAGGACGCGCAGCAAGACATGTGTAACTGCGGTCCGTTCTGGCTGTTCACCTGCTTCGTGACACGTGTCTCTACCCTGGTTATGCGGGGGGAGGGGAGTTGTGGGCCAGCGTCGCTCTACTATCCCTAAACCGTCACACAACTGTATTGACAGTTTTGTACCGTAAGGTGGAATAAGATGGAAGTTTTGTTTTACTATATTACCATCCAACATTGATGTTTGCATTTCTTGTTACGAAAAAGTCTCTCAAAATAGTTAGACCTATAAAACACACGTGATTAGGTTCTCAGAAGTTGAATGGATGCGGAGTACTGTTAGGGCGTGGAGTTTGTGGCTCTACTCTCCAGGCACTACTTTTTGTAAACAAGACCTCTACGATTGTCCGGCTACAGACAAGCTAGCAACAAGAGGATCGCAACTAGCATGCTCCTCGAACTAGAAACCATGCATCTTTGACCGTGTCTCATTCTGTGCTACGTCTGATTAACATAGTAGAAAAGGTAGCATTTGCTACGGGCTCCGCGTTTTTAAAGGCCCGCGCTAACTAGAACAAATTATGTTTTAAAAATTTAGCTTCGTTGCGTTATTTGTGTACATATCTACGTTGGTTAGTTTCATGCAAAACTGCGTAGAATGAGAGATGAGAGAGAGCATTATGGATATGGTTAATTTTGTCATTTTATCGTAGACTGTAATGGCCGGACTGTGTGTTGTTTTATGTATCGTTTCCCAAGAAAATTTTTAAATCACTCACAACCACTATGTTGAAAATAGAGTAAGATGAGATATAATAATTATTCAACGTAACATATATTACTTATATTATTAACTAATGCTTGCTCTGTAGCAAACATCATGTTTACCTCGTATCATTATAATTTACCTACTCGGTAATAATGGTTTTCGCAGTTCGGTGCTATCCAGTGCCAGCATATCAGATACTTTGATGATTTCTGAATGTACCGCTGGACTAGAGCCATTGAAAATACAGGTTTTTAAAAAAGGCTGCCAATGATTTTGAATGTTACCGATCAACACTGTTACTGCTTTGAAACTGCACACATACTAAATAAAGGAACTCGCGCACTTTGCGGGAGCCTAGAAAGGACGTGGACACCAACCACGATGTGATGAATGTGCAACCGTGATATTGGTCATGACTACAGACATACATTAGCATTAACAGAAGGACGAACTGCAGGTTTTTAAATAATTCAGTTTGGCTTTGCTGGAACATGGTTCCACATCCTTATTTTATTTTAACGCTTTTTTCCCCCACGAACGTCCCTGCTCTCTTCCCCATTAAAGGTTTAATTGATTAAAAAATATAATTTTTACCTCTGACTAACCCATAAAATATGGTGATAATAAATGGAAAGTTTTACCAATTAATATACTTGTTCAGTTTTTGATATGAAGATAATTTGACAGTTAATCTGTACGTCACTATAGTATTCGAGAGAGTAGTAAGATTTTACGATTTCAGACGCCTATATTAAATAAATCATGTCTTATAACTGGCAATTTAACCACAGACTACAATCAAATTTCTCTAAACTTTAAAGTCTGAGAAAACTAAGACTGTAGCAATGTTTTTGAGAACTTTAAATGTCGTCTCATTTTTTATAAATAATTATTAAAATTGCAACATGTGATCGGAGAAATAACAGAATAAACAGCAATTTAAAACAGAATTAATAAAAAATACACGCTATGATTTGTAAAACAAAATTTTCTTGAATTTGTCAATCATTTCACAAATAAAAAATTTACTTCATGTACCAAGGCTGCGCATATTTTAAAGATTTAGGCACTGCGAATCGCAGAAGTAATTCAAGGTTCTTAAAACTTGGTTTTGAATACCGAAGTTAGACAATACCCGATTTGTATATCAACATTGACGGTAAAAGAAATTTTGCTGTAGAAGAACTATAATAATGCACGTTGAAATAATCGACGCCCCTCATTTCTTGACCCTTCGTGAGAATATTCTTTCCACGGCAATCTTTTTTCTTTGTTGATCAGATTTCCAACGTAATCGCGACTGCTTTTTAGACGGATTGCCAAATAATTTGTTTGTAATTTTGCATAATAAAACAGAGAAGTTTGAAATATAAATATTCAAGAAAACAATAGAAGGGAGAGACAATTCATTCCTATAAAAAACTAGGTGCGAGTAATTCTTTAGTCTTATTGGAGCCAGTATACAAAGTGGCTTACAAACGTGAATTAGAACTCAATGGTTTTATAGACTGCATTTCATGTTTACACGTTCGCTAAATTTGACTAGAATGTGTGCTGCTAATGATGATAAGAATCAGTAACTTTTTTCACTTTGTAGAAGCCCCTATATATTTTTTATCTTGCTTATTGGTAGATATCCTTTATGTTGGATAAGTTGTCAGATGGTGGTGCTCATTATCCCTTTGTGAAAAGAATGTCTGGTGCAGATGTTCAGCTCGTGCAGGTGCAACAAAATAACTCTTGCAAAGCTTTCCTGTATTAAAAAAGGTATTGCATGACATTTCACATAACAAGCGGCCGCGTGTAAGAATATTTAGTTTCACTGAAAGACAGGGCACATAGTATTGTTTGGTACGTTTTCTGAAGTCGGTATTGTTTGTTTGCTGGTGGTGTTATCGCCTACAAAAGATAACGAGGTGATTATATTGTGCGGGAAAATGCACATGCGATAACAGCTTATTTACGCTCTACACTTGAAAATCATAAAATAATCAATGCATCTGAATGTTTACAGTAGGGGCAGGGAATTTCTACAGAGGCTGGTTTGAAAAACATCCACTAGTAACCAAGGCCTACCATACAAAATATGTTTGCTTGTAATTGTTACACGCTAGTAACTTACGATGTGGTGGCTTATACATGAACCTGTAACAAATGTGTACGATGTTACAACGAAACACCAGCAGGTAGCGAGAATACCGTCGCAAATGGGCCGTGATGTGCATTACAGGACTGCTGTGAACAAGCTCTTGTTGATAGCCAATTAATTAAACATTTTTATAGCCTTGCTGTAGTTTTTGTTTTTGCCACATGTAGCCTAAAGACTGATTCTCTTTTCCGCTGATCTCGTCAAACACAAACCACTACATAATCTTTGTCCACCTGTAAGCAGATTCGCTACTTAAGTGTTTTGATGTTAATTTGAAAGCTCATTTTACAACCATGCTGACTAGTTTATTTTTGTAATAAAATATCTGAAGTAAATGGTGGTAAACAAACTAAACGCTGTCGACGTTTCTACTGTATTTTATTCATTTTAATGGGGTACCAATATTTAACTGAATTATTTTGAACTGTGTGTAATTTTGTTTTATATTTCCAGAAATACTTTACAATTTACAGCTACCTTTTTGCCTATTTTCATAACTTCGTTTACTTTATAAAAGTGCGGAAGAAAATTGACATTTAGGTCTATGCGTTTCCTTATAAATACCTACATTCAATTAGTGTAAACTATAACATCAATACATTGCTAATCCAAGAAATTGTTCGCATTAAACAGGTGAAACGGTGGACCTCATGGAAATATCGGCGGAGTGTGCTCTCTCTCTCTGCCAGCAGAAATGTAGTTGCGAGTTCACAACTTTTTGGTGTGGTTCGTGCGGAAAACGATGAAGAGTGTTGATTGGCTGTTCCAGCTTTCCTTTAGCATTTTGTTTGTTCGGCGCCAGACGTAATAGCCAGCATTAATATGGACGAAATCACAAATGCTGATCATATCATTGTATAAAATAAAAAGTAAAAATAATAAATATACAAGTAAGTTCCGTTTTAGAACCAGTTATCCTAAGTTTGCGCTAACGTTACTTTTAGCAGTCCAGCGTTAAAATTAATATTAGTAACAGCCAGGTTTTTTTTGTTTTAATGCTGATCTGAAAAGTGTTCAATTAGCTGTGAACCTGTGTACCAGCAATTATTTCAGTAGCATTACTGGACAATACATCACCTCCGTAAAATTACCCCAGCAACGTCACGTGGAAATGTCCAAAGGCCAATTCGGTAATGCCAATAAATGAAGCCATCATGCCGCATGGTTTTGCCTGCATAAGTTAGCGAGGGTGCATCAGTTACACTAGTGAGATAGGGATCTGAATGGGAGATGCAAAGTAACGTTAGCAGTAGTACTGTCGCGTCTAGAAAACGGCCATAATGGTGATAAAGATTTTTACCTACATGTTCTGTGGCGTTTTTTTGTGTGTTAGCCAATATAATAGTTTTGTTTTCAGTGACTTCGTTGGATTTTATTGTGCACGTAGCTTATGGATATACAATAAATATTGAAAGGGAGAAACTGTTTAGTAGCAAAACTTAACATATAGATATTTTATGGCATAAGTTGTTACAACTGCATGTCTATATTGTGTGTTCGTGGCACTCGATTGACGATGCTATCGCGAGAAGTGATTATTTCGAAGGTGATTATCGCACAAGTGATAATCACAATAACAATTTTTTTAATAAAATAATTTATTACTACATTACACGGAATCTATTTAACAGTCCACGAAGCAAAATGGGCACTTATATGCCGACAAGAAACTATGTATTGTAAAAATTTTCTAAAAGACAGTGACGGCTTAGAATTAATTATAATTTCCTAATTTTATTTGAACACTACAAACAAAATTCTATCGACCTAACATCTCACAATAAACTATATCAATTGCGGTTTGCAATTAATGAATTCAAACAATACTATTTATAAATTACCTCAAAGAAATTAATGCAATGAATTATGTACTAATCAGTCCCAATAGACAGTGTATCAAAACCTATTCAGTTATTTTATCAATTATATGTCCATATTTGACAGTTACACTATTTACAATAAAATCCGTATCATATGTTCATTCAGTCTGTATAGTCCACTATGTATAGTCCAAACCCACCAGTCCGCAATGTTCTAGAGTTCTTAGAGCGCCCTCCTGCACAGTAACCTTCACTCGTACAGTTTCACGCCCTCTCGTCCATTCACACTTCGTCTGCCGCCGTCTTGCAATCTCCCGTCGTCGTCCGTCATTCACCGCACTCTACTTCGCCCACCACACTAAGCTAGATAGCCTCCGCAAAAGACTGCAGACCCTTGGACCGCTGCAGTATTTACAGGGCCGTAGGCCATCGCCCAGAAATTTCTCTAAATGCTGTGTAGTACCGAAGGTCTTAGTTCCTAGAATATTCTTAATTCGTCCTCTAAACTCGTCGGCTTCTCAAGCAGGGGAGAGGAGAAGGGGCTGTGGCGCCAGTCAGGTAGCTGCTGTCAATCATTCCCCGGCTGCGGGGCGAGCGACAGGGCAGCGAGCGTGTCTGCCTGGGGGGAGTGGAGGGGAGGGTCGAGGTTGGTCCCCCCCCCTTCCCAGTGCTGGACAGTGCATGGAGCTCGCGTCTAGTGCGAGCGTCGGCGTGCAACAGTATGATATCACTTTCCTGAAAATATCTCCCAAAAATTAGTTGAATTAATTATGCCAAATCTATGCTTATTTTAAAATGTTTTGTTGATAAAAGAATTGTAACTTTAACCTAGGAATTCTGTGTTCGTAGAATGTATCTTGGTAGGTATAACAAAGATTTTTGAGTTACTCGCACAGTCCCCACAAAGAATTGCATGTCAATTGAAACACAGATAACAATTCTTTTAACACAAAAATGCAGCTATTCATAATTATTCTGAATGTCCACAATTAAGTTCTTCAGTTTATTAAAATGTGTGTTTTTTTTTTTTTTTTTTTTTACCTATCATACTGCAGTTTTTGTATATCATTGTCAACAATTTTTATATTTTACGAACATATTTTCTAATCTAATTATTATGGAAGCTACAAAAGGTAACTGGGACACACGAAAACAATTTCAAGAAGCCACAAACGCTTTGCAAATGTGTTTAAAATGTATGTGACACGTCTTGGATAAAATTGATTTTTCTATTAAAAATTATAACAGTTCTACGTCTTTGTAAACAGACGAGCCTTAGATCTAACCTACTTTTCTTTGTTCGTAGGTTGTTACCGCGGCGGTATTACACTAGAGTACGTAAGTTACTTGGAAGTTTCGGCGAATTAAAGTGACCATGTTCATGACAGTATTTCTCAATTTTATGCTTTCTGACACCATTATTTTCGGAGTTTTGTAAATTTGTTGAAATATAATACCATTTAGGTGAGTGTTTTATGTTGGGAAACTGAGCAATACCGTCTCAAGTGTATTTTTCTGTAAAAAAAAAAAAAATACCGTCCGCCGCTGCATGCGTGGAATTCCGCGGGTTCCGAAATCCGCCAGTTTTCTTTGCATTTTCCCATATCCCGGTTGTAAGAGTTACCGGTGCCGAATAACCGTGCCGAACTGCTCACGCGGGACTCGTACGGTTGTGCGTTAGTGGTGTGGCACGTGCGATGACCTCTGCGCTGCGTGGGAGTGTACTGCAAGAAGGGGAGCGTCGCCCATGTTCCCACGTATATCGCCAAGCGTGTTTGCCACATACAAGCATGCCTGGCGGGCTCTGTCTCGACCATGGCGCTGTTGGTGTAAGAGAGCTAACAGCAGTACATTTACCAGGAAGTTACGGAATTTACTCCTAATAGGAAATGTCTGAAACCTCGTGTGTGGAGTATTCTTTGCCTAATAAAGGCTAAGTCATATATTAAATGTTTTGTGCAATCAACAAGAAATTGAATTTAATAACCAAAACTGAAAAACTAATTTTGACCGACATTAATGATAGAAACATTTGATGGTCCAATGTTTTGACATAATTTGAACACATCTCAAGCATATTTACGGGGAAACTATGATATATGCTTCAAGTGCTATACACATTATGCGACTTGTAGACACTGTGTTCCTTTGCTTGCCACAAAACAACATACATTTTAAATAGTTAGCTGCGCTAGAGAGACATCACTGCTACGCGCTAATGCAGACAGATATAAAAACCAATTATAAAAGCAAATAGTTATAAGTATGCTACACACTAGGGTATATTGCGCGAGCATCGAGCGCTGTAGGTACATAATGTTAGTCGAAAAAAAAAATACTTTTGCGAAGCCGAGAAGCACAAGCGCGATAAGTTCAACACTGTCACACACTGATGAAAACAGATATAAAAACAAAATGTAAATCACAATAGTTACAAGCACTTGACATCCAGCGTAATCACATATTACCCAAACATCAGGTGCTGTATGCTGTGTGTTAAACGATGCTAGACAAGACCATGTCGTCTTGGTCAGTACAACAGAATAGCAAACGACTTCCTTACTAACCGACTGAAACGAAACCATCACATTCAGAGTACAGCCAACACCCACAACACTAGTAGCGGAACACACATCCGACCCGACAGACGTTGTGCGATCAACTAACATCGCGAGAATCTGTAAGGCATGCCAGGTGATCGGCCGGGGCCGCGAGCTTCGTGCAGGTCTCGGCAAGTCGAAGGGATGGCACATAATGCCAGCCCAGTCACACACGCACTTCCCTGTACGAGAGGAATTCAGTTATACAGTACAAGGTAACAATTTATTTAGTTTTAAATATTATATACATGTACTTATTTGAATACCAACAATTTATAGTGCTAGAACCGTATTGCACATTATGAAAGGAATTAGCCATGAATCGCTCTCCCAAAGTGTTTATTAATATATAAATATCATTAAATGCACGAACTTTGTAATGGCGAGTAAGGCTTCTCGGCTTCGCAAAAGTATTTATTTTACTACTAACGTAATGTACAGCGCTCGATGCTCGCGCAATATACATAGGTTGTTATATGCTTATAACTATTTACTTTTATAATTGTTTTTTATATCCGTTTGTTTCAGCGCGTACCAGTGACGTCTCTCTTGCGCGGCTAATGGTTTAAGTTGTATGTTATTTTGTGCCAAGCAAAGGAACACAGTTTTTACAAGTCGCGCAATGTGTATCGCACTTGACGTATTGTAGTCATTTTAAGGCGGGTCCTTGTGATAAGTTGTTCATTCTCATGTTAGCATGCATTTTAGCTTTTGCTAAACGTCTTGGCAACACTGATTTCACTATTATGGACTGTGGCTCTGTCGGGTATATATATTGTGACTCTTTATGGCACCATGCTCGTGCTGTATTTGCTTATACTCCAGTACTTTATTTATAGTTATGTGACTGGTTTTTCATGTACAGGATGGTTTCCCCGACCCTCGCGTTAGGCTGATGGTGTTTATTTATATTGATGCATACATGTTTTAATGTTACCTGCGACTACGTACGTCTTGCTATCGATGGATTTGTATACCCCTTTATTTTTCAATATATGGCTGATTTAAGGGTAATCCATTATCGCGATGACTCGGGTCGCTGGCCCTTGTGTCGGACTGGCGGTTTTCGTTTATATTACTATATATTTATTTTACCATTACCCACGACTATGCACATTATGCACACAGTGTATTTGCATATAATGTGCTTTTTTCTCGCACAGTTTTTTGTTGTACATTACCCATGCTAACGTTTATTTATGTACATATTTTCACATCTATATATATATATACAGCCTGGATGGTATCCGAGTTGGTAGACATACGCGGTAGCAGACGACAATGGTGGCGCTGGGGTATTGTCGAGTGCGTGCAGGCTGATGCGTATGTGTGTGCTATTTCAGACCCTACACTACTACATGCAATGGTAACTTTGCAACGCGCTTGTATGTATATCTTTATTTCCTTTACATGCGTGGACGGTTGTTATATGTTCCCGAACTTCAAAGGTTTTGAAATGCTGACCCAACTATGCTTATAACAGAGCTTAAGGCCTATTTGTCCTTATCTCCTTGATTGTATTCGGAGGTGATGTCTATGATATGAATTTTGGGGCTGTATCTTAAATGGTTCGGAAATTACACCCAACTGTGCTTATACTATGGCTTAAGGCGACCTTGGTCATGCCACCTTGATGCTGCGCTCTATCTGACACTAATGGTAGTTTTGTGGTGGGAATCCAAGATGACGGGGGACGAAGGCAACATGGCGGTGTGATTAACTTGTGTGCGATTAGCATAAGTGTGATTGGTATATATGCAATTAGCCTATATGTGTGTATGATTGGTGGTGCTGTTCTTAGCATATGCGTACTTTTATAGATCGTAGAATATATGCTTGTAACAAGGTAGTGCATGAAGTTGCATAACAAGGCAATGAACTCGAACATTCTTGAGACAAGTTGGATGGTTCTGGCGTGGAATGACAGAGCGTGCTTGTAAATCATTGCAGAATCCTGCGGGCATTTTCACAATTTCCACCGGATTCCGCCGGATTCTGCAAGTGCCTTGCCGCATTGTGCTACACACATTTTTTTTTGTAGAAAATTAAACAAGAAAATCAGTAATTTAATAGAAAACGGGAAATTTTTAGTGAAATTCTGGCGATTTAGTAGTTTTTTTAAGGGTAAAAGGGATATTTTGAGATCAAGGTCAAGATCAAATGTCATCCAAGAAGGCGGACCCAAGATGGCGGCTAGGCTATTGGACCACGCCTAGGACCCATGTGTGCTCGGACATACGAAATAATACTACTTACGTGTAAGGGATAGTTGTAGTTATAAAAAGTCGCGCAAGAAACATGGAAGAAAATGCTCGCAGTTAGGAATGTTAAGTTTTCAAGCTCATGTAGCTGCGTTGGTTCTCAGTTTCTTTTTAACCATCAGTTATCATTGTGTCGATTATTTGTAACATTCACCACAGAACTGCTGTCAGTTGGATGGCTACTAACGGAATACTTTTGCCGCAGGGATGTGGTGACTGATGTAGCCAGTGTAAAAGGGACTGGAGTATTTTCGTGTGCGCCGGCTTGTGTGGGAGGATGACCCGTATTGGGAGGCTGAGGCGACAGCGACATGCGGCCCTGCTGCATGACTGATCCCTGACCCCGTCGAACTATTTTATACTTGACCTCGCTCAGTCAGATTTCGGTCATGGCGAACGAGTTTCCTCCTCACTCCTGCCGTGCATCAAGGCAGCTGAAAATGTTGGAACTAAAATCCACGTGCCGCGATGGAATTTCCAGTGGAAGATTCTATGCAAGCTTACATGGCCACTGGTGTGGGTTGTTCAATGAAATATTAAGCAGACTTCTGGCCGTTTTCATGGACGTTTTCGTAATTGGTCGTGTGCAATTTTCGGGGAAAGGTTTTCTACAAGGTTGAAATTTTGGCAAATCTGAGAGAGGGTGGTGAGTGTGGAATTGACGAAATTTGTCATTTCGTTGATTTGATTTTGAGAAACAGCGATTGTATCATTAAACAAAAATAGAGATAAATACAAGAGAAAAACCGCGAAACTGGGGTCTGCTAATGGTAAACATCCGTCTTTATTTAACACAAAAAAAAAATTATCACAACAAAACAATTAGGCATTTTGCTTTAACGAATACTGCAGAAGTTGTAAATGAATTCCGCTCGAGAATCACAGTTTCAGAAGTAAAATTGAAGCAGATGCGTTTTTATTTTACTTGTTGGCAGCAAGTAACGCATGTAAGGTTATGCCATAGAGACCACCATATGCATGCAGGATCGGATATCAGGTCTCTTGGAAATTTCTGCCGGAGATTGTGCAGGCAATGTTTCGTGGCAGACGAGCATTATATCAGTTAGGTGGGAGTGCTGAAAGTCGCTGTGGACATATTTTGTAGGTATGTGTATATTAACGATGCTTTTGTAATCTGGACAGCAAATAACGTAAGACGGAAATATTTCCTTAGAAAATAATCTACTGTCGAAACAACCCAACGACCATAAAACACGTGACTCGAATCTATGGGGTGAGAAACACATTATTTATACCTACCATCGATAGATGTGCAAGTAAATTTCCACAGTGAGCCTGTAATTAACATTTATCAACATATCTGGTAAGTTATATAGGTCCGAGTTAATTGAAACTTAGGTGAAAACGAAATGTATTATCCAATTAAACTATTTAACGATTTGCTTTTCACAGATGTGCCAATATACATTTCGCATCTAACCTGTCTTATATGACGCTTTTTTTTTTTTGAAGGTGTAACCTAATTATTTTACTTAATGAACATTTAACGGGAGACGCTGCGGTGGTCGCGTGGCTATGGCGCCGGCTCCTGCCAAGGCGATCCGAATTTGATTTCCAGTGGAGTTTCATCTGACGTGGCAGACATTGCTTTTGGCGGACGGGTTTTCTTGGGGTACCCTCGGTTTATTTGAAATTACATTTCTAAACCGTTCGGTCCCGATATAATTTACGAGCTCATGTTTTGCAATCGTGTAATATTTTGGTGAGCCATGTACTCGTCTCTAGCATACTTCTTGGATTCGGTGAACAACGAGCTGCGTGTTCGGTGTTACCAACGTGGACCATTCATAAACGAGAGGTGCAGAAACTTCCGGGAACCAGATTACTCGCAAGGAAGATGCTCAAAGCGGACACACATTCCTTGCTGTGTACAGTACCGGCCATAACAAAACTCCATTCCAGCTACGAAGGTGAGATTTTGACAGCCAATGTATAACATGACACAAACGAAAGTAACAACGCACCATATGCAAAATGCTTTATCTGCTGATGCGTTAACGAATGAAAATGTATATCAAGCTGGCTATTCTGCTAGCCGTGCAAAGTAACATTTCCGTGTGCAGCGATCTGCTTGCTAATCATTTCTATTCGGCCTGTAATCGTTGAGCCTTTTTCAAACCGGCTGGACATTTTGTCTCGCGACCTCCCCTTCCACTTAAGCTACAAGGAAAAAATAAATGTTATTTATTAAAGCCATGCATCTTTTGAACTGGAATCGTTTTTAGGACAAATAATATTAATGTTAACGGGGTATATTGTCATCCAGTCTCGCTCGGTATCACGGTTAATATAAAAATAGTCTTGTTACGTGTGCAAACTTTAACAAGCACGCGCCGGTTTACATCGCGAAATTATTTATAGTTACGAAAGAAAATGCGCTGTTTGAAAGTTTCCCCGAATTAATAATATTCAAGCTTCGTATATGTGGTAACGTCTCCCCGGTTACTGCATAAGAACTACAGTTAACCACGTTATTAAAGACGTTAAACCAATTCGCCTTGTATAATAAACGGTGATCCACGGTTTTGTCGTACAAACAGGATTGCCAGCTGAAATTGAAAGTGTCACTATCTATGACCTCCAGTGCTTGAAGTGTCACAGTATATGACATACAAGTTACAGCAGTGAGTAGATATTTCCTTGAAAATTGGTTCGTGTTAAAGTATGTTACATAAAAAAGACAGGCCACCACTGAAAAAGAAAACTTATATGCAAGATCTTTGCTGCATAATAAAATAGTGTTTCTTAGCCTGCATGACGTACATTTTCGAGTTCTGCCTGAATTTGCACTCCTTCCTTTTATACTTTTGTACTTCCACATTATAATAGTATGACAAATATTTCATTTTATGCAAGCTTTCCTATTTTTGGTTTATATATCTTACAGCTATACTTGAGACAATAGTTCATCCATAAAAAAAACCTAAAATTAGTTTTTCCAGTACAATGGCAAATGGATCGGCTGATGACAGCATTTAAATAAACAATACAGCTGTTACTTGACCCACCAGCTGATGTCGGAGGGATACATAACCGTAAAGTAGACACTGTAGCTAGAATGGAGTGTATCTTTCATGTGCAACATGTCCTCGATCGTGGATATGGGGAGTGAACGGGCTAATACGATGTACAGACATGGAATTACTGTTCTTTCATCACAGTCAACTTTATCGAGAACATGTCAGTCAGTGTGACCATCAAGGTATAACTCCACGCGACACACTGGTTTCTTAGTTTTTCTTGATCAGTGATTTCAAATAATTCCGAAAATATGTGCATTCGTCGCCGTTTGAATGTGGCTGGCGTACCGGCACGGCGTTCACTGCACTGTTTGCATTTGACACCTTGACATATTGCGGCACGCTGTCAATGGTGCCAGGAACGTCAACATTTGGGACAGTAATGGCGACGTATTGTGTAACAAGATTAGCAGACGATGGTTGCAGCAGGGTTTGGCGCCGCTGTGGGCAACGCAACGATACTGCGCTGGTACGTGAACGCCAAACGTCCCGGACACCAGGTGTTAATGGTATGGTGCCATCAGTTATGACTCCCGATCAAGTCTTGTCGTTGTTTAAGGCACGGAGACAACACGTCGATGTGTCAGTGAGGTTCTGAGGCCCCATTTTCTGCCATTTTACACAGCATACCCAGCGCGCTATCATCAGTAAGATAACTAATTCTCGTCGCCATACAGCTAGCATCACCCAGCAAGCTCTTAAAGACGTGCATTGCTGCCTGTATAACTGAGAGGAGGCTCTACAGACATTGGACGCGTGCTTTGCGGATGTTAAACGACGTGCCCTCACTGCGCGTGAAATACTAATTAATCACTACGTGAGGAAAGAGTGTGTAGCGATTTCAACAATATCCAGCAGTGTATACGCAGTTGGAAATAGGACATTTTTTCGGAGGCCGATTCCGATAGTGCCCAAATAACCGTGACTCAACTGTAACTGTGAAGCGCTTCCCAATCTCTCGTATCGGTTACACCTGTGTGCACCGAAACGATAATGCGAGCAGCGGCTTGGTGCGTACCAGGCACAATTTGAGCGCGCGTGTAACGGGCCAGGGCGCCGAGAGCCCCGCCCACATGTGCCGCCCAAGGTCAGCTGGCGCGCCGTCAGTCGTCCCTGCCAACTGGGGCAGCGCCCGCGGTCACGGCCATCCGTCCGCCCTGGGTTCGAGTCACGCTTGCACCCCTCGACCTGGGTCTCATTCTCCGGGTTGAATTAGGTGAGCCAACTAAGCTCGAGAGTTTCCAATATTCTTGAAAAAGCTCATTTTTTTTAAACATACCATAACCATTTTAGTTATACTATAACTCTACCATGAGTTATCTCTACAGCTAATGTAGATACAACTCATGGTAGAGTTATAGGGTAACTAAAATTTTAATGGTATATTAAAAATAATAGTTTTTTCAAGAATAGAGGAAATTCTCGAGTTTAGTTGTTTCATCTGTAACAGAACATTCTTGGAAGACGTTCTACTTTATTTTTTGTGCCTATTTACTATTGTGCTGCCACGTATAAATTATTTTCATGGATTTAACTAGTGTTACGTTTTGTGTTGAATTAATTTATTATTTAATAATTGGCCTGTAAACGTATGTGCCGTGTTTTGTGTGCAATGCGCTATTACAGGTTTAAGGATACAGTATTTAAATTTATTGGTATGATATAAAATTAGTGTATCAGTAGATTAGAAAGAAGGAAGAGTATAGCTGCACATGTTTTGAGGGATTGTGTTCCTAAACCAGGAGTTAATATCGAAGATTGAATTCATGACATTTTTAAAGATCAATAAATTATATGTAGTTGTATACAGTCTCACAAAATTAGTGGAGCAAATCGTAAAGTCTGTTATAAAGTCTAAGAAAAATATTATATAGTCATTATATATTCCTTTAGAATATCAATTAAATCAGTTTTAATGTCTGTTGCAATTAAATATTTTAAAAACCTTTTAATTACTTCACAAATACTTTTAAATGAATCCCTATATTGCCATTACGCACGAAAAATTTATAAGTCCGTAATCTTGAAAAATATAACATCCGGTCGGGCTTTTGTAAAAACACAGATGAACACATAACTATACACTGATGATACATTATCTATTTTTAGAACATGTGATTCACGGAATTCGAGGTTCATTGATGTGTATATTATGATGTTATATAAAGTTGTGATTTTACTTATATATTTGCTATGTACTTAATCTGTAATGATTTTGTGACATAATGGTGTTTGAATTTTGCCAATCGGTGTAATAGTTTAATAGTTATGAATTTTTGAAGTTGCTAGGTGGGACACCTAACCTCAAACCAACATGGCGGCGTCTTGGCGTCCTAATATTATCGCCTCCAGCCGCAAGATTATGGGACACATGTTATTCTTGTGGATTTTCGTAGTGTGACTTTTCTAATCTATTTTTAGAACAGCCCGACCAGATGTTAGATTTTTCAAGGTTACGGACTGAGACATTTTTCGTGTGAATTGCTAATATAGGGATTGATTTAAAAGTATTGGTGAAGTAATTAAAATGTTGTGAAATATATTTAATTGGTATAATATTCTTAATCCACAAACCACTTAAGTTTGCCCTTTGGAACTTTTTTATTATATGCTTTGATTTCTCAAACATTCACCAATCTGCTGTCTCAAAAATTCCAGAGGCAGTGGCACGCCATTTATCAATGATTAATAAGCTCTCATAAAATACCAATTAATTGTGAGAAATTAATAGAGTACATCTAACGAATTTGTCATATGGTTAGTTAACCATAGGTTGATAGGATGTACGAATTAATCGCGCTTGTATATTTATTTTCTAGTACGAATAAAGTTTCATCGTCAACGTAGAAGTGTTTTATAATTCACAGCTGATATTTAATTTTGTTCGCAGACCAGGTTATAAACATGATAGATCATTATTTATTCACAGTGGTGTACTCACATATACATAATGTAAGGCATTATAAAGTTTTATTTCGATGTAATACCGCTGACCACAATAAAAACGGCTAAGTGTTAAGTTATCACGCTCCTAATATTTCTGTTTCAAAAGTATTTATTTGTATTGCACAAGAGATCAATTTTCCCCAGAACGTATTTGTATTTATTCAACATGCGGATTCTCTTGCAGTCTTGTCTCTCTTCGTAGCATTCTTAAACATAGAGTAGATACATAAAAAAAAAAAATGAGAATGTTAATAATTGCATGGTACATGAATAAAAACAAGTATGCTACTGTGCTATTAAAAATTAACACCAACATTACAACTCTTGGGTAGTATGCCAATAAATATCTTTGGGGAAACACAATATTTAGACTAGTGGCAGTTTTGCAACCTCATCCCATACAGTGTTGTCGCATTGATGACTGCCGAATTTTGTTTGATATGATTTAATATCAAGAGCTCAGATTTCGCTGGTGCGACTGATATGACGCTGATGCATAGATCAGAGGATCTGAGATCAGAAGGTAGAAAAGAACCATCTACCACTAATGGAAATGTACATAAACTATTGCAAGGAAAGTCACGTGAATATGCCAAAAATATGACATTAGTAATCATACGTTCGTATGTTAATTAACAGCTTACTACCACACATGTTCAATTGAGAACTAAATTTTCTCTGATTCACTGTTTTCATTGTGTCTCAGTTTCATATTATCATTATTTTACGTTATTTGGTGCATAACTTAAATATTTAAAAAGTGAATAAATTATGTGTTTGCACTAACTTTTCTTTCGACGCAGTGCTATTTATTGTTTTTTTTGTTCCAGGTAAGTTTCTGGTTCCTGAATCTTGGATTTCCATGTTTTGCAATTCGGTACTACTGGAAGCGGTAAGTTGCCCTAAGTTGAAGCGACAAGATCTCATCTGCCCTCGTTTGATTTAATGTGAAATTGTTGACGTTCATGATTCAGTCTCGTGGCACAAGAAAATTTTTAAATAAGACCCTTATTTAGCGTAAATTTCTGGACATCGCCATGATTCCATTTTAGGGGATCGAGAGACAATCTCATAGGCCATATTAGTTGTATATAAACTCTTATAATTCGTAAAGCCAATTGGTTGTTAAAGTTGCAAATTTTTGTACCAGTAACTTTGTCGACAGTGTGTTACGCTGTGCGAATTCGGTATTCGAACTTGATCGTTTTTTTTATGATCATGCCATGTGTACCATCCGAGCTTTTTTTGTAAGGGTTTGTTTGTCTGATGAATGTTAGTGCATATCTTTGGACTTTGCGGAAATTGCGGGAACAATAAACTCTGATATCAAGGTTAAGGCGATTGGCTTGTGATTAGTGACTTGTGGCCACGGCTCAAGCTTCTGAGCCTATATTACAATAAATATTAATTCAATTCCCCTGCCTTCTTCCTAACTTAGCAGTTGTAATAGTATTTTGCTGGGAAGTGTTTACCCACCCCTTCTCTATGATGTTGGGTCTGCCTATGTACCGTAGTGTGTGGGAGCGTATTGTGTGTCCGTATGGAGTGGAGAGTGGTTGTAAGTGATCCTGTGGGAGCGATCAGTCTGCCGTACTGCGCCTGGGGCATGCTGCCTGATGTAACAGCCTTCTTCCCCGCCTCCACCACGAAGCGTGTTTGCGCCCGGTGTAGTGCTCTCGCGATAGTTGCCCTTCTGAGGACACGGCAGGGGACATGCCCAGTTGTGCATTGCCGCCTCCACTATGGGGAGGCGGCAATGCGCCTACCCCACTGGTTTACGTTCTAAACATTGAAAAGTAAATATAGGAGAGGTGTGATTCTCGCAGAAGTATAAAATGAAACACTATTCGTCCAGTCCGTGTTAATGGCATATTTTGTGCTTCACATAAAAGGTTGATTAAATTCTATAAGAAAGATCTACTTAGAATGGCTTATGAGCCTGCCGTATGGTGGTAACGCTTATCTCAGTTTGTGTGATATTTTAACAAGAAGGACGTTTACTACATTACGTCAATATGTTTTTAATCCTTAAGAGTAGAATATTATAGAGAAAAAGTGACTGTAAAGCTTTTTGGAAACTAACAAAGGCTACAGTTGCATTCGTTGTCTGTTCTGTCTCCTATAAATATATCATGCTTACAAGTGTATTTATTTAAAGGTGGCTTTTCATGCTGCAGTGCATTGCATCCACTCTGAATTCACCTTTCTTCGTGTAAATTAAAGAAACGCCTCGACACTGCTGTGGATTTGATGGTGTCTTGAAACAACACGTGCACCTTGATGAGGTTAAATCGAAATTATTTGTATAACTAATCAGCGCACTTTCTCCGGCACATATTTTCAAATAATTTAGAGGTCCCTTGTAATTTTGAGAGTCAGTATTTGCATTTTAAAATTTGGCAGACTAGAATTTCTTTAAAATGATTTGATGCTTCTAGCTGCAAAATAACATTTTTAGCATATTTTACAGTTTTTGAAATGTGTTGTTTTTGTTTGATCATTTGTAATGTTATCTTGTCTACTTTTTGTACATTTATAAGCCGCATTGCAAAATGCCACTCGAACGCTTACAGAGTCAGTAATACAACTGTAATAATTTTTATTGGTGAGCACCAGAATACCTTGCCTTATGTTGCTGCATTGTATCCTCTTCTGCGCTTAGCATGTACAAGGGCCGGCATATTTACTACCACTACCAGATGCCATCTAGTTTGCTGTGCTGCTGGGACCCACACAGCTTCCTTTGATGTGCGACCTGGAACGCCGTGGACCTGGAGGGGTGGGGGACTAGGTAACGGCGCGTGTGAAGTTTCCCTCTCCTCTATCTTTCTACATTTGCTTGATCGCAGTTGCAGCAGTGTTGCGCAGAGCGGCTTCCTTCCTTCAGGGTTCGCTCAGAGAGAAACCTGTGTTCACTCACTGCGACCCTGGTAGTACGTGTTTGAGGACACTTCCAGGCAAATGTGATGTTACAAAATGTAGGTGTAATTAGGTTCACGTTTAGATGGTCTTGTTCTTAATCGAATTAAGTTATATGTATTCTCATTTCAATGACATCAATAAATTCTTTGTAGTTAAGATATTGTAAAGACGCAGTATTATTAATATTCGGGATACGCGGTTCATTTTCTTTCATTTAACGGTATTCAAAATTAAAGCCGTGGTAGTTTGTTTATCGGGTATCCGTTTGCCGTTTCGAAAGTCGTAGTTTTCAGTAAGCTTCATCATTAGATTAGAAACTTTCCGTCTGCGTCGACAGGTTTTGTACGAGAAGTTCGATTATCTTTAACTGACGGCGTAGTTAAGCGGGCTACACAGTTTGGATAGCGTTGGAAGAGCGTGCGTGGCGGCCCACGCCAGGCCCTTTATGGTAAATAAGTTTCTCTCGTCTATACAAGTATATATATACATTAATTCAAATCGAAATCTATTCATTACTCTTCCCTTGCTATAGTCTATTCGTGGTCTCGTCACACTTTTTGAATCAAACCTTTGAAAAATGATCCCATATATGACGCATTTGATTGTTTCCTAAATATGCAATGTATCACAAGCATTTTGTAGTTGTGTTAATCTAAAAGTACCCAAATTTTGGTTAAATTGAACTTTTAGTTTTATATTTTATCTATAAATCCATATATTTATGGAATAAATTATAATATTTCATTCATAATTAACATGAATAAAAACAAAGACAAACTAGGCATGTTGTTCATGCCTAATAAGTAATAGTTCTTATGTAAAATATTATAACTGAGTTAGCACGAATGCGGTGCGCTTACCCTTTGGTGTTTTTTTCTAGACTCAGTTAAGCCATGTTTACATGAGGAGGAATGTCCTGGAAGTAGAACATTAGCAGGGTTTAAGAAAAGTTGGAAGTAACCGTGAATGGACTATAAAATTATCTCGTCGTTGCACTTTCCCGTTAGTTGATCGCAGTATTTAAAGTTCGCGTATGGGATCACTCTTAAAACAAATTCACTGTCGTAATGCATTACTTTCCATTAATTTCATGACTTGAATATTTTTCGCACTTCGTAGATTTATTTTTAACTCGCATTGAGCTGCTGCTGGGTCCACGTAGCACACGACCTAGTGTCGTTTGAAGTTAAGGTGTGTTTTTCGGATATTAACAGAGGGACTGAAGACGACGTTACTTCCATGATTATAGCTGGCTCAGAGAACAACTCTTCACCGATCTGGATGCTTCTTGGAGAAAAGTCCTCGCTGGTTAAAATTAAGTTTAATCAGTCGGCTCCCAAGACCTCGATGTTAAGAGCCGCCCAAATTTCTTCACTCACTTACTCACCAGCTAGAAAACACGTCCCGCGGTAGGAATTCGTCGGGAGATTCCTTTCCGCAGTCATCCAAGGCAGGCGTGACTCACGTGGTCGGGTCACGGGAGAGAGGTGTGTACGACTAGACGCGGAATAACTCCGAGCACATAAAAAGTCGATGGGGTGGAAGAAAGAGGAGAGAAAGAGGAGTAAAACAAAGCCTTCACAGCAGGTACAGAAAAGTAGAAAACATTGACTACTTACCACTGACGTATGAAGTACTACGGCAGTTCTTCAATGGCACTCATTGCTCCAGTCATTGCTCCAGTCATTGCTCCAGTCATTGCTCCAGTCATTGCTGCCACTGCTCTCACACTCCGCACCAACTGCATTTATAATTACTTTATAAATTTCAATGTTAAATCGCACGTCCGTATCATAATAGTCGTTCTCGAGTGCCTTGACGTGATTGCAAATTGGTATCCAGTCTTCTGGCCCCATTCGGTTAAGTATGTCCTCGCAGAGTTATTTCACATCTGTCAAATTGCAAGTAACATTTTTGAAGCGACTTCTCCTCTAACTTTAGCCCAGATGCTTTCTATCGTATTCAAATCCGGATGATAGGGTGGCAGACGAAGTACTGTGTTGCCATGATTTCCCAGTAGTCTGTCTACCGAGTACTGCACTTGCCGAGGTTTGTGTTGCTTTATGAGGTCATACAAATATGGTTTTAGCAAGTAGCTAGTGAACGAAATATTCTCCTTACCTAACCACTACTGCATTTCCATCTTAGTTGAGCTGGAAGGTGTTTTATTTACCGTTACATTGTGATAGGGAGCATTATCTATCGCAACAATACTGCCAGGTTGAAGATTAGGTATTAATTGCTCGTTAATCAATTTTTCATAATTGTATTTAGTCATATTTTTGTGATAATCCCTTGTTGCCTGGTGCTACTTCCATTTTGCAAGAGCATTAGGGACAAAACCGTTTTCGCCCCCTTCGTGAATCATTATTAACCGCTTACCTTTTGCCACAGGTGCTAGAAGACCGTTGGAAGACATGTCACTCCACATTTTATTTTTTACATGCGATTACAAAATGTAAAAGTCATCCACGTATATAAGTGTACGTTTCTCATTTCTACATTTCCGCATACTCTTGAGATACTCTATACATTTTTGCCAAATATCTGATTTTTATATTAAAACCAGGCGCTGAGATTTTGTTTTTCGCCACCTAAATCCTAGCCTCTTTAAAGTCGTTCTGGAAGTTGTATTACTTCCTTGGTAATTTATGTCATCCTTTAGCTTAGGTCTTGCAGTTTTGACAGTCGGCACACGTTTTTAAGTTAGGTAGTAATTGTGAACAGTACGTCGTACCACAGCTTCGTGGAAGGTATCAAGGTCGTATTTAGACGTTTTCTTCCGTTTCTTTTTGGGTGTTTAGAAAGACATTCCTTCGCCACCTCCTTTCCGTTTAGCTTCCCTCTTAATTGTTTGCACTGTGGTACGAGACACGTCCGTCGCCTTAGATGTTCGCAGCTGCGCTTTCCCGAGTGGAATGGATGGTTCCCTCAATCTAGTTTCGTTTTCCATAAACTGCAGAACATTGTAAACCATGTCTCGCACCTGTGAGTGCAGTTTCTTACCTTTTACTTTTGACAAAACTGGAGGCATTTTAATGTATAATGCTGTACCGTACGTACTTCACTGTGTTGTGTTCTACAGATTAAAGAACACAGACTGCAGAAGTGATGGACTTCACACACACATACCTCCGATACAAACAGTAAAGGAAAACGTTTCTAAGTAACGTAGACGTGCTCGCAATACTTACACCTGCTTCACTCTCTACAAAGGAACTAAATTTTCACTCGGTATAGTAGCTGCAGCCGTGCTGGTGTCAAGTACGCGTTTTCTCTCTTTCTCTTTTTCTCTTTCCCTCTCTCTTTCCCTTTTTCCCTCTCTTTTTCCCTCTCTCCCTCTCTTTTTCCCCTCTCCCTCTTTCCCTCTCTCTCTTTTTCCCTTTCCTCTTTTTCCCTCTCTCTCTTTCCCTCTCTCTCTATTTCTCTCGCTTTCTCTCTCTCCCTCATCAGACTGTTACATTCCATTTGTAACGGTCGGCCAGGCTCAGAGTTATTCCGCTTGTAGTGTACGTGTTTGTCATACTTCAAAATAAATTAATTTTTGCCTAATTAACTCTTGGCCAGGAAGTGCAAGTAAATAAAATTTGACGGATTGGGAAAGCACGCTTTGTCGTACTATGTGATCATGTGTGTATATCACCACTCGCAATGTTGACGTTTTGGAAAATCTGCGATGTTGCCAGCCAAGCTAGCAATCTAATCCTGCTATAAGTGGAATTTTTATGATGAAAAAGGTTGTACACAAACGTTTATTAAAATTATTATTTTCAGTGGTGGTAAGAGAACAGATAAAACTAAAACTACGCCTATTACGGCACACATACGCATGCCGTACTCTGATTTGGAGCCACGATCCTTCCATCGTAAGCCGGTGTCTCAACTAGCTCCTCCCACGGAGGTCAGCTTTAATATATTAAAATCATCCGTAGAACGAAGTTCAAAAGTGTCTTTGGTTTCACTTAGCGAAATAGCTACGCGTACATAGTAAAATTGTGCACGGAACTACCTACTATAAGTTTGTGATACATGACCTTTGGTATCTTTTCTGCGTAAGAGAGACCTAAGTGCTCGCACAGCAAGATTATTTCCAGCGTGGTGCTTGGATCGAGGTCGCGAGCCTAACCCTTGCATCGCCACCACCTCTGCTTCAACACTTGGCTTAAATGAGGGCTTATAGCCCCGCCGCCCGCCGCCAAACGAGCAGTGCTCAGCCCGCCACTTATGAATTATGCAACAGCTTAGCTCCTGTATGCTGCGCTGCCGGCGAGGCGAGGCGAGGTGAGGTGCTCAGCGCTCCGTTTATCCCGTGCGCTGGACTCGACGAACTTGCAGCATTCATATATCTGTGCTACGAACTATAGGCTGTTCACGGTTAATTCAGCACTTTTGAAAGCCCTGGTTAAGACGGTCGCCTAGTGAGGGGTATGTTTGTGCGAGGCTAAAGTCGATGAAGCGCTACGGACGACGCCGACCGTCGTATGTCAAGCAGTATTGCCTCTACTCGCAAGCCACTGAACTAGCGTGCACTGGTTTCGTCGTGATCGTGGAATTTAAGCGGTGACCGTATAATTTTATTGGACTTGGACACAAATCTGTAGCAGAGTCTAATGCATGCCTCTATCGTAGTTTTGGATGTATCCTGTTTGTATATTTTGAGACACAGCGGTCTGAAAAAGCCGGTTTTAGCTATGTTGGAGAGCATGAAACAATGTTTCCAGTGTGCTTCATGTCTTAAAATTACCATTTCATCATTGTATGTATGTATGTATGTATGTATGTATGTATGTATGTATGTATGTATGTATGTGCTTTCTTTTCGTCGGTAAACATATTAGGGGCACTTCTATTTGTTTCGTCGGAAAATGCATTTTTCAAACGCATTTCAAGCACCTGGTAGGCAACCGCCTGGCTGACACGATTAGATTGCATTGTAGAGGTTCGGTAGAAAACACGTGATCTAAAACGGTTGAATATTTTGAAGTATTGTTTGACAACTTAAAGCATTTAAGATACCTTTTTGTGCTCAAAGACAAATTTCGGGTTTTTATTTCAATTCCAAAAATTATGTATTTGGCGTGTAAATGGTTAAAACGGGGGGTTTTTTTTTTTTTGTTTCAGAACCAATTTTAAGAGCTAAGTTTTGTACCTAGAAACGTTAAAGTTGTCTTCAGACATGCTAAATACTTTCTTCTTTGTTAGCTTGCGATAAAATACACGGTCGCTTCTTAAAAGTCGCGTTCAGCTGAGTCGCCGCCGGAAAGACTGCACGCCAGTTGAGCGCCCAGCACATAAAGGCGATGAGGCAATTGGTGAGTGAGCAAGAGTCCGCCTTCGCGTCTCGAGGCCTCGAACGCGCAAAATAGCTGCAGGCAGGGGGATTCCTTAAGATATACTTTTACTTATTATATATCCTTTCGCCATATTTAAAATTAACATTACCATGGGCCAGATCATTTAATTCATGGATCAGCCAAGTGACGCCAAGGACCTGTTAGAATGATACATGTTTTAAAATGACTTACTAATATGCAAATTCATCCTGAAACGTGTATGGAACGAACACTAACTTCAGTGGCCATACATGTAAACATTTTACTAACGATTTGTCAAGTTCGCTGCCAACTTAACGGTGAACTTGCATGCTAGTGTGTACTGTAGCCTGCATATGTGTAGTTATGGACAGTGTTTTGTGTCTAAAGTGCTTTTTTCACAGCCTTTAAGTGTGGCAACTGATTAAATACATAAGCCAACACGACTGATTTTACCGTGGTGATATCATCTTGCCTGTTTTTTCATTGATGGCATAGTCGCAGTATCCAAAATGCCTGAAGAAACCATGTATATGTATGGAAATGTTGCAACGTTTTAATGGACACTTGTAATGCAGTCTCCCCGTAATGCTCGTCTCCATGTGACGTATGCTACGTGAAATTTAAGAACATTTGTATAGTTCTCTATCGAGTAGTTTTGTTATGCAGTGTTAGACTTGTCGGTGACATTCAGTTTCCAATTTTTTAAGTGTGTATGCGACCTTCAGAAGACCCATAACGAATTGAAAATCTTGAGAAACCCAATGTTTTACATTAAAGTTTCATTCGTTCTTAAAAGTAGTCAAGAAGGCACCCAACCTATTGTTAACTATAGAGTTACAAATCGTCTCGGGCGTATTCAGGTTCGTGAAGGATGGAGGTATTAATAAAATAATTTAATTAGCTAACTTAGTAAGTATTTTATACCATTGTAATTATGTTATTTACAAAAGTCAACTCTTTCCTTACTGTTCAAACTTACTATATTTTAAGTGAGCGCAATTTTTACTTTAATCTTAGTTATAATTTAAGTTCTAATCACTTTCCTAACACAGCCTACGGGCACTTAAGCTTCACTCAGTTATTAAATACGGGATGTCCCAAATTAATGTTTACACTCTTTGAATGTGAATAACAGAGAAACCACTAAGGACAGTATGAAGGGACTGCTTGTATTTGATGCTATATAAACAGCGTTGGGTGTGTGCGAATGTTAATACAAATGTTCAAAAAGTCCGCCATCTTCAGTAAGACATCGTCTGCAACGCTGTAGAACAGAATTACAAACAGTAGCTACAGTTTCCGTGGGCGTGGATTCACACGTTGTCATAGTCACGTCTCTCATCTCATCCAGTGTCCCGTTCTTTGTGGCTTTCACAATGTTCTTCAGAGTTCTCCACAGATAAAAATCTAACTGCGTTAAATCTGGACATCTGGGTGGATACTAACCACTTCCTCGTCGGGCTTATTCACCTTCCAACAAATGTTTCATCCAGGAAAAACCATAAGTCTCGATGGTAATGTGACGGGTCAGCATACTGCTGGAAAAGCAATCGTCATCTGGGAGGAGTTGGTGAACAGCTGGCGTGTTTTCCTGAAACATGGCTCAGTACCTTTCACCTGTCACTATTTCGTCGGAGAATGGTCCCACAAGTCAACTGGCAGACATACCTGTCAATTTTAAAGTCCAGGAAGATTAACTGCTTGCTCTACCATAATGTGTAAATATTCATCAGCCCAGTACACAGTTGTGGCGGTTGACAGCCCCCATCCAGTTTAAAGGTCACCTCATCGGTCTAATCAGTCACGCCAGTAAAATGTTTGTTGTTGTGCGTGTTCACAACCCTCTTACAAAATTCAGTATACCTATATGGGTCGTCTTCATGTGTGAATATATGCAACACAACCACCACACTTAATTCGTCAGTTGCTGTTCTCTTCCTGCCACACCGTCAATTATTCACATCACACATAATTTTGTCCCTCTCAGACTTGTAACGTATTCGTGTCATTGTTACACGTGACGGTTGCGCAATATCGAATTCTGCCCCACATCGTCTCTGCACCTCAGTCGTGTTCTCACATTTCCAATAACACTTAAAAATACACTTACATTACTCGAAATAAAACCTAGTCACCCATGCATTTCTTCTACAATTGCAGTACTGCCGCTTGTGGCTGAAAACGGAACTGACAACAGCAGAATGGCTACACACGCTCCCACACATCCAACATTGTCCTTAAAGCGTCAGATACACACATTCGCATTTTATTGTCTATTAATTTTTTTTTACAACGTACAAATAATTGAACATGAATGTGGGACATCAGGCATACCATCAAAATGACCACTGCCATACGATTACATCACCCGAATGTCCGTCACTCAAGAAACAAGTCACATTTATTCTCCACCCGGTCAGTACCAATCTCACCTGTGCAGTGTGCGACACACTGCACTCTCTGGTCTCGGCACCGTCGCCATTCGTCTCCGTACTCGCCCACTCGGTTGCACGCACTCAGAAGTAATGGCCCTTCAAGACTGCCGATATAGAGAGCCCAAAGTTCTCGCGCCTTGTGCCGCGCCAATAAAGTTGATGCCAAGAAAATTCGCGAAATTTATTTTCTAAATCATTGACTTCTCCAGCGGACAGCAGTGACGCCAGTCCCGTTAGCGATAACCCGGAAAGTGTGGTGACCATCCCTTCCCTACCACTGACCACTGATGGCGTCAGTGAGGGACTACTGCTAGCCCTTCCTGCGGTGTGGGAGAGGACCCGAGGTGGAAACGGCCGCGCGTAACAATTCTAAACACAATAAATATTTCAAAAATAGGAAAGTGAAATTGGACGATCTTTTTATCTGTGACATTGGAAGAATAGGCCTGGTGGGTAATTGGTAACGTATTTACAGAAAAGTTGGAAGTATACTCTAAGGAAACTTCCATTCTCAGAGAACATGCATAAAAAGCGCGTGGGGAAAAAATGAATTTTGGAAAGGAAATCAAGTAATGCTCTTTCTATCAGGAGACACTAGTGTAGCTGATCTCACCACAGATGTGTGATGGCTCCTCTCCTCTTGCTGGTGGATGGTCGTAAAACGTGGAATTCCGCTGCATCCTTGGAAGCGATTGTGAAATAAACACTAAACGGATTTCTGAAGTCCACAGGTTTCAAGAAGCGATAATAATATTTAGTAACGACTGTTTTGTGTATATCTTATTGAAAACATACCAAGTGGAAATTCGTATGCCGCATGTGTTGGCGGTAGGTTATTTTCGGACAACGCAAGTCTGCTGCATATGTAGACACCCTGTGTGTTATTAAAAATAAATATTTCAGACCACAATTTTTTTTCACGTAAATATTTTGTATTGCGTTCTCTCTAGTACTACGAGCCACGTTTGGCGTTGACGTCCTTTATTCCATCCTGGCCCGAGCAGACCGAGATTTTTTTTCCGGCGCTTTCCATTAGGTCCAAAGTAAGGGTTTGATAGGAGTGTTCCCCTTTCCTTTCCCGATTACATTTACACCGCTCCACCCTTACTCGACTGACCCTGGTCCAATCTCCAGGCCGGTTGGGATTTACAGGTCTTCACAAACAGCACCTTCTCTCATCCACGTTGGCCCTGCATCAAGGAAGAACAATACACACTTTTTCTTATTTACGGCCGAAGTGCAGATATTGTTTCCAACTTTGTCAAAAAACGGTAGAAATTTACGTAATAGCCTGTTTTCTGTTCACCCAATTTTTTTTGGTTGAATCGTTTACTTCGTATTGTTTGTCCCACACCTGGTACAAAAATTAAACGTATGTTAGAAATAATAAATACCTATTGTAAAACATTACAATAAGCTGGCTCATGGCAGGGGCTAATACAATCAATATATTTGTGCAAAAAGTTTTTTTTTTTATTTAAGGAGTCTGGTGTTTTCACATTTTTAGTTCGGGTATTTTTGTACCCACATTTTATTTTTATTTCGAGTTTACTAAGCATGTTATATGAACTACGTATACGAAGACCATAATTTGTAACTTCCCCTCATTTTATTGTTGAAAGTTTTTTAATGTGCATGCCCAAAAATTGCCAAGTATTCATTCTTTCTGTGCCACTGTTGAACTATTTTATTCTGGAAATTTTATCGCACAAAGCTTTTGCAAATTTAAATGTTATAAATAAATACAAACTTATCACTTTTGATCGTTTCACTGACGTAGGGATTGTCTTTTGATGTGACTTTTCTTTTGACTGCTGAGAATATGTAGTTCACCGGCGTAGAACGCTTCCGGTATCCCTCGTTGTCGCACTCTCCTCCAGACTTGGCGGAAGTCGCATCGCAGCGTACCTCCTGCATCTGACGGCTCCTGTACCAAACAAAGCTAATTACACGCCGCAGACCTTAGAAAGTAGGTTCTATTGAGTCGTGCGGTGGCGCGTCGCGAGGAGGGTTGAAGGGAACTCGCTCGTCGTCTCTCCTGAGTCGAGTTGAGAGATTTGGGCGGCTCTTAACAGCGAGGTCTTGAGAGCCGGCGAGGGTGAAGTGAGGTGCGAATGTATCAGCGCCAGAATGCATGGGCGGGGGAAACGGGTGATCCCCGAGAAAACCCACCCACCAAAAGCTTATCCCGGCACGATTCCCACTTGCGAAAATCTAGGAGTGACCCGGCCGGGGATTGAACCCGGTTCGCCTTGAAGGGATGCGAGCAGTCTAACCGCTGAGCCACCGCGGCCCTGTCTCTCCTGGGTTTGCCCGTCTCTGTCGGTCGGTGATGAGAGGTGCTATGAGATCGAACCCAGCACTTTTACCAAATGCACATCTGTCATAATAGTGACACATAATTTACGTGCTGCAGCTACAGACGTCACGTGTGTGCCATTTAAAATTTTCATATTAGGAATTCTGTGCCTTTAGACACTTAAATTTTTTTTTTACTAATTGTAAGCGTTACAATGCTCATGGACAAATTACAGAGGATACGTCACTGCCGCAGGACTGTGCAATGTAGACCGCCAGCTTGCAAAGTGTCGAACCTAATATTCAACGTGCGAACGTTTTGTCGCTGCATATCAATATAATATGTTATCAACGTCCCCAATGACATTATTATTGTGCTTTGGAGTGCACCTTTTAAATCAGTTTCTGAAAAAGGCAGTTTTTATCCTGGATCGTTGTTACGTTGGATTCATTATGAAAAATTTAGCAAAAACGTTCTCTAAAATATTGCGACATATGCCCTACTTTACAAACTTAAAAAATACTAGAGAATTTGCTCGCTCTGTACTAATATCCGTGTATAAAACAGATGTCGGACGTTAAAATTAAAAAAATATATATTTAGTATTTATATTTAATGCATCATGTGAGTGGATTTGGGAGTGATCACCATTATCCGGTTCATTTCCAAATCCACTGGTATGGTAAGTTAAATATCAATAACATTTTGTAATTTTACGACCAGTCATGTGTTATGTATTATACGCATGTTATAGCACAGAGAAAGCAAAGATTCAGTTTTTTTGTTTTTAATTTCTACTGAATTTAAGGGGTATTTTTTGTTAACTTTTGATATTTTTACGCGCAGGAGTAAGTAGCAGCGCGAATACAAGGAGACATGATATTCAAACTAGCCATGCTATTGTTTATTGCAACATTTCAATATTGATAGTTTCAGTTTCCATTCCTTACGATACTGTGCTAGCATTTTAAGAGAAGTCCTGCGGTATATACGTAAATAAATATGTTATATAGTTACGTAATGTTGTTGCAGGAATTAAATTACTGTTGAATGAACATGACTCCTGCACTATGTAATTAAAACCACGTGTGTGCTTTTTACAAATGTTGCGTGTTTCATATGGCAGACAAGTTGGATTAGCGTGCATTTATGTGAAATACGTACTTTTGTATATTAATACAACGTTTTTCGTGGTGAGAACTGGGAAGCGAGGCGTGGCTTACCAGAAAAATAATCCGAGTTCTAGCAACTGGTAACAATTATGATTTGTTTATATTTCCTGTGTTGCTAGTGTACAGAATCCCAGTCTCAGAGAAACACACACACACACACACACACACATATATATATATATATATCGCTCTCTCTCTCTCGCTTGCTCTCTCTTTCTCTCTCTCTGTGCTCTGTAGACAAGTGCTGAGTTGCGCAAGTGTTTTCGCGCCTGGAGAAAGTTGTTTTGCTAACCGGGTTTTTTTTTTGGCGAGAACGAAAAAAATCAGTCAGCCCACCTCCGTTATTGCTTGCCTTCAGCTGTTCCGGCGCGAGACGCCCGCCCCGTGTTGGCGCCGTGAGCGAACTGGTTGCGCGCGACACCCACACACCCTGGCGGCAGGCCAGTGCGACACTGCAGGGTTGCCACACACACGAGAATGCTTAAGGGCTTTCACATTGGAAAAAACTAAGCAGTAACAAGTAAGTGGTGGGCTATAGGCTCCAAAAATTGTATCGGCGCAATAACGATCCTACTACCGAAATTCGACCAATAGAACATCATTTTAGTGTGTCACTTAAAATTGAAATAGAAGCAGGTTTTTTTAAATGGTATTTTTGCAGTCGACAATGGTTTTTAAAAGCAAACCAACTGAAATAGTTTTAAGTTCGTTATTTAAAATGAAAATATAGATGTGTGTACATTAAAATTAATGCTCATATCAGTGATTGGCTATACTTAAAACTTGGGAATCTACTTTTCTACTCGTGGTTTCCTGTTTTTCGAACAGTGAAACTTGAGCAGTAAAATTGAGTAGTTGTCATTTATATTCGGCAGGTAATCGTTCGTCTACGTAAATTATACGCCATATTGTTCTTGTACCATATTTCCTTGTTTTCGAACAAAGTGGGACACGCGTGAATAGTTTTTAAGCAATTCTAACATTATTACACGTCACATATTTCCAACTCTAATAAATTAGCTATAACGTTCAAAGTGTTATAATACCTACAACTGTCGGCTCGCAAATGTTAACCGAAATTCACTGTCTCTGACAAATTAAAAAGAGTTAGCAAATATTTGATTTTTTGCAAGGTTTTGTATTTTTACTTTAATAACCTACTGATTTTTTTTTTTTAGACAGAAGTCAGTCTAAAATATCTTAAAATTTGTTTAGCATTACATTTTTTTGTAGTTAGTAAATTTTAAATCAATTATTTATATGTTTGCCCTTTAACATAACAATTTACTGATTAATGATTTATGTACACATTCCTATTACTAATATACAATCGCAGTTACGTATTTCTGAATAGCAAGTTTGCCTACGAACAGTACATTGACAAGGGGATCGGCTGATGACAGCATGAAAATAAACAACATCGTTGCCATGTGCCCGATCAGCTGATGGCGGAAGGATACGTAGTCAGATGTAAACAGTGGCGCTACTTTCGCAGACCTGTAAGAATCTGACCAACTTATATGAGACAGAGTATAAGAATAGTGTACTAGGAGTCCGATCTTTTGTAGCTTAAGGTGATTATATTAGTTGGTACGATAGTTGGTATGAGAGGAGAAGCTTACTTGAAAATTTGGCAACACTAACACAGACTCGGCCAGGAGTGGTACGCCCTATAGGTACCTTGCTACCTCTAGTGTGTAGAGATAACTCGCAGACCTAATTGGGCCATAACATGAAGCTGCACTGCTGGATTATATGTGCGTCATCTCTTCGGAAATAATTTTGCAACAAAATAATTGTGTCAATTTCACTTTACGTTGCAATAGAACGTTTTTGTTATTCTATTTTTACTGTGCATACAGCAGAAATTCTTAACTTTGCCATGTTAAATATTAACCACACGAAACTACCAGTTTTCACAGCGAAACAGTTAAACCCCGAGCTGTTTTATCATGTTGTAGATTTTGTGTATGTTGTGCTTATATTGTTTTTAGTATATTGGGCGCTTTCATTTTACAAGTGTTACGTCTCACGGTTATGCAGAGGACGGCAAAAGATCACACAATTTCCTCGTTAAACGAAGACACCGGATCGCTTATGAGCCAGCTTTGTTTTTAAATTACGAGTCATGCTGTACACGGTCGTGTAACAAACACCAGCTCGCTCCTCTTGCAAGTTCCTGTAACTCTGGGAACCGAGAGATGTGTCGGAGTCGGACGCTGCAGGTGTGCAACTTCCTTATCTACCCCATCGTTGCTGCTTTTGACAACTGCGTGTTTGGAGTGTTTTGGAATAATCAGCTCAGTCGGCTTTGTTGACGGGTTTTCTGACTGGGAGTTCTTTGATGTTATATGCGGATATTGGAACGCCTTCTTGGTTCCAGAAAGGCGTTATTTGGTAGCGAGCACTGGGGTATTTTCCACGCTGTGCGCAGGATCACTGAATTCTTGGTGATCCTGGAACTGTCCTTAGCGAAAAACAGTAGGCATCTGGTGAGCTCTAATGTACGTGTTAAAAGGCAACCCGTACCTAGCCTCCGTCGCCCCTCGTCCATCGCGCTCGTCGTCTTGTGAAGTCACGCATATTTTATCATCCAGAGGGGCCGCGACGGTGTAGTGGTCAGACTGCTCGCCTTCCACCTTGGCGAACCGGGCTCGATTTCCGGCGGGGTCGCTCTCGGATTTTCACATGTGGGAATCGTATCGAACGATGCGGTTGGTCGACGGGTTTTCTCGGGCCCGCCCTTGCATTCCAGCGCTGCTCCATACTTACCTCGCTTCGCCTTAATTGATTCTCAAGACCTCGATGTTAAGAGCTGCCCAAATCTCTCCACTCCACTTCATCGTCCAGCGCGTGGAATGCGTTTTGTCTCGTGCTTGGACGCTGCGCGGTTCCTGAAAGTAATTTGGCTCGGTAAAAATACTTGCAACCTAATGATAGTTGGGCTCGACGGAGCACGGTTTTTTTTGTTGCTTTATTGTAGGCTTTAACAAGTGTAGTGGCTCATAGAACTTTTCTTGGGTCAGTCGAAGATATTGTGGGAAAAAAAAAAGGGGGGGGGGAAGAGATTCATTTTAAATAAGCCGAGACATCCACGATACAACACTTCGTATACATGCGGTTTCTAATTTCAACCTTCTTCGTTTTCTCGTCTTCATGAGCAAGTAGAGCAAACGTAAAAATATATTCTTCAATAAGTACGTATTCTAGAACTCCTTTTGAATACTGGTAATACTGTGTTCGGATAAAGCATAGGCTTCCTGGAGCCGGGTTGAAGGGTGCGCCACACCACCAGTGGCCGTGAAGGCGCACTGCGCCAAGTTATGTACGCACCGCTACCCGACGCCGCTAGTCGACGCGATTCCCGTCCTCTGGCAGCGGTATCCACAGCCTCTTTGTAAGGCTGCGACATGCATTCGCTTGCGTTACATTGTTTCTTATTTTAATCCGTGAGCCTGAGAAGTTATTATCGTGATAGGATATTGAGGTTATAGTTAGATACCTCAGTGGCCTAGGTCTCTTAGTTATTGTCTTCAGACCGTGATGTTCCAGGTCCGTGTCCTGGATATATGGCTGTCGATCGCTGCCAAAACTTCCTCGCCGTAAAAAAATCGAAATAAAATGTGTTTTTATCTCGCCCGAGAAAGAGCGGATCTAGATTTCCGGTTTTTTTGGTTGTGGGGGAGGAAGAGGGGATAGCTCATTTTCTTATTGTTCACTTGCAGGTCTAAACTCTTGATTCTTTGCATGGGAGNCCGATCGCTGCCAAAACTTCCTCGCCGTAAAAAAATCGAAATAAAATGTGTTTTTATCTCGCCCGAGAAAGAGCGGATCTAGATTTCCGGTTTTTTTGGTGGTGGGGGAGGAAGAGGGGATAGCTCATTTTCTTATTGTTCACTTGCAGGTCTAAACTCTTGATTCTTTGCATGGGANGTGGGGGAGGAAGAGGGGATAGCTCATTTTCTTATTGTTCACTTGCAGGTCTAAACTCTTGATTCTTTGCATGGGAGAGAGGCACTCTTTCATTATAATGTTAGGAAACGGTGTTATATTCATAGAAGTATTATAAAAGTACAGGGTGGTTGCTTGCATTAACCTTATCGTATTATTCTTGCTTTGTAGCTTACCCGCTGCTGCTTTGCGGATTGCTTGTGATTTATTATTTGATGGCAGTAAAATTTTTTTTGTAGAAATTACATTATTTCGGTGTTTCGGTAGACCTGCTTCGGTTTCGTTAAAACTAAAGAAAAATCGGCAGGGTTGGCAACACTGGTGCTGTTCAGCTGGGGAAACAGCTGAGTACAGCCGCTGCGTGTGTCGGAAAGTGGGGCGGCGCACGCGATGTGTTTGTGGCGCCCGGAAGCCTCGCTGTGGTGTTCCTCGAACCAGGCGGGACGGGACGTTTTCCCGGCCGTAGTGTCGAGGAGCAGCCCTGCGAAGACCTGTCTCAGTGTGACTAAGGCCGCGTCTCAATTGGCCCAGAGAGCGCTCTTTCGTGCTCTCGCAACCACGTAAACATGACGTCAGAGAACACACACTGATAGTCTAAATTCGTCGGGAGAGCGCGCGGAAGAGCGAGAGCAAAGAGGGAGCATGAAGTTGTGTACTGGCAGGCGCTCTCTCGCACTCTCTGACCCTGCGCCATATTTGTTTACATTGTTTCATTGCCATAGTAGCTTTCTAGCCTGATACCACGTCATNCACTCTCTGACCCTGCGCCATATTTGTTTACATTGTTTCATTGCCATAGTAGCTTTCTAGCCTGATACCACGTCACATTTTACTTGGAAATGAATAATTGCAACTGTTCCAGTCAATGACTGTGAGAGGGGGAAGTTTGTAATGGTTAGGAGGGGGAGGGGGAAGTTTTAAATGCAAAAGGGGGAGGTGTGTGTGTGTGTTTCACCTAACGACATGTATGGATAGCGATAAAATATGTTGTTCCAGTGTTTATCGCGCGAAACATATTTTCTTGCTGAGTTTACACAAGTTCACTAATACACAAAGTTGCATAATCACACACTTATAACCTAAATTATTATGCACTTACTCAGCCACCACTATTTATAATGCTTTGCATCAAACATTCATATTGTTTTGTGTTTTAAAATTAGTACATCTATTATAGGTACTAATTAACATGGCGATTTAATTGGGATTTTGTGACCGCAGTTTTTGAATGGTGTATTCCAGCAATTATATTTTATTTATATTGCAGTTATGACAGGTATACAGTAATGCGCCAGCGCATTTTNAATGGTGTATTCCAGCAATTATATTTTATTTATATTGCAGTTATGACAGGTATACAGTAATGCGCCAGCGCATTTTAAGAATCTACGAAGAAAAATGTGCCATTTTGAAATTAAAAACGTAACAGTCGTAACTATATTTTACGCAGTCATTTAGCTACCTGCGTATGTTCATTTATTCAATTGTGTAGAAAGCGATAGTGTGGTAGGTGCTTTCTCTTTTGCTAGAAACAAATATTTGTAGTAAAAATATTTTAGACAAATCACAGTAACTTCTTGATTTATTTCATTGGAGGTACATTTTTGTTATGTCTTAACTGCGTGCAGGAGACACGTGAATGTGCATTATTACAGGAGACAAATTTTCATTGGTTCTGTCGAGAATTACTTAAGATTTTGGCAGCGGCAACAGCGAATAACGAAATAAAATTTACAAATACGTAATTGCGCAGCCAGCATTTTGTTTGCGATGGCGGTGGGCTTCCACTTTTCATTTGAACAGTTCAGCAGTTGTACTTAATTTCGCCGTTTGTACTTAAAAGTCAAACACAATGAAAATTTAAGTGAAGAAAAACTGCCTAGATGTTACAATTGTAGTGGTAATAGTTTATTTGTGTATCGCAATCATGTATTTTGTTGCCAGTGTGATTTTAAGCTAAATACAATACAACATAATGGATACTCCGTTTTCATAGATGAACGTCAAAATACGCTCTTCTGATTTTTCTGCGAGCCGTGTACCACACCGTCCATTGGATAAGCTCCCCTTTAGTATCGGTAAAGGTAAAATCTACCAAATTCTCTTACATTTTCGTTCAGAATGGGAAAGATAGAAGGGGTTTAAAAGTTTCGAAGTAGGTAACTTAGCTTCAGTGGTCGATCCAGTCTCATCCACAAATGGAATAGAAACATTTTCTCTCTGAAGTATTTCTTCGGGGTTTCATCTCGTACGTTACAACTCACGGATTTCTGAAACTTGCGTCAATATTGTTCAGATACTTACATCGGAACTATTCACATAGTTTCAAGAGATATCATGACATTCATAGCAGTGCTTGAGAATGAAGCAAAACAATCGATCCATTTAGCCCATCGTATAGAACATTCTTTCTTCCCAGTTTCCACATTATTTGTAACACATGCAATTTCTAAAATTCGTTATAAAAAAANCGTATAGAACATTCTTTCTTCCCAGTTTCCACATTATTTGTAACACATGCAATTTCTAAAATTCGTTATAAAAAAAAACACCCTCTGCCTTTTACAGAACTACAGAAATTCAAAGCAGTAACGATTTTTCCCGTGTAGTTTTGTATTTTTGGTAAGTTACAACATAGTTAATAAGAGATTCAAACGATGGCATGGACTGTGAAAATAATAAGGGTNGTATAGAACATTCTTTCTTCCCAGTTTCCACATTATTTGTAACACATGCAATTTCTAAAATTCGTTATAAAAAAATACCCTCTGCCTTTTACAGATCTACAGAAATTCAAAGCAGTAACGATTTTTCCCGTGTAGTTTGTATTTTTGGTAAGTTACAACATAGTTAATAAGAGATTCAAACGATGGCATGGACTGTGAAAATAATAAGGGTNTTTGTATTTTTGGTAAGTTACAACATAGTTAATAAGAGATTCAAACGATGGCATGGACTGTGAAAATAATAAGGGTGGAATTCATAGTGAGCATATGAGCAATACTTATAATGTATTCATAGTCACGAAATAAGTTGTGCTTATTTCTCAAGTATTCATAGTCGAAGAAGCATTGCTTATTCACGCATATAAGTAGTACTTCATCAAGTCTGCTTCGTTGTGAACTTAAGCACTGAATATTTATATTACGACTAGGTTATTTTCATTACAAATGTTTTTTCATTAAAATATTTGACGGGAACAGGAATATAATTGAGATAATTACATGGGATAAATGGGAAAATTAAAATCCTACATTTTGATGTGAAAACATAACCTCTTTTCTTAACCTTTGCGTACAATGGATTTCGGTTACTATGACGATTTTTAACAAATTGTATATTAAGTACCTTACGACGCATAAGTATGAGCATCAAATAATTTTGTATGTTTCTTATTTGTTATATAATAGCAGGTTCATGTGTATAACAAGAAACCAACCTAACGTTTTTAGATAAAAACGCCGTACATTCAGATTCAGCAAGAAAACAGCCTTTTGTTTTCAAATAAAGACAATCGCAAATTAAAACTAAACACGAAAACAGACGTATTTTATCATTATTATGGTGAAATAATTATTATGGCGAACCGATTTTTATACCTAACGAATATATTTGTAACATTTTAGCCTAGATTTTGACAAAAGGGTAATTAATAAATCACAACATACATTCCAGTATACAAAACAGGGTCACTGAATCATTTCTATTAAAAAAATTATCAACGAAATCGTGCCAAATCTAGCTAGGTTATGATCGAACGTGTTTGCAATACGAGCTCTGAAGCAGAGATTATGTTATCTGGATGGTAGCATGATATGTGAGCAAGCACTTTTACGATCGATAATGTCGTTCGCGGAACGGCGTAATACTTCTATAAGAATTACTTCGTCAAGAAGCTGTTTATGAATTCATTGCCCAAATAAGTAATACTTAACGAAGAATTATTACTTCATGAAGTATGACTTATTTGTCAAACTAGCCTAAGACTTGATACCTGCCCAATGCTATGGTTTATAAGTAGGTATGGAATCTGCTCTCTGCATAAGGCACCAGCAATCGATGCTAGCCCTCAGTGTTAGGGCGTAGGAATACGTCGACACTATTGTCCCTAGGTCCAATTTACCAAATAAATTCACCTTGTTTTCAAGTTACCATAAGTCAGTTTTATTTATGCTTAACAGGCTCACTTCTACAGGAACACACGAGACAACTCTCCCCTCCCCTTTTGCTATGTAGGCTACGTAAGGCTCGACGCGGAGATTTGCGCCGTGGGGGAGCAAGGTTCGTCGCACTTCCGGTAATGTTCTACTTAGCTTGTCTCGAGGCGATGGTTCATCTCCCAGCGGGCGACCTGGGACCGCTCCGGCACTTGGTGNGGTTTATTGCGGTAGCCAGCCTGGGACAGACGCAGCCGATGGTGTCAGCTCGGCGTCCCTTGGCAGCTGCACAACACAGCTGTGCCCGCGCAGGTGTGTCTTCCGCTGTCTCCGGATATCTTCTGCATGTGCAGGAACATTTGCACATGCAAGAACCTTTGGTAGCACGCCTTGCAGCTGCGAGGCGCGGCAGCGTCTTCCTGGCGTCATTCTTCCAGCACGTCCGCAAAACCCTTAGTATTTATTGCGGTAGTCCGCCTGTGAGTTTCACCAGAGCGTGTCTTCTGACGAATAAACTGTCTTTCGGGACGCGGTACGCGTCAGACTTCATTACGTTTTCTTTGAATAATTGCTTTTATGCCTTCGCTCTATTCATGGCTTGCTGCCTCAACACACTCTTATCCCACCAGCATCTGTGTTTCCAACTTCATTTCATCAGTGATGTTAGCTAGACTAGCCATTGTACAATAATTTCACTGACGTGAATTACAAAAATTGTTTTTTGAAGAGTATCTTCAACAATTTTCACATACAACGCCAATTCTTTCATGCCTGTTCTTTCGTCACACCACACGTAATTGAAAATAACTTTCCTCAATTGACTCCTACCAGCCTTTTTTTTTGTACGGTGACATTCAAGAATGAGATTTCAGTCTGTAATTGCTAACTACTACCATTGTGTTGTGTATAACCACCTCCTTGTGGTAAATATTTTTGTCCCAAATCTAGCCTCAGCTCCAAATTTGAAAATGTATTTAAAATTACACATTTACCTCTCTTGGTAGGCTCTTCCAAATCAAGTGGTCTGAGTCTTTTGGGCGGTCAGTGTATTTGGCTGGTGTCAGTCGATATGGTAGATGTTAGGTAAAAAATTGATTGTGTCATGGACTGTATGTTTGCTTGGAATGACTGTTGTATTGTAGTATTTAAAAGCCATGCGTAACATAAATAAGAATATAATCTACGTCGCGTGGATTCTTCTCATTCTGCGATTGAAGTCCTCAGTCAATACTAGCATCCATACTTTCATACTTTTTTCTAATTTTCTTCTGCTTCTTCTTCTTCTTCGAAACATTGTAAATGGCGAGGAAGTTTGCAATTCTTTCCGTGTATTGATTTTTGTATTGGGTCACTTTGTTTCTTGTACCCGGCGTTTGCAATGTTCTGTTTTCTTTAAATCTACCTTTGTGTTCTTTCAATCCTAGAGTAGAACTTCCACTTATGAAGGCTGATGTTCAATTACGAGGCCTTGGTTGTTTGGATTTGAAATGATTGTGTATCCAGGAATTTTTCAGTGATTTTCTTCCGTGTTGCGTCATCTTTCTGGAAATAGCCATATAAATTAGGAGATACGTAATGTTCCCTTTCATTAGAGTATTATTTGAGCCATTTGACAACTTATTTCGCTGTGGGTAGTCCAAAATCAAGCTTATTCTTTCGTTTGAAGACTCGGGTGACTTTTGATTCTACACGGGTAGATGTTGGCTGTTGGCACAATTGTCTTGGGATGTACTGTTTATCAACATATACCTGTGAACAGAAGAAGAAATCTGTAATTGATCATTAAATATGACTTATATAGAAGTTTCTACGTTATAGCGTTGCAACCTCATTTTTCACTCTTCAGAAATAGTATTCATGATAATGTGATCACAACTAAGAACAGTATATATTTTTTTCATAAGTATTTTATTAATTTAATGAAGGGATGCCATTGTTTTGTTAGTGAGCAAACTCCATGCATAATTTTTTTCCCAAATGGTCAAACAAAGTCATATGTTTAAAAAAGAGTTGTGAATAAATGCCTTTAATGTTGGCTAAATTCGAAGTACACACTACTATAAAAACCAAATAAAAATATTTCGTTTCCAATTTTAATTAAAACAATTTAAAATACAATTTATAAATCGTTAAAAATTAATTTTAATTCCATTTTTTAATAAAAATATTAAATTTTGAATGTTTAAATAAAATATGCTTGGAGAACTTGGGCGCTGGCAACAGCTGCCACAGGAATGTTGAAGCTGAATCAATTTTTTCTTTCAGGGTATGTTTCTTTGATTTGAATAAAAACTTAACTCGTTACGCTGGCAGTACCTATTGCGAGCATTAAATACACCATTTAACGGCGTTTTTACCAGCCATTTCATAAGATAGCACCTCCTGAAAAAATTTAGCTTTTTACGAATCACAAAGACTACTCGGCCGATTTTCTCCAAACTGAGCATACAAGTAGTGCTGGGTTAGGCAACTTAAGCTTCCNTTTACGAATCACAAAGACTACTTGGCCGATTTTCTCCAAACTGAGCATACAAGTAGTGCTGGGTTAGGCAACTTAATCTTACGGGGTTTTTAGATGTTTCAGACACTCTTCGAGATGGCGAAATTATATAGTTTTTAAGTTATTTTGCGGCATCTTGNCGGGGTTTTTAGATGTTTCAGACACTCTTCGAGATGGCGAAATTATATAGTTTTTAAGTTATTTTGCGGCATCTTGCAAATCACTGGACCTATTTAAACCAAACTTGATATGTTGACAGTACTTGGTGAAAGCATGAAATTAGCTTAATCGTAGTTTTCTTGCTTATAATTGCGAAACATACTAGTCACTTGGAAAATAAAGCGTTAGAGCCGAGGTCAGAGCTTATATCAGGGAACTATCGAAAATCATACCAGAAAATTTCTCCTCCTTATAGTACAATGGCAGCCCGTGTGAATTAAGGAGTTTTAAATAAATACTATGCTTGTTTCAAAGTGGTGGCCTGATTACGNGTACAATGGCAGCCCGTGTGAATTAAGGAGTTTTAAATAAATACTATGCTTGTTTCAAAGTGGTGGCCTGATTACTGTAACGTTTTAGTGCGTGCTTTATATTTGAAACAATTAAACCAATTTGAACCGAAGTAGGTATGCTGACATTACTTTTTTTGTGCACTGAATGTAATTATTCATTATCTGTTTAGTGTGCCTTGTTGAAAGGTATAATAATTGTAAAAATTAAGCTTGAACATATCTCTAATTTTCAACTGAATCCTGCCACATTTTGGTATGCAAGTAGTAATATGGGATACCACTTAAAGAATTTTCTGGTGGAACGCCTGAGAAGATTGTCTCTGGTTGACCCAATATTTGTACCAGTAGAACTCACCCTCCTTTCTGATTGTGCGTCTTGTGGTCAATACTGTATGGATTGGCCTAACGTGTGCCAATGGTGAACGTGGCTTTGGTCAGTTAGAATGCCTCCTGATTTACAGCTGATACCTTTCCTTAACTTCAGTACTGTGCTTGCTAACTTCATTTTAGTACACTATTAGCTAATTTAAGTTTTCTTTTCGCGCACACAGTCGGACTCGGTTATTTTCCTTTTGTATGTATTTTGTTATTTTGCAAATGGTGTCGCTTTGTCAGTATCTTAGCTGTTGCCCCAGATTTATTCTGTTAGTCTGGATTTGTACATTTCCTTGGTTTTGCCTTGCTATTATGTTTGTGCATGTTAATAACAGCCGGTCAGATACATGGACACACCGACCTAGTGTTTCATTTTGTTCCGTGCGTATATTCAATATTTTGACGATGCTTCTCACAGTTGAACTTACCCTGAAGGTTAAGACTATTGCTACGTTTATCTGTAAGCCTCATCCCCTCGTGTAGAATTATAGTAGCAGTGATTGGCGCTTTTGTGATTATGCTAGCTGTATTTAGAATCTGGATGTTTCATTATTTAATTTTATTTAGTGGATGAAAATTAGCAGTTTTTTTTTTACGTTCCTTGCTTCTAATGGCCTTGTCTTTTTTGCCTGAATACTTATTTACAGCAGTGTCAATCGTNTTTTTTTTTTACGTTCCTTGCTTCTAATGGCCTTGTCTTTTTTGCCTGAATACTTATTTACAGCAGTGTCAATCGTGGTGCTGACGTTGCCAGCTATGGTGGTATACGAATGCTTTGAGTTAAAAATGCAAGTATTGTCTGGCGCCGCTCGGTGTTTTGTAAACTTTGCGTCGCCTTTTCTCAGACCCGCAAACCAGCAGATCCGGGGAAGAGAAACTGTGATTGTACTTGGNTTGTAAACTTTGCGTCGCCTTTTCTCAGACCCGCAAACCAGCAGATCCGGGGAAGAGAAACTGTGATTGTACTTGGCTTCGTAGGGGAATTTAACGAGATCTTGGTGAACTGAGGAAGTTAATATAGCTTCTGAATTTGTAAATGCCTGCTAGAAATGTATTACCAACGTACCGCGAGCAAACTTTTGTTGAAGAGCTTCCTTTTCAGAGTATTTCGTGAATATGATTTTGCGAAGAATGAAAGAGCGAGTGTGTGCGAGACAGAGAGAGATATACCGATACCGATACTGATACTAACAACTGTATGTAGAATAGATGTAAAATATTTATTTAGTGTATGTTCATCTGCGCCACATTTCTTAATACGCGTGGACAGGAAAAAAGATAAAAGATGCAGTTTTCTGACACGTTATGACGACTTGTTTCTTTGTGTTGTCTCAAGATTTATTGCTATTTATTTTTTCTTTGAAATTACTTTGACTGCCGTGTTTCGTGTCGTTTTCGTCAGACCATAGCATAATTTATATATTTGTTGATTCTTGTTTGTTTTCCGAATTGTTGTTGAACTGTTATTGGCTAGTTTTATCTTATAATTTTATTTCGATATTAATTTCGTTGGTTGAAAATATATTATTTTGTAGCATGGATTTTATTTTTAATCAACGTAGGCACCGGACAGATTAAATTCAATTCTGAGTGTAATTCAATTGCACAATCTGTACTGAACTACAGAAACGTCGTAGTCGAGGGCACTTCCACGTTTGCGTCTGGCCTTTGCCGATTATTGACATGCGGAGTCTGTATAACGAGCACGATGTGGCGTGGTTGTATATTATCGTTGTTTCAGTAACGCCAGTAGCGTTTAATAGTGCGGTAGTTCGCTCCTAATAGTCCCTGTCGTGTACACATCGTCNAGTTCGCTCCTAATAGTCCCTGTCGTGTACACATCGTCTGAGGTGGCGTCTGAAACGACATGGTTTAAATCTGCGGTGCTAGTGTGGGAAGCAGTTTACGGGAGGCGTAAAATAACCTCGTAACAAAAAGCGTTGAACAGTGAGGCTTCAGAAAAGTCCGAATTTATCGCGAACGGGCTGTGAAAGAACATTCCACGCTGAATGTAAAAGAGAAAAGTTCCTCAATAAGAATNTCCGAATTTATCGCGAACGGGCTGTGAAAGAACATTCCACGCTGAATGTAAAAGAGAAAAGTTCCTCAATAAGAATGTTGTGTTGACTTGAAGCACGAACAAAATGATCTCTGCTTTTTATGTACCGCCCAAAAACAGTTAGTCTTTGGTCCACTGTATGTGTGCATGCCACAATACTGTGTGACGTCAGGAAATTCTTTATTGGTTTCTTGTCTCCAATAGCAGTTTCCTAACAGAAGTAGCCATACTGGCGCAGCTTGTTTCAAGTTTTGCACGCAGTATTGCGGAACTGACATATATGCTTGCGTATTCAGGTATCTGCGTACTTGGGGCTATTTTTACTTAAAAGGGGACAGTTCAAGGGCGTAATGCTATACCAAAACATTCAACTGACGCGCATCGTGTACCTTTATAATGTATAAGATTTTACAAAAATGCGGCCGTCCTTGTGCAATATTGAAATTCATGAATGTTTTTGTAGTTATTCCTGAAAATACCATTTAACAGTATGTCTTCAAAGAAATATTGAGTTAGGATGTTGTTACAATTATGTGTTAGAGAAAGTCTTGCTGGTCATCAGCGGATTTGTTCCAGCTCACGTCAAACTTTTTCCTGTAAAAATATTTGTGAAATTACTTTTACTTATGAAATTGCGCCCCTCCCTTGACACTTACGCCTCTACTAAGCGAACGTTAGTTAGTTGAGGTACACGTTTTAGGTTTACACTTATAGTTAACTTATGTATTCGAGAGTGAAATTTAGGTAGAAGCGTCTTCCTGCGTTGCAAAAATTCGCCCATCTGTTTACACGCAAAGCAAATGTGGAAGACCGTATTTTCTAAAATCACCATTTAATATGCACACGTGTTGACAGTATATCATTTACGTACAAATGTCCAAACATCATAAATTGTTACATGGCAAGGCCTACGGAAAGCCGCTCTATAATGATGCNGTACAAATGTCCAAACATCATAAATTGTTACATGGCAAGGCCTACGGAAAGCCGCTCTATAATGATGCTACCTTTCAGGAACAGTGACACCAGAATAGTCGAGAAACCCAAGTTGGTAAATTAAAATCAAGGGTTAGGGTAGGTGCATGCTGCGAAGATAGGTATACGCTTCTATATAGGCGACTGGTTTATCTTTAGGCTGCAAGTAGGGAGTCCAAATCTGCGGTCATGTAGACTGGTCTAGTGGGCAGAAAGTGAACCGGCAACCAGTCTCGTCAACTTGCCGACTACACTTTCCTCGCGGAGCTGCTACCAGCACTAGGCACGATGGCCTGGTTAGCAGTTGGCATGCGTGCGCAGTGTAATGCCCCCCTCCATCTCCTTCAACATCACAGTTCTTTCCGGTTGCGTCTGTGTAGCTTCCATTCTCTGCGCCTCCTCTGTTTGTGCGGATACGTCAGCATAGAAATGGGACAGCAGCCACACACGTCATTTTAGGGCGTCTAAAGTGGTGTACACATTAAAAACATAANCGGAGCTGCTACCAGCACTAGGCACGATGGCCTGGTTAGCAGTTGGCATGCGTGCGCAGTGTAATGCCCCCCTCCACCACCTCAACATCACAGTTCTTCCCGGTTGCGTCTGTGTAGCTTCCATTCTCTGCGCCTCCTCTGTTTGTGCGGATACGTCAGCATAGAAATGGGACAGCAGCCACACACGTCATTTTAGGGCGTCTAAAGTGGTGTACACATTAAAAACAATAAAAAACAAGCTGTAAGAAGTAAGCAGTACAATTTGAACTTATTAAGAATATTTAAAATAATACACTACAGTATTAATGTATACTGAACCACTTCCATAAAGCAACACCCGAAAACAAAAAATACGAATAATTAAATAACTTCTTCCATTTTAATCGAATACAGCACATACTAAGATGCGTTTTTATTGGTAAAATTTAAGCAGAAACATCGCTGTTATGTCAGTTGAATTTTGAGAGCCTACTGCTTGCTGCCCAAATTCTTTTGTTGTATTTATTTGTATTTATGCCCGTTAACAAAATATTGGGTAGATCAATTTTCCTCTTACGCACGTGTCTCCAACTTGGCTCAATTACCAAACACCTGCTAATCTTAAGGTAGCCGCCTGGGTGAAGGAATTTTGCACGTCTGAGGCCTAAAAGCGCGGGAGCGCTAGGGGCGACCGAGACACGCGCATCAACTCTCTCATAGCCTCTACGCGCAAAGCACTGAACTGGGGTGCAGTCTTACCGTTGATAACGCGCCTCGATGAGACTTTCAACTGAGGCCCTACCATGTTATGACGTAATAATACGCCCCTATTCCTATTGATGCACGTCCCTATTCCTTTTTTAATGTTTTGTACCGGAATGTTTATACCTAAAAATGACCGTGAAAACACCCGTTTGAGTCATTTTCACTATCGCAAAAACATGTTTTAGAGATAAATGGAGGAACTGAAAAACGTATACAGACGTGCAACGTTTCTTAAATGCTATTTGTAAGCAGACCTCACTCAGACATGTTGGACGGTTTTGTAATAAAAAGTTTTCTGCTGTAATTCTGGACACCGTTCGGCGGCCTACCCAGGTGCCCACCTTAAAGAGTATTAACAATGACATGACGTTTGTTGCACCTCCCCCTCCCCCCTTACCAAATTTGTATTCTCCCCACCACTCTGGATGAGCCAGCGCCAAACATCACAAACGAAATAAGGTCCCATCCCCTTTCTACTAGTATTTTTGTACCCACTAATGAAGTGCATGGTTCCTACCTAACTGTAGTATTTTCTATTAATGCATGCAATCATTTAGAATTATTTCATGTCGAAATGGTTTTTACGGTGCCTGTGCCGGTTTTTCCCTTTCTCTTATTAGTTATAGGCTAACTATAAGTACACCTAGGGAGGTAGTCATGGCCCCAATACGGACATGGCTACCCAAACGCTCTCTACAGCAATGCATGCCCTCTTGCATGGATTCCCTCCCCTGTAGGTGTATGGGGCTCAGCCCTGAGACGCAATAAGCTCCCGTTACTACCTCGGACGCACATCTAACACTTGGAATTAGGCTAGGTTAGGAAATAAACGTGACGTTTGTTACATTTCCGTTTAACATCAAACCTTCTCTTTTACGACAAACGCTCATATTTTGCGAGTAACTTAATAATACTAAGTGATGTATAACAACCCCGACAACGCTTAGTATGTTATTGCGCGAACCGGCAAACATGGATCATTTTAAAAGAGGGGACTCATGTCCGGAAAAACATGGCTTGGATGCTGGGGGGCCTGTATCATAGCCACCACGGTCACTAGGTCTGACTCCTCTAGACTATTTCCTTTGGGGTACTAGGAAGAGTATGGTGTATGAGACTCCTGTACCACCAGAGAGGAGCTCATCGCACGGATCCATGTATCCACTGTGCACGCGACCGCATGTGCGTCAGTCTCTGCACCGCCGATGTAGGCTTTATAATAATGTAGGGGGTCGACAATTCGAACCCTTTTTGTAATTTACTGCACGATATGATGCTCTTTTTGGGTTGGTGCTGGTTTCGTGAGACAGTATGGAACGTACACCCATCACCATATCCGAAGCGTTGTCGGACTTTGACGCCCCACAGCGTGCAAATCATGCTTTTCCGGACACGCGTCCCCTCTTTAAAGGTTAGCCGTCCGGCACAACATACTACCCGTTGTCGGTGTTCTAAACAATCCGGTATAATATTTGCTTTAAAACACGATTAAAAGTAGGATGGTAGCAAATAAGTGTACTTATTAAAGTAAACAATGCGCCAACCCTATAGCCGAAACCACGTAATTCGTACGGATGTGTAGAAAGAAACGCAGCTAATGTTGGAACACGGAAACTGATACTGTGCAGCTGACATTTGTACTCTACCCCATATTCCGTTCACGGGTGTGCCAGATAAACATAAATGTCAGACTACACTAGTGATTGTTACTCGATTTATAGGAACAGAGTTCATCAATAATTTTCCTTATTAAAACTGATTCCTTGTTATGTGTCCAGTTGATACTTTATCTTTACAGAATCATGGTGCTCCGTTAGCTATTTGGTTTTACAAAAACTATTTGCGGATTCAAACCCACGGCATTTATGGAGTATTGGCCCGAGAATATTAACTTTATTCTATAATAGTATTTTTTTGGTAATGTGTTTAAATGTACCTGATTCTATTATTGTTCCGGTTTTGCTTCCGGATTGGAGAATGTAGATGGCGATTAATACATGAATGTTAACCTGCCACGATGTTGGTGGTATTGCAAGCCCTGCCGACAACCTCCAGTTACGTTCTCAATGTTCTTCATTCTGGAGGACGGGTGTGACTGAAGCTGTGCCCAGTCAGGCATCAGGGGTTTACGTGTAGCTACTCGAGTGGCCTCGCTGACCCGAATACCCTGCTCAGTGGCGTGACGCGGTCACGGTGCGTGGTCTAGCCCCGTGCAACTAGCGCGCGTTTGTTCTCAGAATGACCCTGCTCTGCTTCAGTAGATCGCTCGTAGGCAGCCCCTCTGCTGGCGTGCTTGTAAACCCGTCCCACTTCCTGTTTCCATTCACGCTTTGTTTAATCAAACCATTATTCACACAATTTAATAAGAATAGTGTAATTACATTTATGTTAACCCATTCAAACCTACTATAGATAGTTGTGTACATAACGCACATTATCATTTTTGGCCTGTATCGCGAGGTTGAATATTGCCAGAGAACTTCCCTGTGGGCAACTTATTCGTAAACGGTGTTGCTGGTCCAGGTTATGATTGGTTCATATTACTATAGCCGAACACTAGGCCTGCAGCTCATTGGCTGAGACAGCAAAACACCTGGTGTATCGACTGAAGTACAGTCATGCAGTATAAAATTTATTGTTTGCATCACCTGAAGTCGTGAATTAAAGTGGTCCTGAAAGGGTTAATAATACACTTATGTTTATTAACCCCCAATTAAAATTTGTGTACTTTTATTTATATATTATTTTACTTAAGAGTTCCGTCTGCAGAGGCCCCCAGAGCGCTGAACTCCACGTATAGTTGTCATTTAAAAACTGTTAAATATTTTTGATCGGTGTCTGTTTACAAATAGCATATACCTATATATTTTTTTTCGAATTCGAATACTTTGCCTCTAATGTGTATTTTTTAAAAGCGAAAAATAGCTAGTACGAGTGTTGAACAATCAATTTTTAGGTATGAAACTTCCGGCACAGGCTTCTTAACGTTGCGTAGGGTCCCGCAGCACGTCTTTGTCGCTATTACACCATAAAATGACAGTCACCTTTGAAAGCCGCACACAGGCGAGATGACGAGAGAAAGACAGCACGCCAGTTCAGTGCCTTTCTCGTAAAGGCGACCAAACATTCTATGCCCGTTCCTACATCACCTTTAGCGCTCCCACGCTTTTAGACTTGGGAGCAAAATACCTCCGCCAGAACTAAAACTATTTTTATAACTTGAGTATTCTTGGGGGAACAAAATTTAGCATTTTATTCACGCACGATCCTTGGCAGACGGAATCACAAAATCAGGGTCATCCCAATTGCTATTTTAAATTTAAACAAACGATATATTGTTAATGTGTTCTGGACTTTAGTTAAGGGAAAACTATTCGCCATCATGAACTTCTCTTCCGAGATTTGATTTATAAAAACGACAAACGTTTCTGTACTAAATCCGCATTAACGTCTTTGCTCTAGTAAAAATTCTATATCTATCTTGGCACGCTTTAGTAACTACGCTCATCACCTATTACAGTTTACTTTCTCCGCTGAGAAGCTTTACCTTCATCATGCACGTGTCAAATACTTGGGAATATAAAGGGAAATAACTTCTCAGCTAAGATAAAATGAAAAGAAGAAACGCGCGTTTGTTAATGGGTAGGTACACCTAATTTTCACAGATTTCAATGCAGGCTACACTTCAATTTCCTACATTCACACCTGCATTTTTCCGTAGGTTATAGGCCGCGTGTCTTCGAGAGTAGACATTATGGTAGTTCACTGGGCAAATAAGAATTAGGTTACGCCGACAGTGAATGTCTTTAATTCGTGTGCAGACACCTAAGATGATTAACAATTAAATCAATCCAATCGCGGAATCGGATGTAAGCTAAACTATTTTTAAGTACAACTGGGTTATAAACGCTTTTCGCGAAAATCTGTTAGTAAATCGGTTATTACAAAAGGTTGCAAATAAATAGACGCCGTAATTGTCACTGAGCGACTGAGCAAAGACGTTCCTCCGAATATATATATATATATATATATATATATATATATATATATATTTGTGTGCGTGTGTGTACACACAGGCTGTATCTTCCCTTCGTGCAGAAAATAAAGCCACAGCATCTGTGGGCCTAAACAACCAGAAAACCCTAGTCTCAAAATTTCCGGGAAAGCAATCTTGTATTACTAAAGTGACGAAGTTAGGTGCAACAATGCCAGGAGTACGCAACTGCAAGTAGTGGTGCAGAATGTACTATATTGTAGTGTACTGTTGTGCAGAATGTACTACACTACTTTCGTTTTGTATTGAATAACTATTCCTTCGTGTAGAAAATTTTATAAATGCAATCATTTGTTTTATTATTTCCAACTCCCGGCATTGTTGTACCTAAGAACGTCGCTTTAGTAAAACAAGATTGCTTTCCTGGACATCATGTTACTATAGGGTTTTCTGTAAGCCCACATANACAATCGACTGCTACTCTTCCTAGCGGATGCCACCAGAAACTAAATGGCTGCATTGAAGAGTAGCCAACATGTAAATTTCGAATTTGTTATTAGCATGTTGCCTGCTTTCCATGCCTCTATACAGGATGATTCTAAAATCATGGGACAAACATTGAGGGGTGGTAGAGCTCACTAAAACAAACAATTATTGTATAGGAATATATGGGCGGGAGTGACGCGTTGAGGCACAAACACACAAATAACACATGAAATGCAACACATTGTTTATTTACGACGTCGCCGCTAAATGCCTTTTTACAGCAATGTTTATAATAATTGCTCAAAATTGCTACCACCGGCAGTTGCCGATGCAATCGCTCAATCATTTTGTGGTACGGCATGCGTCTACGTGGAAAGCGTTCCTGATACAGCCGTAGCGCTGCTCTGCCGTTACCATTAGCAGCACCGTACATTAGATGCATGTCTGCCTTTTCGCTATTCGTAAAATCACCCATCACGGCTGAACTCTCAAGCGCAAATGCTTTGTTCGCTGATGCAGCAGGTCACTGGCGAACCGTTTGACTGCCCTCAACTATCGCCACCATTGTCAGCCAATCACGCCATATGTAGAGGTCGCCAAGCATGCGTGACTGTTGGTGGATGCATTTCCAGCAACTGTTTTAACATTTTCTGTACGGAATCACTCGTTAAGTATGCTGCTAATGAACATTTTATGTTCCCGTTAATGTGTTAGGTTTTTGTGTTTGTGCCCCAAAGCGTCACTTCCACACGTATATTCCTATACAATAATTGTTTGTTTTAGTGAACTCTACCACCCCTCAATGTTTGGCCCCGTAATTTTAGAATCACTCTGTATACATATAAAATAAGCATCCATCTTTTCCGAAAATTTTATTTGATTCCGGAAACATTTCGACCTCCGAAGGAGCTGGTTCCGTCAAAGCTTTCTACTCCATACATTCGCCTNAATTTTAGAATCACTCTGTATACATATAAAATAAGCATCCATCTTTTCCGAAAATTTTTATTTGATTCCGGAAACATTTCGACCTCCGAAGGAGCTGGTTCCGTCAAAGCTTTCTACTCCATACATTCGCCTTCTATACGCAAACGTAACTACGTCAAAGCCATTTCATGTTTTACTGTCCACATTCCCCAGCGTCTCCCTGATAGCTAGTTTACTACTGAGAATTTCTCTCGGTGAACTCCAGCAATGCGTTTTCTCATTTCACCTCCCAGATTCTCTCTTCAGGCACACCTGTCCTTTAGTTGCCAAGTGCTTGCAAATAAGGCCTTCTTGGGCTTAAAAAAACTGTTATGTTAACATTTTTTAAATTCTGATCAGTACATTACTCGAGGTTATAAATTTTTCAGTAGTGCTCTCAGTTCTCTTCTTAAGCTCGCGGTACTTCATTACAGAATTGCAATCGGTGTGCTTGTAGTGCCCGCGTGGCCCTTGAAATCGCTAGAAATATTTTGCATCTTCGCTTGAGCCAGCAGTTGTGAATATTAACAGTAGCTCCGGACACAGCGCTTCCTGATCTTCACTGCAGAACTTGCGACTAAGAATTTCTGGCAATTAAATTTGAAGAATATAAACGTTGCTCTTTTTCCCCATTCTCCCTCGGTTGCGTGTTTAATTGTAATGAAAAACGGTTACCGCATGTTTTAAATTTCTTATCATATACTCACCATGTTCTTCTTCCCCACTGTACCACGCCAAATTTGAAAATTTTTCTTTAGAACACAGTTTAAGCTCCGTTGTTATTAAACTATTTGCCATTTAAAAAAAGTAAATGCTTTGCGCGTTTGAGGCATAGACTGAAGATGAGGTAGTTCGATTATTTGTCTTCTGCTCATATACCCAACATTGACCTACCCCAAAGGAACACAACTGGCAAAGTCACATGGTCAACAGTGACGGACGATTTTGTTTATATGTTAATTTTTAAATGACAAGCACTTTTGTATGAACAATACTATTACCAATTTTAATTTAATCCAACTACATTACAAATTTGTTTGAGGTATTATACATACATCTCAAAGAACTTTTTTACTAAACGGTATTCTAACCTCAAATCCAATCCACGCCATTTCTGCACGTCATATTGATAGAAAAGCAGTTCAGTGTTGGGACATGGAGACTGGTTGTGCGCAGCCAGCGAGATTGGTTCGCCTCATCATTAGTCCATGGTGCGAGGTGTAAAATCTTGATTTTACTTATTTACAGGGTTGATCGTGCATGAAAAGAACTTTTCAACATCGGTTATGTAGGCCTTATGTACCTCGCACGATGTTTTGAGAGCTGTAGTAGTAGTGGATGGTGAGAAGGAAGGTGATTGATTGACTACGGAGTAAACGCCCCCCTCCCCCCGCCCATTTTTAGCGGTGTCAAAATCCGAGCGGCCCAACCAGAAACTGTAACGACGTCGGTCAGCGAACTGAATCAAAGTGATAACAAAAAGTCCTTGATTATTAATATAAAAGTATTACAAGGAGGTTGAAAAGCAACCAGACAAGAGTGGTGAGGAAAGAGTAGATTTTGGAAAGCAGTGAAACAGCCTCGGCTCCAGTGATTACCAGATCCTCGGCAATCGTGTTTGCTAAGTCTTTACGTTCTTGTGCATGGCGAAGCTGAGCTGACGACGTCCCACACCAGCCAATGGTATTAATTATAATTATATGCCGTTCACGGTAAACTGAGCACTTCTTTTCCGCACGTTTTATATTCTTCCACCGTGTGTGAAATTGAAATTGACATTGCCCTGATCACTTTATTCATGCGTCGGTTAAGTGAAACTGTACAATTATTAGAAAAATAAATATTTCTTGGATATGCTCATTCTTACATGCATTAAAAAAACAGGAAGGAAATTAAATCACTTCATTATTCACAAATGTTTACCTAATACTTTTAATTCAACTTTAAATCACGGAATTACTTTCCCTCCGTTATTATCTGCTTTACTGAGCGCATGCCAGTCAGCGCGCCCGTTAAAATATGTGCAGTCAGGGGTAGTAACATTTTTCAAAGGTTATTTTTTTTTAATAGGTATTTTGCGAGTAAGAATTGGGTCGTAGGTAAGAATATTCGCAGGCAGGTGCTGTTTATTTTTCTAAGCAAGACGAAGGAACACTTAAATCTGTTGGAGATATTTGCAAGTCGCGTTGGCAGCTGTAATCAAGTTCGTAGATGTTTTACAACACGTTATCTTTGGCTGTGATGAATCAATTAAATGGTTTTGTGTGTTCACTCAGTTTATTTTTATTTTATTTTGTAATTTTCTGTCACACTTAGAAAATAATATTGCCATAATTGGTATTTTTGCGTCGATGAAGTAGTTATGAAAATTAAATGGTTAAAAATAAAAATGTAATATTACGCCCGTAGTTTCTAATTTGATGTATAAAAAACCAGGGGGAAACTAGTTCGATAGCAATCATCATTTTAAAATAATCACACTTCAAAGAATGCACTGCCAACGGTAATGTTACGACAGTCAGTGTTAACGTCAAAACGTATACTGTTGAGGACAGTATTTTTTTCTTAAATTGGTTTCAGAAGTGTTTATTTAGTCGTGAATGAGCTATATAGTAGGAAGAAAACATATGGATTGTTTTAGAAAAATAGGAAGAAAAGTGTCCTTATTTTCTTTCCTGCGGGAGCAGTTTATTAGAAGTTAACCGTGTAGTCTTTTTTATTTAAATTTAGTGTGGTGTTGTAATATAACGTCTTGATACCTCAGGTCGAAGAATAATAAAACTTCCTTTCGTGAACTCCGTTTTTAAGGGTTGAATGGTGTAGGTCAGTATGTTTTCTACTCTTAAACGTGGTGCAGAAGGCACCTGTCTGCCACCATTTCTGTTGCTCACGAAAACGCGCCAAGCTCCGATAAAAAAAAAAGAGTGAGGTTTAGAGGACTTACATTCCCTGAATCTCAAGTAGGTTGCTTCTTTTGAAACTGGCGGATGAGATGTAGCTCTTCCAGTAGTTCTCGAAAGGGCTAGGCTCGGAAAGGTTTTACTTCTTTTGACGAGGGTGGCGACGTCAGGGGGTGCACAAAGTAGCGAAACATTCAATGGCTCGAGTGTTTAAGAGCGACAGTCTCTAATTTCGCTAGAGGACACACTTATATCGCTCTTGAAGATTAGCAAAACGGCTTTAAAAGTAACTCTCAAAAAGTTTTTAGTTACGCAATACGAATTTATTTTTCAGTATGGAACAAATATGTTATTTTTTGTCCCTCNTGAGCTCTTTAACCTGTAGAATCTTCAGTGAGTCATTGATTCATGTGTGCCTTTTTTGTCAGGCTACCTTTACGTCATCAACGAACAGTGTAGCGTACGTGATTTTTGGCGGTACTACGAACAACAATTCGTAAACCAAATTTATTGACACGTTCACAAATTAGAAAATTCACATTCGATTGCTGCTAATTGACTCCCGTTTCATGCCAGTAGCAAATTGGAGAGTGTTGGTCGGTGGCTGACTTGCTAAACTATGTCGAAACTTAAATGTTAAAAGAACAAATCTACCTCCATACATCACCCAAAATTTGAGTAATTGACCCCTCGTATCGTAGTGTAATGTCTCAAGTCAGTTATGCCATGTAGATTTGTAAAACCAACAGTGGTCATTAGCTAAGTACAGTATGTTGCATTTTTATTCATGCGTAGCCTTGGACATTATAAAAAAACGTATATATTGCAATGAAATTATTTAAATTACTGCATGAAAGTTTTGTATATTACAGATAAAAGCAAAATTTACAAATGTAGCGCACAAAATGTTTCCCTTCATACGCAGTCCCTTGGAAAAATTATATTTATTATGTAGCCCTAAGTGGTCACTTTGCTATCCATATATTTGTCATTTGATGGCCACGCATTTAGCGTAAGCAGCTGTGGAACGTGTGTGCGTATAATTTGTTGTTCCTGTTTGGCATACAGCCTGTATTAGTTTCAAAAAATTGGTTAAGGGCAAGGAACTTGGTTCCCAAGCTGAAAGAGGCAATTTAAATTTGGCACTTATTCTATTTTTAGAATTACATGCTGAAGTCGCACAGCAATTCATAATGTTGTAAAGATATTTAAATATAAATTATTTATTAGGAACATACCAAGAAAATCGAAAAAAACGTCTGAGTCCCCAGGAAGAACGACTAATTTCACGGCGAATGAAACCCAGTCCCCGTACAAGCGATTCTGAATAAGTCGCCAGTTTGGAAATTACTATCGGTAATAAAGTTATGTTCTTAGACAGTTTGCCGGGCGTTATATAGGCACAGCTGTAATGGCAGGGTTGCAAGGAAGAATCGCTACGTCAGTAAGAAGAGCCGTAGGGCAAGACTGCGCTTCGCTAAAGAGCACCAAAATAAAACCAAGAATTTTGGAACAATGCCATCTGGTCAGATGATACTAAAATCAGCGTTTATGGATCAGATTGTGTCCACGGGGTATAAAACAAGCTAATATGGCTGACGATGTTACCTATACACATCCCAATGTTAAACTTGGGGGAGGTTCATTGTCTGCGATAGGGTCGGGAATTTAAATTTATTTATAGTACAATGGAGAAACTTTTTTACAGTAACGTTCTAAAGAAGGATGTCAAGCAAAGTGCAGAAAAATTAGAAAAGGTATTTTCCTGCATTTTTTTATCATTACAACCCGAAGTATACAGCTGGTCACAATAAAGAATGGTTCATTTGGAACTTTTCAAAATTCTTCTCCTAAGTCTCCCGACCTCAACTCCATTGAACACCTGAACATCTAAAGGCATTTATAAAGTCTGGAGTACACAATATAAATGTTTTCTTCCATCCAAGGAGGAACTGAAAAGAAAAGTTAAGTAACTGAAGAATGGTATTATGGTAATTACAGCACCAGTCGTGAAAGGTGTGAGAGGCGTGACAACTCCTTACAGCGCAGATGCCAAGCAGCTATAAAAGCCAAAGGCTACTCGAAGGATGGGATTAGAGGTCAGGAGGGATGGGAATGGAAACAATATATCTCATAGGGTTAGTAGTGACATAATTGAAATTGACAGGATAATTTACTTTTGGGGTAAACCACGAAGAACTTTATCTTGTCATTTATGGAGGGAAGTAGGAAACAGGAAGAATTAGTGTGTGTTTGAAATTATTTACCAGGACTACAATATCTGATAGTGGAATAATATCCTACACTTATCTTTTCACAGAGGGGGAAGGACAAGAAAATTTTGGCTGTCAACAAAAAAAGGAGTGATGCAATTTGCAAGTGTAATTAAATTAATATGGTAACCGAATGTTATTTAGTCTGCACTTGTTTCATGAAAGGACCTCAAAATACTAACTGTACTGCTAAAAAATGCAATGTTTCTCGAAGTTCATTTTTTTATTATTTTTTATTTTTAAATTTTCCATTTTTGAAAGTTTCAAAGGGAAAAAATTCCCAGTGGCAACTTTACCCTAGCCATCCCTAGGTATAATCAGACCCTGCCACAGATGTTTGATTTTGTGATGGGGGAGGGGTGGCAAAGGCTCATTACACTCGGATCTAACTCCGTAAAGCGCGTCAAATGTATACCGCATTTCAAAAAACAGAAATATTTTAATCTCAGTGTCATGTTTCTTGCCCGTATGTTGAGGTCCATAAATTATAATTTGCACTCTCTTAGGAATAAACCACAAAAACAATTTAAAATAAGTTTTCCAAAATTTTAGAAGCATGCACTTAGAAAACATTTGTTAAAAGAAGTTAGGTTTTCGTGACAAATTATTGTATTCTATTAAAAAATGCGACTAGTAAGCTTTAAATTCTGCATTCGTTTGACGGAGGGGACGTCAACAATTTTAATGATTAACACCTATATCAACATCTGTCCTTCTGGTGCATCATGTTCACTGTCGTTGAGGTGTACAGTGACTTTTTAAGGGTTGCGTAAATTATAGCTTAACGGCACGTTTGCGGGACATTTCTAAATTCAACGTGGCTAATTTTNACTTTTTAAGGGTTGCGTAAATTATAGCTTAACGGCACGTTTGCGGGACATTTCTAAATTCAACGTGGCTAATTTTGTACGTGTAAGCTTACCATGTAATATCTTGCGGACTTTAATCAGAGATATGTTATACCACTCATCCATTGAACAGAANTACGTGTAAGCTTACCATGTAATATCTTGCGGACTTTAATCAGAGATATGTTATACCACTCATCCATTGAACAGAAGGTACTGCCAAGAGCGGAACTGACACGTAATTGTTCACTGTGGGTTACGGGCCAAGCATTAACTTCTGTAAATTGTAGATACAGCCTTATTTTGCAAACATAGATTTACTGTTTTGGATGTTGGTGTATCTGGTAGTGCCGTGATCAGGAGCTATGGAGGCAAAATTCTTCAGTCCCGTTTTTTTGACGTGAATACGTCTAAAATATAGAACCTGTACATAGGATACCAGAACGGGAACAGCAATGTAGCTCACGTTTGCAGGTTGAGCCATTTCGACTATATAGCTTTGTGACTAATAATAAGATTGAAATAAGTATGAGTAGTTAGAAATATTATGTTGTGGCGTACTTAGCTGCTGGCTGGGGAGTCATGGCGGCCATATTGGATGACGCGGAAACCTCCTGTTCTGTCATTCCTAGTCAGCAGTGGCCATCTTGGATTTCCCTTTTTTCCCCCTCGGAATTTCCCTATTTCTCTCCTGCTCTATAATTCCACCTCTACTATTTATGCTCTTGAATTCCGATTCTTTTACCCTCTCTCTGTCATTCCGACGTAATTTTTTTCTCACACTCTGGCATTCCTTCTGGTCTCCTTTATTTTTTCTTTTGTCTTTTTTATTTTCTCAACCTCCCTCATTCCTTTCTGTCGCTCTCATCTGTTCTATCCTTGGGGAGTTTTCTCATATTCCTCCTGATCACCTTTATTTTCACCCTTTCCTCTCTCTTGCTTTTCGAGCCCTCTATCTTGGATGTTCCCTCATCACCATCGTCTGCTGTAGGCGGCCATATTTGATTCCCGCATCCGCCACCAGTGTGTGCTAAGCCATCTTCTAATTCCGCGTTGGATGAAAGAGACAGGAAGGAATGAGGAAGAATGAAAAAAGAAAAAAGACAAGCGATATAATAAAGGAGACAGGAACGAATGCCAGAGCGTGAGAAAAAAATTACGCCTGAATAACAGAGCGGAAGAAAAAATAATCTGTATGCAAGAGCACAAAGAGTCGAGGTGGAATGATATAGCAGGAGGGAATACAGGGAAATTCTGAGCGTGAAAAGGGAAATGCAATATGGTCGCTACTGACTAGGATTGACAGAGCATGTGGTTTCCGCATGATGGCATCTAAGATAACCGCAGTGGCTCCTCGGTACTCCAGCCAGCAGCCAGGTGCGATCGAACATACTATTTCTAACTACTAGTGTGCTTTATTTCGATCCATTATACGATTACGATGCGCGCATCATCTTGTGTTGGCGCCGTGCATGCGCGAGATGCGTGTGGTGGCCTGCGACGTTTTGTGACAATTTTGGGGGTTGGCAATATTATCTCGCGACTCCGATTTGCTAGCACTTCGATTTTGGTACCAGATGAAATATCGCCCCTAAATCGGTCGATTTAAGCCACGAAAGCCAAGTATCCATTTCGTTAATTTAATTTCACTCCCATATCTGAAAGAAAATACTACTCGATAACGCAAATGTATTGTTAGGTATCGTTGGTCTGCGTTGACCTTCGCCCGTCACGCGCGAGCGAGCGAGCGGAAGAGGAGGACAGATAAATTATATGATGATTGGCGGCAAGACCATGGAATGATCAGAATGGCAGGCGAGCGATAGACCAAGTAGCCAGTTGTTTGCTAAACAAAGCACCCCACCGCGCGCATCTGTCCTTCTTTGTTGTATTGCATTTCTGCGTTTATCTGAAGAATGCGCGGGATTACTGACCTAGTTTCTCTCAGCTTGACTTGGGTTGCGTTACACCTTCCGATGGTCAGGGCGACTGATTTATATTAACGACGGGTTTCCGAGGGAGGAATTGTTGAGTGGATGAGTGGCTGGAGTTTCAGCGTTAGACGACGAGCGAAACGAGCGGCGAGANTTCCGAGGGAGGAATTGTTGAGTGGATGAGTGGCTGGAGTTTCAGCGTTAGACGACGAGCGAAACGAGCGGCGAGAGATTTGGTCAGCAGGTGGAAAATCTGCGACTGAGAGTATCGCGCAGCGAATTGTGCGACTGGCAGGCAGGCTGGACTATTGGACTGGATGCGTGAGTGAAAGACATTACAGATGACGGCAACAGACAAACTGAAGGTGTATGTATGAGTAATTGACTATAACTAAACAGAGGCATTAAGGACGTTAATTAGAGTTTATTATACATTAAATATTGCACTAACTGAGAAATAAAAAGATTAATAGGGGATAGATATTTAAATTCTGTATATATAGCTGTGTGAATAAATTAAAATTCATATTTGGTTGTTATTTTTTTAAGACCCCCATCCCTCACGAACTCGGATACGCCCCTCAGGCGTCTTGCAAAAGTATTCACGTAAATCCGACGGCCGTGTCCGTGTCACAGCCATATCCCAATGTTTTCCCCATGGCCGTTTACGCGGTTAAAGACTGTTCACGGTAAACTTAGCATTTTGAAATCAACCGTAAAAAAATATATTTCGCTTACCTACATACATGCCACAGTACGCACTACACACTGGATGTCAGTTAAGCTAGCTGCGAATTACAAAAAAAAAAAAAAAAAAAANAAAAAAAAAAAAAAAAAAAAAAAAAAAAAAAATAGTTTCACGCTTTGACGTTGTATTGATTGTGTAACACTTAAATTTATGGCTACTGCAGTCATTATTTCTTTTTTTTTTATACTTACAACAGCACCAGGGACGTATCCAGGGGTTAGCTCAGCGGCCCCGGCCCCACTTGTATATATTCTTTCAATTGCTCTCACGTGTACCTGTTGCTGTAAAATAATAAACAGCGTTACTGTGTAGCGTGTATTATTCACATATTTAATAATGAAATTGCAGTGGGATACATTTCTACTTTTGTAATTATTTTTCTTTACCAAAAGCTGGCTACGTTAACAACACATGCATTACATAAAATTACTATTATTCAACGCACGGTAAATAAAAAATTCTAATTGACATGAAAGTGACTTTGGCCCGCCCCGAAACAGGTTTTTGGATACGGCCCTGAAGAGCACAGGTGTCTATATTAACAACACATTTAGACACTTATTCCTCAATATTCCACTGTTTTCTCTGAATGACGCGGGAATAAAGTGAGACTGTCCATGGCAATATTAATCCAACGTAGGGCTAAGGTTAATTCTACTCAGGTTAGGAACAAAACTAGTTTTGTTATGGAAAAATTTGGCATAGGGAAAATTTCCGCCGCTAGGTGCGCAGTGTTCCAAAGAGGTCACTCGTAATTAAAATTTTTAGCGTCGTGAACAATAAAAAAATATTTTACTGAGTTACGAAGTTATTTTATTTTTGATTTATGATTATTGCAATCAATTATTTTGTTTTTTAACTTAAAAAATAGAAAAAAACCCTGTACACATGCGACACTAGCGCTTACCTAATGGCGAAAAATTGTAGTTACCAAACTAAAATCATTAAGCTTCCCAACCTGAGTAGATTAAACTTTACATAGGTCGGAATGAGGAGATAATTAGATCCAAAGCAGCGCTTTCGAAAGTACACAATTTACGCTAAACAGTCGGTAATAAAGCGTGAAGAGGTAAACACCGTCTACTGCAAGAGGCTTTGCTGACGTCGCCGCAGCAGCGACGTGGTTGGCGGAGGCAGACAGCCACGCCCATGCCACGGCGAGGAGGAGACATCGCTAGACCGGTCCTGTCCGGCCGCTCGCCGCAGCGACTGATGTGATTGTGCTGGCGGCTAATGAACCTGCGCGGATTTAGAGGCGGCGTGGGGAATTGGCTCAGCAGCCCGCTGTCCGCTCTGGGGGAAGACGATAATCGATAGTCGCCGCATTTCTCTTCCACCTGACTAGTTGCACCTGTCGGCGCGGCTCTCCAGCGTAATTCCCAATTCAGGAATATTTACACGGGATAACAGCGTCATTAAAAGGGCGTGGTACACTAACTTAACGATGAACACGTTAATTGAGTTTTACAGGTTTCTGCAAGCCAATATATAAAAATCAAGGAAGGAAAATCCTAAATAGTTTCTGCATACCTACTTCGTGAGTAAATATTTTGATGGAATGATACATTCGTTTAGAGTGATATCTTTTACCGCTCTAAAACGTGCAAATTTACTGCGTAAGAAATAACTCGACAGTAACGCGTCAAAATGGCAAAAATTTTGCTCACAAGTGAGCGGAAAATATTATCTAGGATTGCAGTTTCTTAGTTTTTATCATTCTCTTCCCAAAACCTGTAGATTGTCAACAATGCGTTTAATGTTGGTTTATGTAGATCGCCCTTTTTAATAGGCCGCGTTGGAGTCGGTATTGGATTTTTTTAACTTAATTATCCTAGGAAATGTTTATCAAGTGAGCCGGTCATCAATTCATTTGCTTACCTCGCAGTAAAAAAAAACGGCAACTCAGTTTTGACGTTGAATTTTAATTAATTTGCAGTTAGTTAGTAAATAGGAATAGTTATTATTCCTTCCATGGCCAGATAATTTTATATCTAATACATACCTAATGAGTGGGGGGATTGGGACGTTAGAGTGAAATCCAAATGAGAAAATAACGTGCAGAAGTATAAAATACGTCGGGTGAGTCGGAAGAGTTCAGTAGTGACAGCCGCCGCTTATTGCTAGGCGAGAGCTGCTCCGTATGTACATATTACCTGTCGAAAAACGTAAGCCGCGCAGCGCGGTATTTAACAACGCTGTAGTAGATAGCGATGTTATCAGTTTGGTCTGTACAGCGCTAGCGGTGTCACGTGGTTTCCCTCCCTCCAGCGGCAGGTACTCGGCAGAGCCTTCCCCAGACCTACCTTCACTACGTTGCCTCCCTCAGAGCTGCGCGAAGATTATTTTCTCATTTGAACTTATACTTGTAAAGGAAGTGAATCGTTATTAATGTAAGAGTTGGGCAACCTATAAAGATGAGGTAGAGAGTATCCTGTGCATGTCCGCAAGATTGACTCGCTCATTGCCAATACACTTGTCAAAGTCACGTGGACAACAATGATGAACGTGTTTTGTTTACAATTTAATTTTCAACAGACCCGCCGTTTCATACGAAGAAAATACTGTGACTAACTCCAGTATATTCTAATTGTACCAAAACTAAATAAGAGGAAGTGTACATCTCAAAGTACTTGTGTACGTAAGTCCTATTCACGTTGTTTTTGATAACGTTGTTATAGTGTTGGAACACGGAGAGTGGCTATTACTGTGCATCTCGTGTGAGCACTGTCCAATTTTCCCTCTACGGGAAAACCACGCGGGAGAAATGTTTTCAGGAACCTTAAACTATATGTCAAAACATTGAGACATTTTATACAACGTGGAATTTCCTTTATGCTGTAGATTTACAGTTTAGAGCCGGTAATATTATTGCACATAACATTTAATTAGAAATACAAATAATCCCTATTTTACGTTCAGCGCGTGCAATATGATAAAAACGACATTTTGTGGGTATGTCTTTTAAATTCGTATTTCTAGGTTGAATATGCGGACGTTTCCTTGTGTGTAAACTAAGGCAGATGCAAGCATGTCCCGTAAAAGGACAGTAAAATAATGTTATTTTTACCTCTGGTTTTTCTCTCGGCGACAGTATGTTGACCCGGGAGCTGTGAGCGGGCGTACCGTCCCGGAAGTCTGGTCATACAGAACCAGCACTCGGCGTGGTCGCTTTCCCTGCGTGTAGGGCGTAGCTCGGTGACATTCAACCCCCCTTTTCTCTCTAGCCTGCTCAATAAATAATTCAAGTATCGACCGGCAAGCAGCTCCGCTACCGACGCAACCCAGCCTCGCGTCAGTCCCTTCACTGGACAGGTATTCCGGCGTGACGATCGTTAGCCCGGATTCTCATCAAAATTATTAAAGATCCATAAACTTCTTCTAGATTTTGAAGAGAGATTACGTTTTCGTTTTACGATATTGATAACTTCCTCAAAACATCAAATCATTCGTACAGATTTGAAAAAAAATTAGTATATTTTTACACAACGTTTGTTTTAGCTAATGTATTTATTGAAGCCACGGGATTAGTATCAGGGATGTAGCCAAGAATGTACTTGGGTGTGGGAGGGATTTGCATTTCAAATTCTATTTTTGGGGACAATATGAACGCTATAATATTAGAAATTATTATTTCGAAAATAATGTACAACCAATGGGCTATTATGCAAATATGGAACCACAAAATGATTTAAACATCCTTCATGTTAAAGGGTGGTCATATTTCTTATATTAAAAAAAAGTAAAACTTTAATTTTTAATTTTTTTTATTTAATTTTTATTTTGTTAGGAAAATGAGGGGGGGGGATATGTTCCGATATCCCCCCCCCCCTCCACTTGTCTTTGGTCTACGTCCCTTATTAGGATATTGCAATTCCTCCGAAATTCGACTCTTGGTTCACCTGCGGTAAAGGTTTATCTTCTGGCTATTTAGACTTTAAATTTTCTCTCAAAAATTATAATACTTCAGGGCATTCTAATAATAAGAAAAACTATTTTGAGTTATATCCAAACGTATTTTGTTCAGTTGTAAGATTTGTATAAAAAAATTTTAATTTAAAATTTCTATAGTTTGTTACTTAATTTTTTGGAGGGTCATATTCTCCCATCCAATATGCTGAATAATGTAGAAAATAGTTTGACTCTTGGACGCACTCAACGTTCTGCGACTTGCAGTTTTCATTTTCGTTGTTCCAACCACACTGAGCGATACGCGAGATGTATCGGACGTTTCTAAATGCACTAGTCGAGCTCATAAAGGTGGTTAATTTATGGCCCCGTACTTAGGGATGGAGGTGTTCAACCTCGAGTGCGTGGACCGTTTGTCGTTCAACACGTAACAATAGGCAGCCATTCACCTACGAAAGCCGTGTTGATGACAGCTCTTTCTTCGCAGTTCTTCGTTGTACTGCGGAAGGGGATTTTTTTGTACTAGATTACGACGAAAGTTTACTTTCGCTAAAATCTATTTCTTTGCTGTAGCAGAGGCGTTTTATTTTCAGCATGTAAATAAATAATTCTAAACCTGAAATTTTTCCTTTACTTTCTGCCCGATACTGAAAATTGAGGTGTCGACAAATGGAGCTAGAGGAAAATAGCGCCGATGAATCACAATATCGAGTAGCACGATGGAGGACCTTGCCGCCCGTGACGTCACGCGGGATACCAGCGGCAGGGTAGGTTCGTAGCGTACAAGTTGGTTGTTTTACGTGAAGTTCAGCAGTCAATGTCTGCAATATTTATGTTGGGCACAGTTAGAATCTGTGCTGTTTCGGGGTCACCACCGTGTGCCGGTGAGCAGCGTTACTACTGTATTCGAAGTTACAGGCGAAGCGGACAGATGGCGACTTGGTGCGTTTTGGAGCGAGCGATGCGGTGAGCAGTAGTTATGCTTCGTTATCGCGGGTATTGGCCCTGTGTTTCCTCGTTTTGCGCTCACATGTTGAGTTCAGGTTAATGTTAAGTTATGTGAATAACGTGTTTTATTCAACCACAGTTTTAGGAGTAGGCTGGTTCTGTGTGCTGTGCGATTTTTAATAATGGTTACATATAAACATAAACCAGGGGATCAAAAAATAAAAGAGCGGTAACAAAGATCAGAGGTGAGTAAACAAGGTATTGGAACCTTATTTGAGGCTGGAATTCAAAATGCCGAGAAAGCTAAACTAGAAAGTGAAAATCCTGATTGTACTGAAAATGAAATTTGCTGAAAGAGTAATACAAGTTGAGGATGAAGAAATTTCTCAACCTTAGACAGGTGATGAAACTAGACCTAATAAGGTTTTAGTTTTGGATAAAAGTTTGTATTCTGCAGTTAGAAACTTAATTTCGAGAGGTGGCTCAGCAATGAACTGGTTGTTGTATCCTTTCTTACGCAAACCACTACGAAGTTTCCGAACAACAATCAATACATACTGAAAAAACTTACCAGAAACTTCGTTATTTGAATCGTAAAACTTATGACCATACCTTTTGCATCCAGTGTTGGTACGTTTCCGTTTTTCAATTTTTACGGTGTCAGTTTTATATATTTACGTTATGAAGTAATGTCAGAACAGTTTCAGCTTAAGCATTTTCTACTAAGTGCAAAAAAAAAATTGTTAAATTGGTTATGTGCCACTATGTCCGTCCACACGACAATAACAAATACACAGAGGTGACAAAATTCATGGGATAGCAATATGCAAATATACAGATAGCAGTAGTATCGCGTACAAAATGTATAAATGGGCAGTGCATTGGTTGGGTTTTCATTTGGAGTCAAGTGATTCATGTGAAAAGGTTTCTGGCGTGATTATGGCCGCACGACGGGAATTAACAGACTTTGAACGCGGAATTGTAGTTGGAGCTAGACACACGGGACATTCCATTTCGGAAATGGTTAGGGAATTCAACATTCCGAGATCCACAGTGTCAAGAGTGTGCCGAGAATACCTAATTTCAGGCATAACCTCCCACCATGGACAACGCAGTGGCCGACCGCCTGCACTTAATGACCGAGACCAACGACGTGTGCGCAGAATGGCCAGTGTTAACAGACAAGCGACACTGCGTGAAATAACGGCAGGAATAAATGTGGGACGTACGACGGATGTGTCTGGTAGGACAGTGCGGCGAACTTTGGCTGTACTGGGCTATGCCAGCAGAAGACCGACTCGAGTGCCTTTACTAACAACACGACATCGCCTGCAGCGCCTCTCCTGGGCTCGTGACCATATCGGTTGGACCCTAGACGACTGGAAAACCATCTTGGTCAGATGAGTCCCGATTTCAGTTGGTAAGAGCTAATGGCAGGGTTAGAGAGTGGCTCAGACTCTCCGAATCCATGGACCCAAGTTGTCAACAAGGAATTGGGCAAGCTGGTGGTGGCTCCATAATGGTGTGGGCTGTTTTTACATGGAATGGACTGGGTCCTCTGGTCCAACTGAACCGATCATTGACTGGAAAGGGTCATGCTCAGCTACTTGGAGACCACTTGCAGCCATTCATGGACTTCATGTACCCAAACAACGATGGAATTTTTATGGATGACAATGCGCCATGTCACCGGGCCACAACTGTTCGCGATTGGTTTGAAGAACATTCTGGACAATTCCAGCGAATGATTTGGCCACCAAGATCGCCCGACATGAATCCCATCGAACATTTATGGGACATAATCGAGAAGTCAGCTCGTGCACAAACTCCTACACCGGCAACACTTTCGCAATTATGGACGTATATAGAGGCAGCATGGCTCAATATTTCTGCCGGGGACTTCCAACGACTTGTTGAGTCCATGCCACGTCGAGTTGCTGCACTTCGCCGGGCAAAAGGAGGTCCGACACGATATTAGGAGGTATCCCATGACTTTTGTCGCCTCAGTGTAAAATTATTTATAAATATCGTAGCAAGTTCTTGAAACAAACACATCACAAAAATGGCCACCGAACAGCACAAATGAAACTGTGGCCCTAAACAACAAATAAATAAAAGACAAATGGACTCTACAAACAAAAAATTAGACGCCACTATAAAGAAAATGTTGGGTAGTAAGAGGCACAAGGGCAAAAAAATAAATTACGTTAATGAGAGTTAAACAAGACAAAACACATTTAAGAGACCAGCGGACATCTCGAAATAACAAAACGCTCTTGGTTGTGTGGTAGTATTTGATCTTTGATTTATTTCCTTTCTCCTTTTTTTTTTTTTTGTGGTAAACATTTTCAAAATTATGAAATATAACATTTCATTGCATTTTAAAAATATTCTCTTTTGGGCAGAATAAAAAAACACCAACTGAACGCCTAAAAGGGAAATTAAGATTTTATAATTCAAATTTTTAAGAATTCAGTAAATTATTCAAAATAATGCCGGAGATGCATCTATTACACTTTTCGTAAAATTTACTTTACATGTCATCAATAAATCATACTGAATATAATAATTATTTTTTTTACGTCACGAAATTTTAACATTATCCNTATTACTTTTTTTACGTCACGAAATTTTAACATTATCCAAAGAGTTCTTTAGTTTCTTGTACAAATGAAACACAAATAAAGTGTGGCTCTGGCAGTGTTATCAAAAGGAGACAAATATTTCATAGGGGCGTAGCTGTCCAGAGGTCCACTTGTAGACTTCAGGCTGTATAAAAGGGTGAAAATCACCGTCCATGACAGGAAGAGAAATTGATTAGTCACTGAAACAGAAAAGTCCGCATGGACGCTGCCATCGGAAAAGCGGGAAACTTATGGCATGACTGCACTGAGGGAATACCCGTGCATTTGCACCCTCACATGAGGGAAACAGGAGAAATAAACAGAAAGAACACTAAGTGGTGCCAAACCCATGCAGCAATGCACATTATACCACACACTACAAATAAATAAAAAAAGGTGCAACAATACAGTGTCACTTCTGACGCAACAAACTAAATGTTCGTCAAGAACTCCTAAGTTCCGAAGAACATAAACACGGGAGCAGGAAGACTGCGCGCCATGATTGCTCCCGAGCTGAAAAGCAAGTGACTCAAAAACATATGGGGAATACATAGGGACTTCAGACAAAAGACAATCGGAAAGGTTAGGAAGCAGCCGATAGATGTCGCAGGCTGTCCAGAAGAGGCGAATTATGGCGGCAAATTTCACGTAAACAGACCCATTTTTATTTTATCTTTTGGTAAANCAGAAGAGGCGAATTATGGCGGCAAATTTCACGTAAACAGACCCATTTTTATTTTATCTTTTGGTAAAATCACGTGTCAAGCGGCAGGGCTACGCCGGGGAAAATTTGCAAGAACTGCAGCTGATGGGAAGAGAGTGGAAGTAGTAGCTTCAGACAGCGACTGAAAGAATTTGCAACGCAACATTGCACATCCGGTTGGCAGAGAAACAATATCTCATAANCATATTTGGGAAATACTTAGACACTTCAGACAAAAGACATTCGGAAAGGTTAGGAAGCAACCGGTAGCTGTCGCATGCTGTCCAGAAGAGGCGAATTAAGCTCAAGCGCACAGAGGTGGAAGCAAATGTCACGTAAACAGACCCATTTTTATTTTATCTTTTGGTAAAATCACGTGTCAAGCGGCAGGGCTACGCCGGGTTAAATTTGCAAGAACTGCAGCTGATGGGAAGAGAGTGGAAGTAATAGCTTCAGACAGCGACTGAAAGAATTTGCAACGCAACATTGCACATCCGGTTGGCAGAGAAACAATATCTCATAANTAGCTTCAGACAGCGACTGAAAGAATTTGCAACGCAACATTGCACATCCGGTTGGCAGAGAAACAATATCTCATAAAACACGGGTCTGCAGGCGAGATAGGATTAAAATCGAACTTTCAAAGTACAGATAAAAAATGAATGGAAATCAAAATTACGATGAAAATATGTAAATGACAAAATTAACTGAAAGACATGAATAATCATTACATATGCTTTTATAAATAAATAAAATATTTACCAAGAAGAGTTATATCATAACACCGGACAAAGACATTAAATAAATTGTAGATGCTCAAACAAATAATGAAAGCATAAATAATATCATTAATAAATATTAAAGGTAATAAGACAATTAAATATTACTCGCAATCATTTTTACAGAATTAAAATACTGAAATGAGGTTTCAAAAATATTAAAAATAGTACTCTAGCAGGGATATAACAGTAACAATAGCCGTGACGTATTTTAAAACGGCACAGTTATTAATAATATGCAACAGAAGTGCATTTTTAGTACTTCTTTTCATCATGATCTTAAATATTTTGTTCTATATTTCGCATTTTGTATTATATTGTCAAACTTACCGTAAAATATGTGGCATAAATATTACTCTGGTTCTTCTTTAGATCATAACTTGTGTGTGAGGTATGAGATTCACAGCTTTTACGTAATAAATGGTCAGTAGGGCCGGGCCAACAACGCGTATAACCAGATAATGTACTAAACTGCAACGAGTTGTCGCGCTAAGCGAAGACAGCACTGAGCAGTTTCTACACCAATTCGACGAGCTGTCCAGTTATTCTCATATCGTATTTGGCTACACCTTACACCCCATGACGTCACGCGTGCCGTTCACTTTCACAGCTGCTTTTAGTCGCCGGATCGGCCCGACCTTAACCTCTAGCTACCTTGACGTTGACGAGTCAGAATACGCCGACCGAAGTCGGTAAATAAAAACCGTGATGAGATAATATTTCATTATTTCTTAGGACTATTCCATCAGAGTTCATTTTTGTTATGCGAGTTCACGGTTCTTAAAATCATTTCGTACAGCGTGAAAATTGAAGTTTCATACATGCAGTTTTTGCATAGAGTTGTGTCTTTACCGCGTTTTCAGTGGGCGTGTTGTTCCCTGGATACGCCTTTGACGTGCAAGGGCGTGTGGTTGAAAGGGAGTGCTGCACTGGGACTCTCCGTGACCTTTATGAAGGGTAAAGCGAGGATGTTTTGGCTCCCAGTGACGTCATGGAAGGTGACCCTTAAAATATATACATTAAATAGCATTTNGGTAAAGCGAGGATGTTTTGGCTCCCAGTGACGTCATGGAAAGTGACCCTTAAAATATATACATTAAATAGCATTCGCGTGTCGTGTTCTTAACAACGATGCTCGGCTGATGGCTACGGGATATGCAGTAGCGTATCCGCTATGAAGGGCGACTTTGTGGTTAGAACTATTGTAATACTATTGTAATTGTATATAGCCAGTACTTGGCGCAGGGAACTGCTGTTTGTAAACTTGTTACACATATATTTCATCACGTTCAACTAACTATTGCCCTTTCACAATGACTGGTTTAGAATAATTACTTTTACAAAATCCAGATAAACATTCTGTTGGGATGCATACAAGACAAATATTAAATTTGTCCCAGAAACTGTTCAGTTTGTGTACATTACACGTAATAAACAAATCTTATTGATAGGAAATAAAATAAAATTAGATTTCACAATTGTTTAATAATCGCATGTGAGAATCATTAACATGCATTAATGAGATAATTTAAATGGGGGAAAAGCTCAGCATTCACGCGGTAGAGTTTTTGTATTTTCTTTAGGCATGATTGTTGAATGTAAGATTTTTTATTTATATATCTGTATTTTTGATATCACTACTTGTAAAAACTACTTTTATTATTGCACGTCTGTAAAATGAAAGACAGGGTCTTTAAGATTGTCTTTTAATTTTCCAGAATTGTTTTATTTAATTTATTTAATCTAAAAATGGTAAAAAGGTCACTCTTAATTTCGAACAGCCCTAAACACATCTTACAGTGAATTTTTAGCCTACTTTCCGGGGGAAAGAAAGGATTGTGAGATCACTTTCCTGTGTGTGTGCGTGTGAGCGCGTGTGTGTGTGTGC
>NQII01004383.1:135757-187205 GCA_002778355.1 Clitarchus hookeri
AATTCGGTACATACACACATAATACATAAAGTACCGGACTTTTATAGTTTTCGATCACGCCGGGTACTTACTTTCAAAATGGCGGCAGTTAAAACATTCAGTGTGATATGCCATATCTTGAATACTATTAACCTATTTAAACCAAGTTTAGTTTGCTGGCAGCGCAAGTTGTAAGCATTAAATTCAGAGGTGAATATTGTTGTTTTTCTGCTATTTTGGATGATAGTACCACATGAAAAAAATAAAGCTCTTACATTATATCTCGAAAACTACTCAACCAATTTTATTCAAATTTGGTAAGTAATACTATGATACCCCAAGTAAATATATGTAATGTAATTATGTAAACGTAGTGTACAACGCAATGGAACGTAACGACGAGAGGACTTCCTCGTACACACTCGACACACAACAGTATTCATTAAAGTGAGACANGGTAAAGCGAGGATGTTTTGGCTCCCAGTGACGTCATGGAAGGTGACCCTTAAAATATATACATTAAATAGCATTTGCGTGTCGTGTTCTTAACAACGATGCTCGGCTGATGGCTACGGGATATGCAGTAGCGTATCCGCTAGAATGGCGACTTTGTGGTTAGAACTATTGTAATTGTATATAGCCAGTACTTGGCGCAAGGAACTGCTGTTTGTAAACTTTTTTACACATATATTTCATCACGTTCAACTAACTATTGCCCGTTCACAATGACTGGTTTAGAATAATTAATTTTACAAAATCCAGATAAACATTCTCTTAGGATGCATGCAAGACAAATATTAAATTTGTCCCAGAAACTGTTCAGTTTGTGTACATTACACGTAATAAATAAATCTTATTGATAGGAAATAAAATAAAATTAGATTTCACACTTTTTTAATAATCGCATGTGATAATCATTAACATGCATTAATGAGATAATTTACATGGGGGAAAAGCTCAGCATTCACGCGGTAGAGTTTTTGTATTTTCTTTAGGCATGATTGTTGAATGTAAGATTTTTTTATTTATATATCTGTATTTTTGATATCACTACTTGTAAAAACTACTTTCATTATGCACGTCTTTAAGATTCTCTTTTAATTTTCCAAAATTGTTTTATTTAATTTATTTAATCTAAAAATGGCAAAAAGGTCGCTCTTAATTTCGAACAGCCCTAAACGCATCTTACTGTGAATTTTTAGCCTACTTTCCGGAGGAAAGAAAGGATTGTGAGATCACTTTACTGTGTGCGCGCGCGCGCGCCCGCGCCCTCCCACACCTTCAATTTTTGAACGCGTTAACAGAATTTCACCGAATTCGGTACATACACACATAATACATAAAGTACCGGACTTTTATAGTTTTCGATCACGCCGGGTACTTACTTTCAAAATGGCGGCAGTTAAAACATTCAGTGTGATATGCCATATCTTGAATACTATTAACCTATTTAAACCAAATTTAGTTTGCTGACAGCGCAAGTTGTAAGCATTAAGTTCAGAGGTGAATATTGTTGTTTTCTGCTATTTTGGATGATAGTACCACATGAAAAAAATAGAGCTCTTACATTATATCTCGAAAACTACTCAACCAATTTTATTCAAATTTGGTAAGTATTACTAAGATACCCCAAGTAAATATATGTAATGTAATTATGTAAACGTAGTGTAAAACGCAATGGAACGTAACGACGAGAGGACTTCCTCGTACACACTCGACACACAACAGTATTCATTAAAGTGAGACANAACGCAATGGAACGTAACGACGAGAGGACTTCCTCGTACACACTCGACACACAACAGTATTCATTAAAGTGAGACACTAAAACATAATGCAAAATAATAATACACTTAAGGAGAAAAGGGGTTCTTTACACCTATGTGTATACGAGGATTACATTGCGACAGCTTTAGTAGNAATAATACACTTAAGGAGAAAAGGGGTTCTTTACACCTATGTGTATACGAGGATTACATTGCGACAGCTTTAGTAGGTGTAACGAATTTTCTGGGTAGAGTGCCAACCCCAGCTGCGCAGTCAGGATCGTTCAAATTGGGTACTAAATTGGTNGTGTAACGAATTTTCTGGGTAGAGTGCCAACCCCAGCTGCGCAGTCAGGATCGTTCAAATTGGGTACTAAATTGGTGTCCTATTGAAAATAAAAATTATTGTCCCTTTGACTCCTTGACAACACAAAACAGTGTAAGAACTGGAAATTAGAATCCCCATAGTGACAATTGAAGGCAGTCTGCGAGTTAATTTGGCCCAGCCCCGTCCAGACTGTAAGTAGGAATACACACACACATGTGTGTGCACTTTTGTGCATATCATCTGCCGAACTGCTGATAATGAAGTCCCGTATCGGTGTAACTACGTTGCAAGTAAACACAGTAAAAATTTAGCATTGAAAAATGTATTCATTACTACTCACTTTTAACACTGTAGTCATCTGACAGTATTTGCGTGTGAAGTGTTTTTTACAGTTTATTAAAAAAAAAAGGGAAAGTTGTTACATGTAAACCTCGATTTTTAGGCTATGTGATAGTTGTGTATTCTGTTCGGTACCCATAGTTTTCGGATTGTCCTTGTCCGGATGACGTTCGGTACCTGTTTTTCCAGATAAGTTCTAACAAAGGATGACATTGTTAGTGATGTACAGAAGCTATGATTTGAAGTTGCTGTGTTTCAGTGGACGAAGGTAAGAGAGTACGTCACCAAGGCAGCGAGTGGTATCGGAATGCATTTTCGAAGTTATCGAATAACTTATATGTAACACAGCTTTCGTGCTTTAATTTGACTGCAAATGGGCTTCGAAACAATGTAATCTATTTAATTCAATATATTTTTTCTAAAAATTATGCTAATATAATTTTTAATGTTAGAACCATTTTCTTGTGAGGATTCATACAAATCCTACAGTCAAATAATACGGGTGTTAAAAGTTGTAAAATTGCATCCTTTTTAACATACCTAGAAAATAGAAATTATTTTATTTTAATACTCACTAATAAGAAGATGCAGTTTTATTGAGTCTTTGTGACGTAACCTGACAAAGTAAAATATCAACCCATAAAACTCTGCTGTGCATGAACACATACACTACATTCTGTATTTTTAATTCAGTACATGTGCAGCTGTCGGCGTATTCAGACACAGGTGCATCGGGAACTTTGATTTAATTGAAAACAGTACATAAAAATTGCCATTTTTTACATATTAATATGTTTATGTGAAATTGTAATTAAGTTTTGGCTACTTGACTAGTTCCTTCGTAAGTGCCACAGCTACAGAACTTTGCCCTTGCACACGTTTGCATACACCAATGAACAAAATATTTTCGCATACAGGGATTGTTTTTATTGCAAGTTGTGAAATGGACTGCAATAACTGGACTGCAATAACGAAATCAAGCGCATTTTCGTAAACTAATAAACATAATGGTTTCCCAAGCATACTTGTTGCAGCCTAGATGCCCATAATCTCTACTTATACAATTTCGTTGTCTTCACAGCGGGGAGTATTTAACTTCTTGAATTATTTTTTCTATGCCTTAGAGACCTTAATGAGCATGTTATCTATATTTGAGTTACATCGCGTCTGAGTAAAATTTTGTTTGTAATTCAGTTAAATTGTTAAATACTTTATCTGTGACGGCATAAACCTGTATATTTTAAAAGGCTGTAAGAAGTCTTATCGTGTAATCAGGTACAGAGATAAAAATGTTTCCTTTCCGGTTATATAAGGAATAACCGGTACGATGAAGTATTAAAAAATATTTTACTTGAGAACTGCGGTTTGAAATTATAAGAAAAATATTTTGTTTTCGCACGTGTAGAAGGGTTGTGGTGCAAAGCTCGCGACGTATACGATTCCGTCAGTCTCAGAGGTTCAAAAATTAACATTTTCAAAAGTTAAGAATAATGTAGACTTATATTACGGGCACGTAAAACCAGATTNTCAGAGGTTCAAAAATTAACATTTTCAAAAGTTAAGAATAATGTAGACTTATATTACGGGCACGTAAAACCAGATTCTCTTAGGAAACCAACTTTATTTTCGTGCGTAGCCATTGACATAAAACGTTATCTAATGGTGATATATAACGAATAACGAGACTTTATAATGTTATACGAACATAAAGCGGTAATATATCATTTGCATCTCATTGTAGTGTTATACACGGGGCTCAGAATGTAAACAAATTTTGCTTACCGCTGTGTAGTGACATCAACAGTNATCTCATTGTAGTGTTATACACGGGGCTCAGAATGTAAACAAATTTTGCTTACCGCTGTGTAGTGACATCAACAGTAAGTGTAACCTCTATGCCGCCTCTCTAGTGAACGTGTAAAGCATGAGTGGAGAGGCCAACGTGTTTACTATAGCGTCGGCTCCCTTACACTGTGTACTTGGTAAGAACAATGCATGTATCGACCGTGGTGCATCCCTGGCACCGGCCGATAAAGATGACGTCACGCCTCTGCGTTGAAGGCGAGAACTCTTCCAGTGAGTGCGTTAGACTTAAGGGAACTGTCTGGTGAGCAGAGGAAAACTAGAGGCAACGGCACCACAGTACATTGTGTAATTTCAAGCAACCAACTACACAATTGCACCGATAACAAGACACGCGTAGTTGCAGGTTACATTAAAAGGTGTACGCATTAATATAAATATTCACCATCGGCCTAATGCAAGGGGCGGTGAAATGGTGTAAAATATATGAAACCGCCCCGCCCTGTACATGAAAAATCAGTCACGTAACAAACAAAGGACTGACATATACGGAAGTACATCATGAGCATGATGTCATGAGTCACAATATATATCTGATGGAGCCACAGTTCGTAATAGTGATATCGGCTCTAAATACCTCGGTAAGGTAGAAGTAAAGTGGATGTCCTTATAGTGATGCAACCAGCAACACAGTAAATGCACAACTTTTTAAAAAGTACTGTAGAGACTTACATAATCCCAAGGAAAATATGGCTTGAGTTTCATTTGAAATATAAATGTTTATATTTTATTCAGTGTAAAATATGTCACCGAAGTAAGTCTCTTTGATGGGTAAATAAATAAATTAATAACGAAAATTTCCATTTCTTACCCAAGAATGGGCGTATTTCTTCCCTGGATAAATAACAAAATTGATTTTATTAAAAAATACGTCGTATAATTAGGTTAACAGTTTTTTCTATGCTTTTGCCTGAGAAAATATTCGCATAACATTTTATAGGTGTGCTAAAAGTTACGTTTATGAAAATAAGTTACAATACATATTACNCGCATAACATTTTATAGGTGTGCTAAAAGTTACGTTTATGAAAATAAGTTACAATACATATTACACCTGTTGACTGATTTAAAATTAAAAATAATGTCAAATACAGAAATTTTTAGCACAAATACAAAGATATCAATGTATAATTTCATATAAATCAATCGCAGTAACGATAACATGTAAAATAACCGCACAAACTTGGAAATACACAAGAATTTTATAATATACCTAGGAAGCTGCTGCCTTTGTAGCGCAGTGGTAGAAAGTAGAACTACGTGAAGATGTTGTCGAAAGATGATGAACAGGGAGGGCGAGGTGGTATTGTGCGCGATAACAGGCCTGGTAATGGGTTGTGAACAGTTGGAAAAGGACTGAGCTCCTGCCTACCAGCAGAGGCGGAGAGGACGCGTGTCTGCCTGTGTGTCTGGCTGTTGCTACGAGCATTTGCTGCTGCCTATAAAAACGACAGTGATGCAAGTAACGCGATCATGAGCAACCGATTATTACAGGTCTATTTTATTATGCCTGTTGCCATGCAGCAAAAAATATCATTTTATTATGTTAATCGCACACATTTCACTCATCTCAGTTTGAAACTGAAATTTAAATCTGTAATTACTGTAAACTTACAATTATGAAGGTTGTCATGCGTAAAACACAATAAAATGTAGGTACAGCATGCAACAAAAATTGTATTGTATGTACTTGTCTATACAATGGCATTTGATAGGAATGGTATGTGTAAAATCGATGAAAACGTGATTGAAAAGGAATAATATTTGTGAACTATTAATAAAATTTTCATCTTATCGTTTACGCAATTTATGGAGAAAAAAATAATTTTCTGTAAATCTTCCTCAAACTTACTTTCTTCATAGAGCTGCAACTAACTGCACAACAAATGCATAGCTTACCAAACTATACTAGAGCAGATGTCATAATTAAAAAAAAAAAAGACTTATTTCTTTTATTGATTGTATTATATGTGATAGATTAATGTGCGTATTTGATTAAAGTCATAGTATTATAGCCTAAAAGTATTGTAAACGTATTTATATATCTCAACTGACAAATATTTTTGTGAAAGTCTGAATTTTTATTTGTAATTTGCTATTATTAAAAATAACTTCAAGTATCCTTTTTTCATGTAAGAATATAGACGTTACTATTTACTTCTAAAGCAAATATTTTGGAGAATATAAAGTGACCAATTATTTTCATTTCGAGCTGCAATATTTTGTCCACTGGAAGAAAATACGTCGAATAGTTCGCATGAACAGCCTGACTGTACGGAAATTGTCGGACAAGCAATTGAAGTTACTGTGCTGTGTTGCTGAGGAGAAGGGACTGGATGGGGGTTACTCACACTGATTAGTCTGGCCAGCACAAGTTTCGCTACTCGTTCTGCAGTCCGGTTCAGGTGCAAGGCTGCCAGGTGTGTTGCGATCAAGTGATTGCAGGCTCTACAGTGGTTGTGCGATAAAAGTAGAAGAATGTGGGTACACCGGAAGCGTTCAGTCAAAAAAGGCACGAGGTTTCCCTTCGAGAAAAATAAAAAAAGAAGTGGCTTACACATAAATATCCTAAAGAAACACCGTTAAGATATAACATAATACTTATTACTATACAAAATTATTTTCAAAAATTATGTGTGAGCGCGCGCGCGGGTGCACAAGAGAGGGAGAAAAAAAAGGGCGTGGGAAACGGTGCATTCACGTAAGCGTGTATACACACACACACACACACTCCCAAACACACAGAGACGAGTTGAAGCCTTACTGCTTGTGTTGGATATGTATGTATTTCTTACCCCGGCTGTATTGTAGTTTATCCGTGCAATATCGCAGTAGCACACAAGAGTCATCCATAACACGGCCGACAAATCTACGAACTTCGTGAGCTAGGATCGGGCAATGCATGCATACATGAAGTTATAACTAGTGAGTTAATGAGTGAAACAAAAACCTTTGTAATGCAGATGTAACTGGAAAGTAATTTCACTAATACAGTTAGTTTGTAATTTTTTTATGATTAAGTGTAAGTGTTAACGGTAAAATAATCACTTTTCGAAAAAAAATTATCTGTCCTTAACTGCACTATATTTAAGAAGACACATTGTGACTGGTATGATCTCCGTAGAGTTGGGAATGTGTTAAGATAAATAGTTCCATATTTCAACATCGAATGTACCATTTGAATCAGCGGAAAGTGATTTTTAATTTGCTTTATGCGCGTAAGTATACGAGTAAACACGTTAGCTACATATGCACACGCATACCAGTTTCCCAGTTAAACTTGACTAATACATGGAATAAAGTGATGAGGTCCATGACAATGCCGATTTTACATATGCACATAAAATACATCCTAAGCAGGTATTTCAAAAACCAACACGGTGCATGTATTCCGCCAACATTGTTAAACGTGGGCAGAAAAAGAACAAAGTGCTGTTTATAATGAAATATTTCGCCCATCCGTAAGTCCTGATTAAAATATGCTATCTCCATCCATTCTCACAGTCAGACAAAAGTCCCGGATATCAGTAAATATAAAGAGAGAAAGGAAGTATACAGTAATACACTTTTACTCTCTTTACATATAGGTTCGACACTCAATAAGACGAGATTCAACCTACCTCATAAAATTTTTTTCCATTAAATTAAGAAAATTTTGCATAATGTTTTGCTTCCAACAGCCCTTCTACTGTGATTTCAGGGATACCCACCCACGTGAAACACTTGTTCTTATTCATCCGTTTTAAACGCATCCGACTCTTTTCAGTGAATCTCCTACAATAAAAGGTTTATTTTAGGCGACTTCATTTCACCCATACATAAGAGTATTAAAAAATAAAAGGCCAAACGTTCCGGAAGAATTACACCCAGTAACAACAAATTTTGCCGCAAGTCAAGGGAAACCCAGACGCCATACGTGAAGCCATACATGAAGCCGTGCTCACAGTTGACAAAGGTTGTTTTATGGATGCCTTCACATTCCCTATAATACGGACGAAAATCGCCGTGGGTTGCCGCCGTTAATTTCCCGACAACAATTTCTAAACGATACGACACAATGCTATCTACCATGTGGTGTACCTCGTTTATTGGGATGTCCCAGTGTGTTCACTTTTCACCGTTTGTCGGAGAAAAACGGACTCAAGTCATCTCGCTGGAAGTATCAATTGAAATATGTGTGGTCTGTTCTTCCTGTTTCGAAATAAGTTTTGATTTCTTGACACTGGAGTTTTAGAGAAAGCTGCAATGCTATTGTTGTCAGTAGTATACAGTTTTCTTTGTTTTTTTATTATATGCTGTTAGGTGTAAAAATCAGTAACATTCGTCAAATTGGAAAAAAATATCTCCTGAACACTTGTAGCTTTGCAGGCGCCCCGCCGTGGATGCTGACATAAACAAATCGTTTCGTCTTAAAATGGCAAGAGACACATTTTTACACATACCGGCCAGATGTTTGCGTCTGAAGGAAGTATAACACTTGATGCATGTACAGTTAAAGTTTTCAGAGTTCACTTTCTTGCATCGCTGCAATGTTGGCAATGTTGTGCTATTGCGTTTATTTTATAAACCATGCCTAAGGAATGCCTTTCCCCTCCCACGGGTATGAATAGAGTGTATATAGTACTAGTGCAGAGTGGACACTCAATGTTATCCAATGAGCAGGTTTTTTGTCACAATCGCTATGAGAAAACGCAAACAAGACGAACACACAATCGAATTCGCTTCTCCTTCAAAAATTCTATTTACGCACAGCTAAACTCATTTGTGATACTTATCGTTGAAAATAATATTTTAGTGCCCTCACCTAAGTGGGTAAGAGGGAGCTGAAAAAACCTAGCAAGTGAAGGCAGAATATGTGCGATGTGTCTGCATGAATCTCATTAAGTTACTGTCTACAAGTTACCAGTCGCCTAAGGTGCATGGAGTACAGTAATACCCCGCTTTACGCGAGGGATACGTTCCGGAAAAAATCGCGTTAACTGAAATTCGCGTATATCGAGGTTTATGATTAAACATAGTCAAAATTTAATACAAAAAAATACGAATCATTTTAATCAATCACTTTAATTCTAAGAACACTTTATGCAATACATACATACTATTAATTATTTTTTACGGAAAAATACATCTATTGTCTTTTGGGTAGCGTTTTTTTTTACGTTCTTGTAAAATACGTTCATAACACCAAACACTGTTTTTAATAGTTTGACACACGGTTAAGACACGGTCATCATTATTGTCTATACTCTGCAATATGTCCAAACCTGAATAAATTTTTGAAAGAGCATTTTGTATTCCCCCTGAAGATAAAACTTTCTCTTCTACTTGTTCTTCCTCATCGTAGATAGGATTATTCTGTAACTCGATCAGATCTTCATTGCTGAGAGGATCGTCGTGCGTTGCTACAAGTTCTACGAGATCTTCTACTGCGACATCTTCATGTTCAGACCCCTCAATCATTGCAGCAATGTCTTCAAGCACTTGTCTCTGCATCTGGACAATTCTTCTAGGTGCTTCCACTACATCTGGCCAAAGATTACGCCACACCCCGTTCATACAACTCTTTTTAACTTCCTTCCAAGCCTCTTCTATGTTGTGAATAGCCTTCATAATGTTGTATGACTTCCACCACTCTCGCATAGACTGTCTTCCTTCCCCGTCAGTTTCATGAATTAGTTGGCTAAAAGTGCGGCGATGGTAATAAGCTTTGAAGTTTGCTATTGCTCCCTGGTCCATAGGTTGTAATATTGACGTAGTGTTTGGTGGAAGGAACTTCACGTACACTTTTAAGTCTCTGGGCGTATCAAGTGAGGTTGGATGTCCTGGGGCATTGTCTAAGAGTAATATAACTTTAGGTTCAAGCCCATTTCTGTCACAGTAGGATTTGACTGATGGGCAAAAACTATTAGAATACCATTCTTGAAAAATTTCCCGTGTAACCCACGCCTTTCTGTTTGATCGCCACACAACTGGTAGACTTGTCTTGTCTGTGCCTCGCATTGCACGGGGTGTTTCTGAATGGTACACTAGTAAAGGTTTCAGTTTGAAATCACCAGTGGCATTACCACCCAGCAGAAGTGTTAGTCGATCTTTCGCAGCTTTGAAACCACTGGCTTGACGTTCTTCCTTAGAAATGAATGTTCGAGATGGCATTTTTTTCCAGTAAAGTCCGGTCTCATCAACATTGAAGATGAGACAAGCAGGAATTTTCTCTCGTCCAACGAACTCTTGAAACTTGTCTGGAAACTCAGCTGCAGCTTGAATGTCCGCGCTGGCCGCCTCGCCTGTTATGTGGATATTGTGAAGATTAGAACGCTGCTTGAACCGATGGAACCAGCCTCTGCTGGCAGCAAAAGTCGGAGTGGAACTCCCTTCTCCTTCTTCTGTTTTCAGCATCTCATATAAAGATTTTGCTTTTGTGCATATGAGGTCTTGACTTAGTGGTGTGTTCTTCTTATTCAAATCTTCGATCCAGACTGACAGTAACTTCTCCATTCTTTCTAAGATAGAGGATCTCGAACGAGAAAGTTTTGTTGCACTTACAGGTGTCGAACTTTCGCTGGAGACTTTAATTTTTGCCCGATTTTTAAAAATCGTTCTCACAGTCGATTCTGATAGTCCAAAATCTCTCCCAACAATTGTTGCTTTGCCTCCATTTTCCATTCTTCTTAACACTTTCATCTTCAATTCCAAAGTTACGCTTTTACGCTCTTTTTTCTTTACAGGCGGCATTTTTGACGTAGCGTTAAATTATGACATATCTCCAATAAATGTTAAAACACGACTGCCAGCCGAACTAAACATGACGGAACAAACGAAACGAACGAGGGAATCCCCATAGAACAAAGTCGAAGGACGGGGAATTCCCAATTCTTCAAACAGAATGTTCAGAGGAAGCGGGGATTCCCGCGACCATAGAGAAGTTGATGACTACATTATGTTTATACGCACTCTTTCGCGTAATGAGAGGCATTTGAGCGCGAAATTTGAAATTCGCGTTATAGTGAAACCGCGCATAACGGGGTCGCGTAAAGCGGGGTATTACTGTAGTTCCCTCTACATCCTTTCCGATTTGGACTCTCTAACTATTTTACGCGCTGCAGCTTGGACTGGCAGCGAGCTCCTGTTACGCGCGGTATGGGGTGACCCACCTCGTCCCTCCTCGACACAACAGGCTGACATGCTCCCTACCTCGTCTTCCCAACCCCCCTCTAGACATTTTACATGTGTAGCCAAGGAATGATTGACATCGTCGATACCTGACTGGCGTCACAGCCCTCCTTCTCCCCCTGCTGGAGGAGCCGACAAATATAGAGAAGACGCAAGAATATTCTGGGAATTAGGACCCTCGGCGAAACGCGAGACTTAGCGAAATTTATGGATGACGGCCTGCGGCCCTATAAATACAAGCCACCGCGGGACTGTGGAGAGTCTGAGTAGAAGATTTTTGACTGAGTGCGGGAGTTAAGTCAAGTGCGACACGACGGCAGATCAGGTGTTCGTGGTTAGAATGGACGAGATGGCGTGAAACCCGACGAGTGGAGGAGCCTACTGTGCGTGAGGGTGCTCGGAGAGCTCTATAACATCGCGGACTGGTGGGACATGGACATGTAATACGGATTTTATTGTAAACTAGCTTACCCGGCCACGCGTTGTTGTTGCACAAAATATTTTGGTTCTATTCATTTCTGTGAAATTAATTGAAAGAAGTATGTTTATTTTCAAAATTTTTATTATTGAAGTACTTGTTTGTATACAATGTTTTTAGTTTTAACATCTTCCGCGCATATGAATAAGTTGGATGGTTTTCCTACTCCAGAACACGACACATACGATTGGCCGTGCGAAAAACATTCTGTTTCTAAATTTATTCCGCACATTTGCCATGACTGCCCTTGAGCTTTATTTATTGTCATTGCGAATGCCAATCTGACTGGAAACTGTGTTCTCTTTAAGTGAAAGGGAATTTCTGATGGGATAAGAGAACAACAAGCTGAAATGTTCAAACAGACAGCTGTCAACAAAGGCGCTTCTTGACGCGAAAGCATGGTAAAAATGAGCTTTTTGCAGATTTTTAGTACCTTTCCAGGTTATACATATAAAAAAGAAAGGTGTACAAACACTCGTGCGAACGAAAGTAAGGTTTATAAAAAAAACGCAATGAAAATTGGTTGATTTTTTCGGGAGTTATACGCGTCCGAACAAACGGACACAGCATTTTTATGTATATAGATAGTGGAACTGTCAAAAATGGACACATAATTTATAACGGAAATAGGTTTTGATACACTGCCTATTGGGACTGATTTCTAATTATTTAATTACATTAATTTCTTTGAGGTTATTGTAAATTTTATTGATTGAAGTCAGTAATTGTAAACAGCAAGATATATGAAATTATCGCGAGAAGTTGAGTCGAGAAAAATTGGAAATAAAATTACATAAAAAAATGTTTTCAAATTAATGCAATTCAGTAAATCTATTTTCAAATAGTTATCATTACCAAAATAATAGCGAAGTAACAAAGGAACGTAGTTGGTCTGTGCCCTACAAATTGTTATTACTTATTGCCATACGGTTTATAGAAAATTTACAGTTTATTCTATTTCACGAACGAGTGGACCTTTCTGACAGCAAGTGTCTAGTGATTTATCATAAATTATATGAACAACATTCCACCCGGAACAACTCAAATCAGCCGATGCCAATCACCTTACCTTCATTAAATATAGCTCCTCGAAACATTTTACAGACTAAAAAAGGTAACATACACTACTTCTACTTGCATGTCACCACTAATAACGGCCTCCTTCCATTTTTCTTACCTAATGTTCAACAATTTGCTGCCAACGTGACGTCATCGCATAAAGAACTCATGCTCTTGGCCTCGTTGCCACAGTTTAGAAGATTGGCCGGAAGTAGAATGACGCAGGCTCCGCACATATGCGACTTCTTATAGGGGTAGGAAATTCTTGTTTGCTCATACTGCGCATTGAAGAGGTATCGGAATGCGGCCAGTTGAGTACGCATGTTGCGGAGCAGAGCCATGTGTGAAGGTTAGCATGAAGGAAATAGGCGAATTGCTGTAATATACCAAGAAAACTAAAGAATTTTGTATGGAAATAACGACAGCAATCATAATTTTTTTTTTCATTATGTATTAAATGTTTAATAATATCTTTCAAAACATTATAAATAAAAATTCATTTTCTTTTTCGATATTTTAATTTAAGTTTTACATAAGAATGGTTACAATCCCGAACTGATCATCAGACCCTTTTCTTTTAATTCTTAGTGCCTTACAGAAGTTTCACGAAGTATCTCGCAAGCATATATCTTTTATTTTCAGCATTACATGGAGGCCTACTGTTTGTTAATTTTGAGACAATTTTTACTGTCTTCAGCAAACACACTCTGTTTTTATTGTACAGTACTCACCCACAAAGTTACTAGAGAAGGATCAAATATTTTGTCATGTACAGTCGTAATGGTTCATTCACTTATTTAGTTGTATTTTTATTCAACGACAAAATAAGAAATATACTCTTTTATTTCACATCATTTCGAACCAGGCTGGTGCTATTTTTCAATCAGCGAGAAATATTACAACTCCAGGTTATTTAGGGTCGTTTACTTCCTGTTTACAAACAAAAGTTTTTTCGCACGTACAAAATTCAGGACACGTTTTAAATGCTTCGATGAAACGATTTAAAAAATGTCTTCAGGCTTATTTAAAAACTTTGAAAGACTGAAAATGCTACATCTGATTCAGTACCTTATTTAGTGTTGTCAGATGGCTATGTCGGAAATGTTGTTGGTTGGAAACATACATGCATACATGGTATACGTACATATAGATGCAAATATACGTCCATGAAGGTAAATACTGGTATCGCGAACACCTGACACACACAACAGTACACATAAGAATACACATATCACAAACTCTTCAAGAAGAGTGAGGTATGCGAGGATAATTAACATGCNCACAACAGTACACATAAGAATACACATATCACAAACTCTTCAAGAAGAGTGAGGTATGCGAGGATAATTAACATGCTATAAAAATACTGCTTCCCGTGTGTTACATAACTGAAGATCAGCGTTCTCGAGAACGAATTACTTACCAAAGACTTCCACAAAGGCTTTCCAAATTCCATTTAAAATTTAAAAAAAAATGTGGATACAAAAAAAATGCAGTTTTTGCTAGGCGGTGGAAACGTAACTTAGTTGATTTATAAGAGTCACCTGATTTAAGTAAATTTTTAAATTTTCTGTCTAAAACAGTTTTGTAAGGCTATTTGTTCTTTAAACCGTTTACGTAAATAATGGCCTGCTTTTCATAAAACGTAAAAGTAACTTGCTGAACTAATATATGTTAACATACTTGAAAGTAGTTAGCTACCTGTTACTTGTTTCTTCTTAATACAGATTTTATTTTCAAGTCTGACGTATTTTTTGAGGTATAACAGCTCCATTTGCACTTCACCAAATATGTACATTGTAAATTGTAAACCATTACATTAGTCACTCATTACTATGCCCGGGGCAAAAAAATATTTTTTTTTTAATTAGAGGTAAACAAAAATTACGAGGAACACTAATTATTTATGAGTCTCTGTTGGTCTCGAAGTTGAGGCAGCAGCCTTGTCTTACTTACATACTTGTAAACCCCATTATAAACTTTCGATTTATAGTGCACAGAGAAAAACAAAGTGTTACGTACACTTAATGCAATACAAAAAGCTCCAGAAGTTTGTTGTGATAAATTTTTCAGAATCTTATTTTAATGCTATTTTACTCTTACATTTACAGATTAAAAATATGGCAGTTTATATTCGTACGTTTAAGCTAACACAAGTAACATAGGTTCCTCGTTAAATATCCCTAGCAATTTAAAGTGTAACACTTGCAGGTTACATTAATGAACTTTTTTTGTGCACGATTTTGTCGAGTAGGGCGCTATCATCACTTAAACAGTTCATCAAATAAAATCATTCGTTGGTACAAAATACTTTGCAAAAAATTTTATGTAAAATACATACAAAAAGTATTACCAAAATATGTATTAACACAACGTTAAAAGTACTACTGATGGGGAGAAGTTTGTCTTGTAAAACGGTTACGTGTGGTGGAATATGGCTGTGTTTATGCGGCCGACAATGACCTCTCCTGGCCCCCTCGGGGTGTGAGCGACGTAGAAATATGTGCTCATTGATCTACCGACTCTCTGCTCTCTCTCGTTACCAAGGAAACATTGGGGCACCCTCTCACCCCATCCACTACCACCCTCGTGCGGCGGGCCTGTACGCCCAGCTTCGCCGCAAGTAAACAGATACGCTGCGCCTACACCTCTTGACAACTTGTGTAGCCACAGTTTACTTCCTGCGACCTCTCTAGACAGTGTGCGTTCTTGTTCTACTCAGTTCTTGAAGCGGTCGGATTGTTATTTAAATATATATTATATATGTGTTTACTTTTTCGGCCAGTTTTTTAATATTTTTGCGAGACTTAGAAGTAAATAAAGTTTTTACTGATAAGAATTGTCAGGTCATCGCGGAATGGGATTTTTAGATATAATATTAGGAAATTTCGTTGCCACTTTGCCACGCACTTGGCAAAGAAACTCGATTACGGTTGATTTCCAGTAGTTCAGTTTGACTGGGTGTGCATGCCGTTTTAGAACTAACAGATAATATTGCAGTGCTACCTTTTTATTGCCTACCAACGCCCTCTCTTCATTCTTGTAGACTGTTTATAGGGGAATTGGGTGAGATACTTGACTCCAAACTAAAATTTATCTCTTTGAAATTGGCGAAACCCTTTGTGGTTCACTCAGAATTCGGACCCGAAAACTCGTGATAGGACTAATGCCTTAGCGACCCAGGCCACGGAGGCCACTTCATAGGAACTTGTTAAGTGTAGTAAATTACATTTTATCGTGAACGTAGTACGCAATATAATCGGACTGATTTACTACAGAGGTGGTCCCTTTGTACTGACAACTCTGGTAAATAGTATATGTGCTAAGCGACAATCTTGCCAGTAGTGTGCAAATATTTATTTTTATGTTTAGGCCTGCGAAACCTTTTTATGTTAAGACTTATTTTGGTTTAGTAGGTATACTAGCGTATTTTTACTTTGTGTTCGTATGATTCCGTAAAATGTTACGCCTTTTTGGTTACATAATTTGCTCTTAGTCTCTTGAAGGCTTTCCATAAAACGTATTTTTGTGAGGCCTACGTGCCATTTAGGGCGCTGTGTCACATCTCGGGAACCATTCAACCGATATATACAGAATCTGGTATATTGTCAGTGCATTACGTAAGCACTGAATTTAGAAAAGTAGAGTGTCATTGGTCCGCCATTTCAGAATATAGCACTACCTTAAATATAAAGTTTTAAGTCATATTTCGGAAACTACCGACCTATTATCTCCAAATTTGGCCTGTCAGTAATACTACGGTAGGCAATGTAAACATCGACGATATAACTAGATAAGGCACTTATTTTAGAAATGGTGAACATAGAAATATTTTAGGTTTATTGGCTATATCTGCTATACCATTCAACCAATTTCGACCAATTTCGACCAAACCTGGCATACTAAAAGTATCAATTCAAAGCATAAAATCAGCAAATACATAACATATTTTCTCCACCATTTTGTAAAATAGTCCCGCATTAAAAATTAAACTTTTATGTCCTGTTTCGGAAGGTATTTAGTGATTCCTACAAAAATTCAGGCGACAAGTTAAACTTTTGGAGTGTATTTAAGTTTGTTATTAAAGGGGGTTGGCACATATTTTCAAAATGAACAGCTATGCAAATATTTTAACTTAGTGTACCATGTCCCGAACAAATTCTACCAAACTTTATAAGGTGACTATCTATGACAAGCTTTGAATGTGCCAATACATAATCTCTTTGCCTGCCATTTATGAAAATAGCAGTACACGTGAAAATTTGGAGCGCTCATGCTATATCTGGNAAATGAACAGCTATGCAAATATTTTAACTTAGTGTACCATGTCCCGAACAAATTCTACCAAACTTTATAAGGTGACAGTATCTATGACAAGCTTTGAATGTGCCAATACATAATCTCTTTGCCTGCCATTTATGAAAATAGCAGTACACGTGAAAATTTGGAGCGCTCATGCTATATCTAGGGGACCAATCAGCCGATTTCCACCTAATTATTCACACATGTAATGGTCCGGTAGGCTACGCAAACTTGTATGATATACGTAGGACAGATATTTATTTTCAAAATGGTGGCCAATAGATTATTTAGGTAAATTTGTTATACTCGTATGTATTGAACAATTTTACCAATGTCAACCAAACTTTGTATACTATCAGTATCTATTAGAAGCACCATAGGCCAACGCTTATACAAAACCTGTTTGTATTAATCAATTTTGTACGACAGTGCCAAATGAGAAAATAAAGCCCTACGCCATATCTCGGGAACCAATAAACCGATTTATAACAAATTCTGCAGAAAAGTAGTGCTACTTTAGGCCATGTAAACTTAAATAATTTAAGTGAATCACGCACTTGTTTTCAAATTATTGACCTATAAATATTTCAGGTTTGTAAGCCCTGTCTGCCAAAACATTCTACTGAATACAACCGAAGTTGGTTTTTTGTATTCTACCACAGTAATACGGTTTCACGACAGCTTGCGGTACGAGGGTTTCTTGGTTCGAGGTTCGAGTCCCGGGAAAGGCACGTGTGTATTTGTAATTGTGTCACTGAGGTTACATGCGTTTCTGGTTCCATATCTAAGAACAGAACTGAAGAGGACAGATGAGTGTGGTTGGACACTTAGAGAATGCATTGCAAATTCTGGTTTATGTGAATAGAACTTACCTGCACAGCTTTTTGGCCAATTTTGCAACATTGCACATTGCAATATTTCAGAGGACACAGTTGAACGTACGGAAGCTATCTAATTGAGGGTTGTCCTTGCTTTCAGGGGACACGCTAGAAGTGATGTTGAAATATCTAATTTTAAGGCGGCAGTGTACCAACAGTTCTGTTTTATGGTAGCAACACTGTTGTTGTCGTACCTCGTTAAAAACAGTAGAAGTTTCGATGGAGATACTCGCAGCAGCTTTAGACTCCATTCAAGTGTTTGTATACAAGCAGAGCATTTACGTGCAGTGCCTGATGGCATTCAGTGAGAGCTCTTCATCAGTAAATGTTTACAGTTAGACGTCAAGTCCTACCTGCCATTAAAGCCTTTTAAGAACTTCATCAAAATTATTTGTATCCTTGTAGGTGAAAATATGCTCATTTGCTATATCGGTAGTTTCTTGTTTATCTCTGGAGACCGCGTTCATATTATCTATTGACCACATGGCTCAACTAGGCCCGTGCGCATACATACATACATACATACATACAGTGGTTGTAATAAGTATTCGTCGTAGTGTAATTCATACTTGAAAAGTATTTATTAAAAATAAATTGTAGGTACAGACACGGTGGTACGAATTTATAACATATATAACTCATAGTATTAAAAAAGCAAACAAAAATTGCACATTTTATTGGGTTAACTAACAAAACGTCCCAAAACAGTCTAACAGTTCTCGGAGTAACCTCCAAGAAGTATTCGTCTGTGCCTTCATATTGCTATTCCAACAGAGATTTTGGAGTTAAGCATCTACTTTATAGGGCCACTTTTTTTTTTTGCATCGACTTTACCAGCGTTCTAGTTATTTCTGTTGGAATTTTTCACCACTCTTCCAACAAAGCTGCCTCTAAATTTTATGCTTTTTGAAAATGGGTCTTCAAGTTTTGTTCCAGAAAATCCCACAAGTGCTCGATCGGATTAATGTCCGGTGACTGAGGTGGGGTATGCATGTAATGTGGGGTGTTATACAGTAGCCACATCCTGGTGTTATGAGCCGTGTGCTTTGGGTCATTGTCCTGAGTAAAGTGTAGTTCCCAGTCAGGCCCATATCTTCCACACTTTTGGCAATATAATCCTTCAGAATCTGCAGATAGCCCTTTTGGTCCCTGATACTTTCAATTGACTTTAAGTCCCCGACACCATTCGCACTCGTGCACCCCCAAACTTGTACCGAACCCCCTCCATGTTTGACAACTGCACTCAAGCTCTTTTCTTCCATGTCACTATTTTTTGTTCTCCACAGTATCACTTTGCTATCGGACTTGAAAATGTTAAATTTACTTTCGGCCGTGAAGACTACCAAAATTCGTAGTCCTTATTTCTGTTGGCTTTTTCCTACGCCATTCTCTTCCGTCTATTGACTTTATTTATGGCTTTTTGCGGTCTGTTCGTCCATGAAAGCCAGCTTCGTAGAGAACATTCTTTACAGTCTTCACTGAAACACTCTTTCCTGTTTCATTTGCGACCTCTACTTAAATTTCGGTGCACTTAATTTTGAATTTTTTTCAACGTTGTGATTAGTAGCCTCTTTTCCTTCTTAACCAAGATTGGTAGGCGGCCATTCCTTGCAGCATATCGGTATTTTTTTGTTTATTTGACCTGTATATAACGCTTTTCATGGTTGTGATTGGTCTGCAGATAATTTTACTTATTTTATTATACGATCCACTCGCATAAAAATGGCGTAATAAGTTTCGTCTTTCTTCCTCTGTTGTGTCCTTGCCTTTCCGGCCCATTCTTCCTTACGCTTTGTACTGAACTAACTGTCCTCACTGTACATAGTTTGTATCTGCACTGGCTGAACTGCTGGCTATCCACTATCGTATGTTGTTACTGTGCGCGGACGAATACATATTGGAGGTAACATTGAGAAATGTTAGGTTAGTTTGGGTGGTTTTGTTTGCTTTTATAATATTATGGTTTATATTCATTATAAATTGGCACAATCATATCTGTATCTACATTTTAGTTTTAATAAATACTTTTCAATTGTGTAATTACAGTGTGACGAATACTTGTTAAAGCCACTATACATACACAGTTATCCAATCATGTATGCATGCATGCAGCGCACATATACATGCAGTAAATAGCACGCAAAATAGGCCTATACCGTACCAAATCCAAATAGTTAGTTTCTCTTTTAACTTTATTAGTTGGCTTGCATGTTTTGTGAATACACAAAATGTTTAACAATTTTAATTCCAAAAGAAATTTGTTCGTAGAAACGGCTTTACATAAGTAGGTATTTAATCGTCAGAACTCAAATCACGGTCCAAACAATTTCAAGTCTGGTGCTGCAACATTCAGCACTTTCGAAGACCAACACACCAGACTAGATTTTTAGGGCCTTTTGTAATGTCTGGATAGGAATTTTAGTATTTCCGGGGAGAAAAATTTACAAAATCGACGTACTGCCAGTTACGGTATCATTCCTTTCAGACAAGTAAAATATGTCTGTAGTCGTGACACAGTTAATGATACAAGTAATAAAATTAGCTAATAATTGTTAGTTTGCGACTGGTGAAATGTGTAAAGTAAGAACTTCAAAAATCGTGTCAGTAAGTGTACAGAGAATATTTAGTACAATATTAAATTGCCAGAAGTTCCGCAAGAGTAAATAATTGGCGGAGGGCGGAGTTTTGTGAGACGTGTGAAAAATTTGCACGTAAGAAAAATTTCGCTTCATTTTTCAATTTCTTGACTTGCTAAAATATAAGCTTTACTGCTATTAAATTGTTGCAAACAAATTACCAAGGCTTACAACATATGCCGATCTAGTTGAAGGTAGTTTGGTCAACGAAGTCCCAGTGTATCTCTGGAATACACAGGGGAAAATTTAGGACAGATTTGCGTGTCGACTGCGGTTGAGTGTGCCGACGAAGAGGAAACCTGCCGCCCCGTCGGTCAGGTGATTGGTTGCTCGTGGCATCGCCGGTAACTACATTACACTCCCGCTCTGGGCGGCGAGTAATTAATTGGTGATTACGTCTGTCGCGCAACTCAGCTTGTCTGCTCCCATGCCTCTCGAATTTCTACTCACCTCTTTCTCTTCCGTGTGGTCAGTCGGCGCCACCCGCGCCAATCAAGTGGCGTGGGCAGCTCAGTGATTTGGTGTCCCCAGGGGCTCGGTTTTCATTCACTTTTCCGTTTATCGGGAGTTAATTGACGACGTGGATACTATAAGCGAGGTTGATGTAGAACAGTATAGTGGTCACGTGCCTACCAAAATATCGTAACACTCGATAAGTAGAAAGGCAATGAGAATCGCGCCCCAGCTGATGTCTGTCGAGAGGCGTAGAAGCACCGAGCTCTAACTGTAACTCGAGCACGTGCGTCAAATTGCATCATCGCCTCTAGGCGCTAATAACTACAGTGGCTACAATAAAGTATTTGTCTGGCTCCAGTTGAAAGTGTGAGAGCGGAGAATTGGTAGAAAATGTAATAATAATAAATGCATGTACTATCAATATGGAGTCATTTCATTTGTCATACAGTGCAAGAAAATGGATACATTTTCATTTATAACATAACCTAAAGTGCAAATGAAAGCAATAATTTCTCGGACCAGAAATAAGTATTGGTCTGCACCAAAGTAAAGAACGTTCTGGGCATTTTCCCGGTTTTTTTACTTCGTAGGTCTTCCGTTCTTCGTATTGATTTAATTAAGGTTTCTGTCGTTTCGCTCGATATTTCATATCCCACTCAGGTCTAAAGGCATTCTTCAGGTCATATTTGTTGGATATCTCATGTTTTCGTTAGTTTTCGTCTAGTTGGTGCCGTAAATTTCACAATGGAGTACATCGGGAGATTGTGGTGGTGTCCCCATCCAATTTGGAGTGTTGTATAACAGCAGCAGCTTGGTTTTCAAGGATATTTGCTAGGGGTCGTTGTCCTAAGTGAATATTTAATCTGTAGAGCGGCCCATTTTTTCCACAATATGGGGAATATGAGTCTTGAGAACATTGATGTACACTTTGTAATCTATTGTGCCTTCAATGAAACACAAATCACCCACACCACTCGCCCTCGTACAACCCCAAACCATCACGGAGCTTACTCCTTGCTTCACACTGGCTGTCAGATTCTTCTCTTAAAGTTCGGGATTCTTCCGCCATACCATAACTTGCCCATCTCACCTGAAAATATTAAATTTACTCTTCTCAGTGAAAGTAACTTTCTTCCATTGCTCATACGTATAATTTCTGTGTGCCTGGGGATAGGGAAACTTCTTTTTATTAGCCTTACTTATGTTGGGTTTTCTACTAGTTGTTCTTCCCCTATACCTACTTTCGTGAAGCACATTTTGTACTGTGTGAGCTGAGACTTGTATTCCTCTATCATTTTTCACTTCTACTGTTATCTTTGGTGCACCCAGTTTAGTTGTTTCTGGCTATTTTTCGTACACTTTGGCGCTTGTCTCTGAGACAACTTCGAAAGGCGACCACTTCTAGGTAAGTTCTGTAGTCTTTTCGTTTTTACGAATCTTTACACCCACATTTTTGCCGGTAGTAATTGGTCTTCCAATAATTTCGCTTGTGCCCCTGAATGACTCTCCCTTTTGAAATAAATTCACTACGATTATCCGTTCTTCTTCGGTTGTTTCTTTCGATTTGCGTCTCGCAGCTGCTTTTTGACACCTACTGTTTCTAAGCTCAGCGCTATTGTCCATTTCTAATAAGTGGGATAAAATCTGACAATGAGACCAATCTACGTACTATGTAAACCGTAAATGCTCTCGTTTGTAAAGTGATGAATTGCTGTGGTATGCATGTTGTTAAGTTGGCGATTTTGATGATTGCTTTGGAAGAAAATAGTGCCCGGAACTAAAAGTTGTAATTCAAAATCCTAATTACACTTACGTGGTTTAAGTTATGTTTTTAATGGAATATTACATTTATTCGGCTTTTAGCGAATTTACTTTAAAAACATGTTTATAGTACGTTTCCTCTTTCTTCGGATGTTTTGAAACGAACCTTTGAAAAAATCACCCTGGGAGTAACCTGTCAACATGTTTTTTCAATAACTTGTATACCACAAATATAAAACACTGTGATTAACTTTAAAGTATTGTATTCTTGAATAAATGAAATTTTAACTTAGTATCTTCTATAACTTGTAATATTTATTTGTTATTAAATACTAATTAAAAACAGTGAGAGCAGCGATAGGCAAGGGCTAGTAAGAAATAGTTCGCAGTTAAAATATTGTTTTAACCTAGATTTTTCGTATGCTATTTGTAAATTAAATGTTGCCTATTGATATTTTTTAATTTTTAGGTAGCACTGAAGGAAACACATTTCATTGTTACAGTTAAAAATATCAGTGCAAATTACCGTGCGTAGGCCCTAGTGACATGGTGTTCAAATTTTCTGACATGCTATGGATGCCCGGTCACTTAATATACTAACATTTTTACGACACTAAACGGACAGCTCAAAATGGCATAAAGTTCCACTCGAACTAAGTACGTACAACCATGCATATGACATAATATTGCACGGAATCTCTTCGTATTTTATGTAGTTTCGGGTTTCGGCAACTAACATTGCCGATGTTTCACGAAGTGTTATTCGCTGCCGTGACCAGAAAGTTATCGTTTGTTTGGCTAAGAAACTCGCGCCATTTAACACTTGGTACATCGCAAAATAGCACTTCGAACACGTTAACATTATTAGAAACTAAGAAGTCATGCACGTGTCTCACATATTAAGATTTTGTAATCCTACTTTATAAACCCCAAGTACTGACTAACTAGTAATAGCAGTGTTATGGAAAGGTGCGTGAAATAACAGAAAGCTGTGTGAAATTTCAGGAATGTACATTACTGAAAAATGGAGTGTTCGTAATTTTACGAAGAGGCAATATTGATTTTTCTCAGAACTTTACGGAATTTTACGAAATTGTTTTCTAAACTACAGTTTCGCTTGCCGAATGGCAGTGCGGAGTCCCGTTAACGATCATGGCCACTTCTAACACCAGTTTGAGGCAACTGTCTGATTTTAAATGGGATGCGTTGAGTAGGATTTACTGTTGCCATATAATTTAAAATTTAGCACACGAATATCAGTGCTTGAAAACAATTTGAAACTCATTTTCATTCCTTCATATAAAAAAAAATCATTATCTTAATTAATAACGGCAAATTTTTTTTACCGAAGTAGGGCGTTATTTATAATAGTTCCCAGTGCGTAATTGTAATATAATAAATCTTGATAAATGTGCCTAGCTTGTCGTTCATCGACTTAAGACAAGATGGCGTTCAAATGGAGGTGAGAGATGTCCACTCTAGTGGACTAATAATTGTAATAAAATGGATATTAAGTACTGAAACAAGATGGTGGATGCCGAAACCTGGAAGCCGATCCCTGATCCCTGTACTAGAATAGAGTATGAAAGGACAGGGCATTGACAAGAATGACAGATCATGAAGATGTATGAGTGGCGATGTCATCCAATATGGCGACACAAGATGGCGATGTACTGGCTACCAATATGACGGACGTAAACAAGATGGTGCCGTACTGGGTACCAATATGGCAGACGGAAACAAAATGATGGGTGCTGAAACTGAGAAGCCGATCCCTGATACCTGTGCCAGAAACTCCATATTCCTACTGCAGTCCGAAGTGCTGAAATATTATTTTAGATTATGATGTTACAATTTTCTACCTTGCAAAATTTCCAAGGACAAAATTTGTTATTGTTTTTCTTCGCGTTATTTTTTTTTTTGTGAATTCTTTAGATGTAACCCGACCAAAGAAAATGTCATATAATATTAAATTGTCTGCAGGAGTTTTTATATTACTGCCACCATGTAAATTAACCCTGGCGAAGTCAATTAATAGATTATTTATTTCAATTACCCGCGTTAGACTTTACGTAATGTCAGAGGGCGTCGTATTTCCCTTTACCAACGCCCACAGTTTGTTTGTTTCAGAACTGTGCTGCCTTCCACCGTGTTTCCAAACTTATTCTGTGTTTCTAAACCTTCCCGAATGCTTCATACCGTTGCAGTGATTTGCAGTACAGAATTTGCTGGGAAGTCTCCCAGCGTTTTAGTTTTGAATTAAACGTACTAATTGATTATTAAACGGGCATCTCATTATCAGGTACCAGTTCGAAGGAAACTACTGAAAAGGAAAAAAGACAAGATGTGTTCTTTACTATGGTACATGAGACATTTTTGTAGTACAAAATTGTGAACTTGTCTTGCCTGCTCTATTTTCGCCTAAGTTATGAGAGTTAATGTGTAACTTATTAGAAGTATTATGTTTCAACACTCTAATTTGTTGTGTTGTCAAAATTGTGACAAGTGTAAAGAAACAATAAAAAGTTAAACTTTGTAGCCTTCATTATAATTCCGCCGCTCCTACGTATTGACTGTTAATTTGTGTCATTTCGGGAAGGCACATATGAAGGTACTGACTTGCTTGAAATAAGGTTGGAAAAGCACATCATTTCTGTTTGACACCGAAACCACTACTTCCCGAATTCAAGTCCCTTAAGCTACACCATACCGATTCACGTTCTCTTTTACTGGCTTCCTCCCTGTAAGATGACAGTTTTACCGTTCGACTTGAATGTGCCGAATTGTGTGTTTTGGTAGAGGCTGCGCTATTATCGTGGAATCCAACGTAGTGCAATTACAAAAGGAACACATGGGTGTGATGTAGGAGAGTGACCAGATTATGATGATGCGAATTTCTGAGGTGTGTGGTAATTGAGCCTGGTAGTTAGTGGCCCGTGACAGCAACCCTCCTCGACACGCTATCTTTTCTCTCCAAGAGCAAGCTGTATATTGTCTTTGCTCGCTCGCTGCTTTTTTTATATCGCGGCGTCAATCTTGGGATCGTTCCTCCTGCGCCGCTTCCGCGTTCTCGCTCCACAGCACCTGGCTGCTCCGGGTCGGGCCGCGACGACGTGGTTTTCGGGCATTCGAGGCTGAACAACGGGTCGAGATTCCCTTCCACATGCACCCTTCTTGTCCGGAGTTTATTTTTCCGCTCGCTGATCCTTTTAGTAGGTTTTTGCACAGTAAAGCATGGTTGAAAAGGTTCTGAGCTACGTAAGAGGATACGGTTTTTTTAAATAGAGAATGTAATTTATTGTTTCATTAAAGTGTAAATTCTTACTTGCAATTTTCGTTTGAAAATAATTGGTTGCTGAGAAGACTCTTCCCACTGTCGATAAACGCCGAGAGTTTTGGTAGGTATTAGGAAAGAGCTTTTAAAATGTATGATTTCGCACACCTCACTTTCTTAGTGTATATGTACGTTATGGTTTTCACGTGGTCGTGCTCTGTCGGCTTATTTATTTATCCGACACTTAAGTGAGGAAGTGAGGACCATTTCTCTGACTGGATCGCGCTCGTAAATCCAGTGGCGCGTCCCCGGCGCAGTTAGCGATTACGGGAGTAAGTTTACGAGACGGTGGTGAAGACGGGTCCCTGTGGAACTCGCGAGGGCTGTTCGCTTCGCCCGGAGGAAGGGGGCGCGTTAACCTTACAGCAAACAGCTTCCCGGGACTGACGGCCGTGATTTTGAGAAGTGTGTTTGGAGGGAGAAACTACGGGGGTGGTCAATATTGACGGCTACGTTGTCCGCCCCTCCTGGTTTACAAGGTTAGTGGCTGACGGTTCAGATGTCATCTGATGATTGCGAAGGACCAGGAAGTTGAACCTGAACTCGAATTGGGCTGTTTATTTAAAAGTTTGATTGTTTTACGTTACAAGCCGTACTTTTGACAGCCCATTTGACAGAATCTTTGGAATTTGGAGAAAAAAGGAACGCGGTCAGACATTTCTTGAATTTCGCGCCGAATGGAGCTAGAAAACGTCTAATATCTCTGTAACAACTTTGGAATTTCAAGTTGTATAAAAAGTCACTTTTTGAATGTGTTGTGGCCAACAGCCAAATTATTTATAAATTAAACTGTAATTAGGATTTGATTTAACTTGTTGCACTAGTCACCATTTTAATCGACGTCACATGCACTACGGCTTATCATCTTTTATGCAAGTGATCTGCGAATGCGTAGTTTGTTCAGAAATTACTAGTCTTGTTAGTTATTTTCATTACGAGAACAAATTTAAGTTTTGCTGTGTTTTTTGTAGGTTCAAACGAGCATACTGATAGCCTTATGTGTGAAAGTATTTTACCAAACGCCTATTGCAGGATATATTTATTATGCAAAGTATAGTCTCCAAACTTTCTGTCCTTTGCGTCCAGTTGCGATCGAATAAGCAACCTTCTGAGTGCGTGCAAGGCGTGTTTTGGTATACAAGTACCAAGAATTGCCCTCATATTTCCTGCAGTATAAACATAGAACGTTGTTTCATTACATTTCTAACCGCTGACAGTGTTGAATACGTGCGGGATTTAATCCTGCGTACGTTGACTTAAATGGTTACTCTGTACAAGTCTTGAGGTGTGCATATATATATTAATTCATAACTAAGGAAGGTTATTTATGCAACTTCCGGTTGAAGGCATTTACTGTACCATGTGATTAGTTTCTTTTTCACACAAACTAAAATGTGCTTAAGTCATCTCCAAAACTGTGCACTTAGACTATCGTTTACTTGAACCTTCTCAACAGCTGTGTGTGAATTGTTTTCAAATTATCGCTAAAGAAAACTTGCTAAACGAATTCGTTTTTTTTTTTTGTACGAAGAAAGCATAGATTTCAGAAGACTCAGGATAACATTCAGGAAATTATCCCTTTTGTAAATATGTCAATTAAAGTCACGCGAAACTTATATAGGCGAGAGCGCTGAATTTTGCTACAAATAAAAATAAACGAATGACTGCTACTTGATACACTGCTTTGTGAATATACTACGCCAGTAACATGCTGTGCGCGTTTAAATGGTGACACATTTGATACCCATGCTAGTTTCAACCATCAACCTTGCTATTGTACCTCGCACATANTGCGCGTTTAAATGGTGACACATTTGATACCCATGCTAGTTTCAACCATCAACCTTGCTATTGTACCTCGCACATACGAAAGTGCGAAGGTAGACGGACATCTGGAGTACAACAGTACTTAGGTGTTGGTATCCTTGGAGTCAGCATTTGCACCCCTTCTTATATCATAACCACTTTACATAAAATACGTTAAGAAAAACTATCTGTACTTCCATAGTCATATATAGAGCCTGTACACAGCATTGTGGAAAATGTCACCAGTAGACTGATAGTAGTGTAAGTAGGGGATCAAAACAAACCTATTGCACTCGGTAATTCATGGACTTCACACGCATGCACGCAACAGTTCACGTACATATTTTTAGAATTTCATAAACCGTACTGGGAATGGAAGTTGTACGTTGCATGAAGTTTTACCAGAATTATTGTCGAGCAAAACCTTGTAATGGTCGGACGCTGTGTAGTTTGCANTTGTACGTTGCATGAAGTTTTACCAGAATTATTGTCGAGCAAAACCTTGTAATGGTCGGACGCTGTGTAGTTTGCAAGGGCTCGCCTACCGATGTTCTGCATACTTGTGCGTTTACGGCCACAATACCTGCATGGAAGTATTTACGGGACTTACTGGGCGTTGAAGAAAGCAACCCGCAAGCTTTTGAAAATAGTCCACTCACACAGTGAAACAAATTATGTGGTTTCGCAAGTCGTGTATCTGAACGCCCAGTGCTGAAAATACACAAAGTGAACATGATCAGATGGCTTAGGTAACGTAAAGTCCGAAAACGCCCATCTATTCCGCCATTGTTAGTGATGCAGCAATACGTACTTGTGCAGCTTTATATTTTTGTTCTAGAGTTCCGCGTTCGTGATTTCCAAAATGAAATATGTTTTTGGTGCCCTTCCACAAACCTTATAGTTTTTTAGCGTTTTTTTTCCCAGCACTTTACATGTTTTGTTTGTGTAATGCAGAAGTTAAAGTTATTTTGTAAATCTTTTCAGTATCACAGATTAACTGAGAATAATTTCGCATTTTATTTCTNGAGCAAAACCTTGTAATGGTCGGACGCTGTGTAGTTTGCAAGGGCTCGCCTACCGATGTTCTGCATACTTGTGCGTTTACGGCCACAATACCTGCATGGAAGTATTTACGGGACTTACTGGGCGTTGAAGAAAGCAACCCGCAAGCTTTTGAAAATAGTCCACTCACACAGTGAAACAAATTATGTGGTTTCGCAAGTCGTGTATCTGAACGCCCAGTGCTGAAAATACACAAAGTGAACATGATCAGATGGCTTAGGTAACGTAAAGTCCGAAAACGCCCACCTATTCCGCCATTGTTAGTGATGCAGCAATACGTACTTGTGCAGCTTTACATTTTTGTTCTAGAGTTCCGCGTTCGTGATTTCCAAAATGAAATATGTTTTTGGTGCCCTTCCACAAACCTTATAGTTTTTTAGCGTTTTTTTTCCCCAGCACTTTACATGTTTTGTTTGTGTAATGCAGAAGTTAAAGTTATTTTGTAAATCTTTTCAGTATCACAGATTAACTGAGAATAATTTCGCATTTTATTTCTTCTTTTCATTTAAGGCCAATTTTACCAAACGCGTGTCTCCTAATAAATATTAGCGTCTGAAACCTTTTCAACATTATTCTGTGATGTTAATAAAATACAGACCACATGCGTTTGTCAGTAAGTCTATCTATACATATTATAAAACTCGACCTCTGTATGTCTGTCTGTTTAGTGCGCTTATCACTCGAGAACCACGTACCCGATTTACGTGTTTTCTTTTTTTAATTCATAGCTATGTTCTCTGGGCAGATTTTAGTATATATTTTGTTACTTAAAGTAACATAAGGAATAAGCAGTGACGATAATAGTGAATCAAGTCGGAAAAAAGTTTGCCGCCAGCGCGCTCTCTTGAAATACGCTGTCTAAACCGTTACAGATGGAACAATATCACGTAGTAAAGAATTGTGTAGAATAAAAATACCTAAAAAAACTGCACGGTAGCATATATATATTTTTATAACAGAGAAATACTAATAAGCGTTTTTACCATTTAATTCACAAGCAATATTCAATGACGAAGTTTTTCAACTTGCACTCATTTAAATTAAAAAGCAAGTGCAGACATTGTCAGGAAAAAGTAAAAAGCATGGGCCTACCAATACCAAACAACATAGTAGATTCAACCATTAACAATGACATCATGAAAACTTCATATAATAGATTAGAATTGCATACCACCGCAACGCTTATTAGTATTTTTCTGTTATAGATAGCACAGTTAGTTACATATGAAAGTGGAATGGCTGGTTGAAAGCTGTCTACGACTCACCACCATCAGACTTATGGCAGAACATTTCGAAACCAGCCGTGTTCTCAAATCCGCGGCATGCTCCTCAAACTCTCTCCCACAGTCGGCATCATAGCGGAACGACCATCATTTTGAGTGGAAGCTGTAGTATAAAACGGGTGCATGCTATCACAAAGATGATCTGGCAGACACCACCGTGCGTGAGGACTTATTGACCAGTTTGCAACTCAGTAAGCATATGAGCCAGCATGTTCCCATCGCAACGATTGACAACTTACAACAAAAAAAAAACTGAAAAAAAGGAGTGATTAGGAGGGGGGGGGGGTAAAAGAAGAGCTCACCTATTACGTAGTAGCGGTTTGATCAGCACAGAACCATTGAGTTTTCTGCGTCTTAATACGAAGAGATGCAAATTACTGGCACACATTGCAAGAGCCTTGTAAAGAACACAATTGTATATTGTTTAAAATGTCCGTAAAATGAACGGATTTTTTTTTTTACTAGAAATGTGCAGTAAACATACGGAGACGCAGGTCTTAGTAATGAAACGCAGAAATGGCATCTCCCCGTTCTGATGGTAACATTGCTAAAACAACAATTGTTCGTCACGGATGTGATCGGAAGAATTACAGTTTCTGCTGCAGTGAAGCCATCAACGCAAGTTACATCAGTAGGTTAAAATATTAGTAATTAGTGCATACTGCTAACAAAAAGGAACGCTTCTAACCCTGTAACGAGACGAGAAAGTGAATATCAGTGTTCATTTCATATCGATGTTAAAGTGGGAGAATCATATAGCTAAGTAGATGGTATAAACTAAACTTCAAAACGCTGTGGAGTGGAGAGATTTGGGCGGTGAGTATGGAGCAGCGCCGGAATGCAATGGCAGGGGAAGCGGGAGATCCCCGAGAAAACCCACCGACCAGCGGCATCATCCGGCACGATTCCCACGTGTGAAAGTCCGGGAGTGACCGCGCCGAGAATTGAACTCTGTTCGCCTCCCACCAATGCGAGTAGTCTGACCACCACACCACTGCAACCCCCAAAAAACACTGTGGTTAGTTTTTTTAATTATAGCAGTGGCCGCGAAAACGTGCCGTGTTTCCGCTATGAAGTAGAAGCAGACGTTTCCCTTTACATGGAGACTTGAAGGTGATCGCGCTTTCTTGCGCGTGTGCACGTAATTAAAATTTGAGCATGTTGCACGAGGTCATTGGTCCAGCAACTATACTCACTTCTCGACTTCTCGTATACAATTTGGTGCCCCTGTTAACAGGTGGTTACGCAAGCAAACAGTTTTAAGCTGAGGGTAATGATTGCCCGTAGCAAAATGGTGTAACGTTCAAGCGCTTTACTATGCCTGACTTGTGTTCGTGAGATCGCCAGACTCGTCCCCGACTGAACCGCATTGTGTGTAGTTAAAGATTGCAATTAGCATATAGGCACATGTTGGTNATCGCCAGACTCGTCCCCGACTGAACCGCATTGTGTGTAGTTAAAGATTGCAATTAGCATATAGGCACATGTTGGTAATACTGGCTCTACCGGTTACTGGCTCAAATGTTAGTTACTACATTGAAAATCTCAGGAGCTGGCGGATGGGGAAGTTTTCGCACAGCGATTTACCGCAAATGTTCCGTTTCCTTCCCAGTTTCCGTCACCGTTTTCTCCCCCTTTTTTTCTTTCCGTTTACATTCCGTCGTCGCTCCACACACTGCATCTCGCGCATTCGGTCGGGCAGCTAGTCCCATCTCAATCCCATTAACGTCGAATCTGCATCGCGCGAGGGACGTCTGGGTTTATTTTATTATTACTGCTGGCTATAATACGCCGAGCCGGTGCCCATCAGATGTCTCCTCCTGTGTGGTTAAGTACCGTCACCCAGTGTTTGGTGTTCGAACTGCCTGTTAAACCTAGGAAGCAGTAGTTTGTGAATTTAAAAGTGTCGTTGCCTAGAAGTAATGTAATTATCCGTCTTCGGAGACTTGGAACAGGCTATAACACTGCCATAAAATCTCTCGATGATGCCAGTTGTGAGGTAACCGCTATGACCAGCGCATTATGTTCTGGGAAGGTTCACATTGTGAGCTACTGCATCAGCATTTGCTTAAAACGGCGATGTAAAAATCACTTGCCACCCATAGTACACAGTCGGTTATAAACTTCCCTAATGCAGGTTAGTTGTTTTTCATATAATTATACCCGCTCGTTACGGTAGAAAAAGAGGCTTGGGCACTCAAAAACTGCCCAAAAAGGATTTAATCATGCGCAAACCTGTCAACAGTAAAACTGATTTTAGGTTAAGGCAGAAAGCGAGTGAATAAATTGCACTTGCTCGAGTATACAGAGGACTCGGGCCAGAATGTCAGACCTTTTAGGCCTCTTACACACTTGCGAATTTTCGCGGGACCGGCGGATCGACCGGACCGTTAACTTGGAGGATGATGCCGATCTCTTAATTGCCAAGTTGACCAGTGTGCAAGAAACCTTTAGTGATGGTTCTCTTTCATCGCAGACGTCGAGTTCCACGTAAAATTTATGTATCATTCTATTTTGCACGAAAAGAAATCATGTGGCGCTTTCCGTTTTTTTCCCCAAGAACTACGGGCAGATAAAAGTAAAAATGTTCGTTACTTCCGAATGTTTGTTAGTACGCTGCTCGAGTTTAGCACAGAAACATTAACTTCGGAAATGCCATCACACTTGCGGAGATGCTGGCTTTAGCTCGCCTTGTTTACAAACTGCGACTAAAATATCGCAACCACGCAGTGGACGGCGCGGGCGTCCATCAGAAACACCAGATAGTATTGCAGACAGAATGTGGCTGAATTCTACCAGCAATCTTCGCGAGGTGATTCCTTATGCGAAATCAAGTGGGAAATATATGGGACACTTCCTACCTAAACAGAATATCAAGAGACATGCGGGCCCTTGAAAATCGAGATTTTAAACTTTTATATTTACTAATATCCAAAACGAAGTAAAGTTTAATTAAATATCCCCGACAATAGTTTTGTTATCGGGATACGAACCTAAGAGCAAAATCTCATTACGTAATACCTCCCATCGTAAGGAAAATAAAAGGGTGTTGCCGCCTTCTTTTATTGCATAATATGTTTTTTTACAGTCTGGAATTTTGAACTTTCGATGCTGGTTTATTGAGCAGTATGGCCTAAACAAAAATGGTTCTCTTGTTGCAACTATCTGGGTTCCGCAGCTTTCGTGTAAAGCGCACACAAAGCTTCGGCTGCGGCGATACAGTTCCTCACGTAGGTAATAAACTACATGCGTCTATGTTATGCTGCTGTGTCCGCTGCACAGACGGGGGAGGAGGACGTTTTCAACACTTACTGTAAACGTGTATCATACATTAACAAGCTTACAGTACGAAAGCTGCCGGTTTGTTTCTGGCGACTGTCTCTGCGTGATTACCTACAAGAAGTATTGGTAGTGTCTACGTGGCTGGAACTGTATCGCTGCCGCCGAAAGTTGTGTGTTTTACACGAAAACGGTGGGTCCTGGGCAGTCGCAACAAGAAGACTATTTTTGTTAAAAATAAGTCATGCTGGTCAATAAACTAGCATCAAACGTTCACAGTTTCAGAATGTAAAAAAAAAAAAAAAAGACAACGGTATGCAATGAAACAGTGGCGCCCCTGTTACTTTCCTTGCGACGGGAGATATTAGTGTTTGCTCTTAGATTCAAAATCCTATATTTTGCAAAAAATACAGTTTGAAAGCTCGATTTTCAAGAGCGCGTATGTCCTTTAATATTCGGTGAAAGTATAAAGTGTTCCATATGTTTCTCACTTGATTTAGCATAAGGAATCGCTTCGCGAAGTTTGTAGGTCGAATTCTGCCCCACCTAATATAACAACGGTGTACATAAAACACGCAAATATTATTTGCTATCCATTNCATAAAACACGCAAATATTATTTGCTATCCATTTCATACCTGCATGATAGACATATGGATGAATTGAGAGGAAATTACTGTAAAATTTAAGCTCATTTGTCCTAATACCTCACGAATTTTCGCCTGTCTGGCGCTGGATGTCTCAATTCGACAATGAGACGGGGGCCTAACAGACTGTTTCGACGTCACCGGATAATTTGTGACCTGTTATGTACAGCAGTGTTCTACTGCACTGGCCGGCAAAGCTGCCGGTNTTTCATACCTGCATGATAGACATATGGATGAATTGAGAGGAAATTACTGTAAAATTTAAGCTCATTTGTCCTAATATCTCACGAATTTTCGCCTGTCTGGCGCTGGATGTCTCAATTCGACAATGAGACGGGGGCCTAACAGACTGTTTCGACGTCACCGGATAATTTGTGACCTGTTATGTACAGCAGTGTTCTACTGCACTGGCCGGCAAAGCTGCCGGTCCGGTCGTCCCGGCAGTCGAGCGAAAATTCGTGAGGCCATAGCACCAATCAGCTTAAATTTTACAGTAATTTCCTGTCCATCCGTCTATCTTTATCATGCAGGTATGGAATGGATTGCAAATAATATTTGCCTGTTTTATGTACACCATTATAAAAGTATTTTGTATAAATTTCACATAAACGCTGCTATGTTTCTTGCTACACAAATAAAACATCTGTTAATAAGTCATGTGACGCTATAAAATAAATATATCATGTCATATATGTGACGCTACGAGTAGTTGGCGTGATGTCAATCTTTTTCTATTACCGTGCACAATTGTTGGTTACGTAGTCAGTAATGTAGTAACGTATTTTTCTGTAGGTCTAACTGGTGTAAATATTCATACTTGGTGGTTGTCCATTGAGCCCGTGTTGAACTGGGGGTTGTCTCGTTTAAACTGTGTAGAAACAGTCCAGAGGTGAGGTGGCGATAAGGCGACGATGTTTTTCGTCGCACGAAGTCCGCCATTGTGGCGGCTGCGGTGTTTGTGGCGGGCAAATACTCGTGCCTCTAGGGGCGACCGATAACTGGTTACACAATGCCGGGTCGCAGTACGCGCCGTTCCAGGGCACGCCGGTATCGTGTTTTGTTGTGTTCGCCTTGACGACCACAGCTGCCACGGATACAGCGTACACTAGAGAACGTCGTGTGGTGGTATTAAGGGGACTGCCTACCTAACTAGGCCGTCAGACGAGCGCACCACTTCCGCAGAAACAATTTTTTTTATAATTCATAATGTTTTTGAGCGAAACTGCATACGGATAACATTTAAGGAACGACACACATTCGCATATAAGTTGTTTATATGTTGCTGTCGGATTAATTTTTTGATATTGAAAATGGTTGATAAAGCATGTGGGACTGTTTTAAGTATCAATATCCCTGGAGAGAATCTTTACAGTAGTACGTATAGACACCTGCAGGGAACAGTTTCTTCTTTATTATGACGCCATAAGATGACAGGGTCGCCTCTAAGTCCCGCACAGACGAGTTGCAGGCGTGAAGACAGAATGCTAGATCAGTGCAGTGCCTTGTGCGTATTGGCGATGAAGCTTTAGATTGCGGGCACTTACGTCGCCCTTAGCGCTCCCGCGCTTCTAGACATCGAAAACGCTAAGTACCTCCTACCAGTGGTGCTCCTAATGCATTCACAGCGTATTGTTATGTGAGTGTATTTTATGAATTAGGACAACGAAACATTAGTGGTAAAATTTCTGGACAGCTGTGGCCGCTGATTGCCGTATTACATGGTACTAGAATTTGTATTTGCTCGTGCAAGGTCTTCACAGCTAGTATGACAGCCATCGTAGCATTTGTAGCCTGGCACGGTTGCATTTCATACCCGCGCGGAGTCCACATTTGCTGTTAACATGCTCATGTGCACACGCACCAAATGTAACTCTCGTCATTACGTCAGCTACTGTCGTTTGATCGGAGTCTTCCATACCGCCTCTTGTAAAGACTGTTTCAGTTCATGGGGTAAAGTATGCCATTTGCATTTTAGAAATAGATTCTCGCCACAGAGTCGTGAATACACTGATATTTGTTGCTAAGATTCCAAGTTTTGATGGAATGGCATTCCATGGAAAAATTTTATATAATGTTAATTAGGTTACAGAATATCGCCTTAAATATACACTTGAATGTATTAAGTTGAAAACTGTAGCAGGAAGAACCGTTCAATTTGCTAAATACCTTGATATAACTTGATCATGCCATGATATATCTTGACATTACACATAATACACGTTAATATTTTGCCACGACTGTGTTTAACCCTGTTAGAACTGGGGGGAAAAAAGCTGTAGTATTTAACCTCTTGTTATTAATATGTGTTGTATTATTTCGTTAAAAGGACGGCCTTAGTTGGAATAAAAATTAAAACGAAGGAACAACCAGTCCACCGAAAAGACACAGTAAATACAAACACGCAACTTGTGTCGCCTATTTTTGTATCTAGCAACGACAAACTTAAAATATAGTGGTAAACATGCACGCAAATAGTGCTACCGTAACTTTTATTCCGCTCATTTATATGCATTGGTACTTTGTGTTTTCTAGGTTTATTTCATTAATTTAAATTTATTTGACTGGCCTTTTGTTGGAGTAATGGCAAACATTCAAATCACAGAAATGTAAGCACGTTACACAATTGTGTTTCAAACACCTAGGGCAGGATTACAAGGATGTGATAAACAAAACGTGACTTTCAAACCATTAATTTCGTATTAAAACAGTTTGCGGTTAAAAAGTATAAATTTCATAGGTCCGATATTAGCAATCTCTCTCTCTCACACACACACACACACACACACACACACACACACACACACACACACACACACACACAGACAGAGGTCCAACATCATCTGTCACACAAACAGCGGTCACGACGCACTTTACAATNTCTCTCTCTCTCTCTCTCTCTCTCTCTCTCTCTCTCTCTCTCTCTCACACACACACACACACACACACACACACAGACAGAGGTCCAACATCATCTGTCACACAAACAGCGGTCACGACGCACTTTACAATACATATATTTATTCCTGCCGTGGAAAAACAGATTTATCACAACATCGTAACTTGCATAGGTAAGTTTAAAAAACACAACGATTGCGAACTTGACGCTTCGTTCAGAAACACGCCATTCGCCAGTCGCCACTTCTGCTAACTTCGGATTTGTAACCGTCCAGCCATCACATCTAAATATATTATAATAAGTATTTAAACAATAAAATCTCGTTTCAGTTGTAAATTACAAATTAAAAAATAATAATTTTTGCTGTAATAAGTATGAAATTTGCTAAAATTGAAAAAAGTGTATAATTTTTTTTGCTACTACTGGCGGTGCGAATCTTCCAGAGAGAGAGAGAGAGAGAGAGAGAGAGAGAGACGCACGCACACACGCGCACGCACACACGCGCGCGCGCGCGCTCCGCCTATTGAATTTTCTTCCTCGGACAAAAAAAACACCATGTCACTAGGGCCTACGCATGGTAATTTACGCTGATATTTTTAACTGTAACAATGAAATTTGTTTCCTTCAGTGCTACCTAAAAATTTAAATGTATCAATAGGCAACGTTTAATTTACAAATAGCATACCAAAAAATTGGGTTAAAACATCATTTCAACTGTGAATAAACATTACAAGTTATAGAAGATACTAAGTTATAGTTTCATTTATTCAAAAATAAAATACTTAAGTTAATCACAGTGTTATATATTTGTGGTATACAAGTTATTGAAAAAACAGGTTGACTTATTACGGCTAGGGTTATTTTTTAAAGGTTCGTTCCAAAACATCCGAAGAAACCGGGAATGGACTATAACAATTATCCCGTTTTCGTAAGCTCTAAATGCAAGAGCTCAGTATAATATACACATTAGGGACATTTAATACAAGTACTTACATTTATATTTACTTTGTATTAAAGGTGCACATGCCGCATGATACGTGGTCGAATTCACCTCCCCTCTATATCCCCGACGCCCCATTTTCTGAAACTATGAATATACTCTTAGAATATTGCAGAACTGCCAGCAACAAACTTTTTTTTTGCGTAAGTAGTATAAGTATCGCAGGAGGCGATGGTACGGCAAGTATACAGGTTTAAAAAGAAGCGGCCACTAGAAGGGGGAATAAGACTCTTGTTCAACATAGGGAATAAATTCTCCCACCCCCAGTCGCGCGAGGACTTTATGGTAGTTTCAGTGTTCTCCGAAGAGATGTTTATCTTGCTCCTACGCCCACCTCTTCTACAACTTACCCCCCCCCCCTCTCTCCCTGCATTCGTAGTGTAGAGCTGCGTCTCCCAGGACAGAGGATTCATTACAGAAAACACAACTAAAAAAAAAAAACTTGGAACTCACTCCAGTCGGAGTTTTATCTCTAGTGCGTGAAAGACATCTCTGAAATACATTTCTTAAAAAAAAAAAGTTGTTGAACGCGTGATGACAAAAAAATGTGTGACTATATACTTTAAGTTTATCGGTGTCCGTGATTTCCAGTGGGCTAAGACGGACTTTATGATTCGCTCCCAACTCCCGGCAAGACTGACTTCATGACCGAATACCTAGTGTGCCTGTTCAAACCACTGCCAGAGAAAACAAGATCATATCTGTAGACTGACGTCTGGCCAAATAAAACTGTGTGACCACTTCTGTGTAACCTCCTGTTTGGAATCTGGATGGTCGGGTCTGATTTTTATAAATTTATAAATGTGAGTAGCATTAGTTATTGAAAACTAGTAAAATCCTGAGTGTTTACAAATTTAAGAACATTGTTTTCAAATATTTATTAATGATACTGTTTTACATGCTATAGTGAGTATATTATTTTGTATGTAGCTATTCATTAATCGCGGATTTCTATCTAATATTTAAAAAAAATTAAATGTTAATTGGATTAATATTTGAAATTATATATTCAAAAGTAAAACTACAACGTCTAACGTCTAACGTCACGAAGACCTCTGATCGCTACAACAACACAGAACAGACTATTGGCCCATTGTTCCGTGCGGCGGCGCAGTTTGATTTGATTTGATTTAATAGTTTGTTTATTACGACACAATTACAAAGGTGCGAGTAAAATATTAAAAAGGGAATACAAAGAAATTCAGAATACGTGTGTATCAACGAAACATCGTTCTTCAACAGTAACAGACGGGTGCAAATACTCCAAGGTAACTGCAAAAGAAGAAACAACGATAAAAACAAAGCAGTGTGGGGNAAAGGAATAAATAAATATTTAAAACAATAATTCCAACGAACAGAAACAATTTACTGTTACACTAGTCTAGGACAATAACCAGGAAATAAAACTTATAAGAATGGGATGTGGAACAGTTACAACGAAGTACAAAAAAGGAAATTACTAAAAGAAATTAAAATCGGGAAGGTAATGAGTGTTCTAGAAGACAAAGGGGGATATAAGTGTGTGTAAAAGAATGTGTTTTAGTAAAATAACGTGTATTAGTAAAATAATGGCAGTTTGTTTTATCATTTCAGTGATCTTGAGTGACCGGCAAGTGTCGTCGTATTTATTACATCATCATACGCACTGTGATTCCATTTAAATTAACGGAGTTGACCTTTGTATCTTCTTTACCCTTCCACATAAGGAAAATTATCACCATCAAGTTATTAGTGCCTTGGACCCAAGCAACTTTTGTCTGAAACATTTTCTTGTACCACTGAAAGTGGCAGTGTTATTCAGTTGGCCTGTCGTAGGTGCCTTATCCTGTATAGCCTAAATGCATGTGTACATATATTTGTATATATACACACACATACACATATATAAACAGAAAACATAATATATTGTTATAGAGGACCCATGTGAACCACAACGAAAATAGTTATTATGACGAAAATGTTACTTTTTTAACAAATATATTTACAATGTTACGTGCCATCGCTGTAAATAACGTAGTGAATAATTCTGAAGACTGTATAAGCTATTAGAGTTGTTTTTTTACGTGCTGTCTTTGTCGCGAGCTGCACGAATGCATGACTCAACGTCATTTGAATGCGTTGCAACTTACTGCTACTTCGGTTCTCCTCAATCGCCCAAAATAGCATACAGTAGGCGGGTGCGTCAAGCTGTCGTTCTATTTTCGCAGCCAGTGAGCGCCAACATCACGTACTTAATTTGTTGCCATCACTGCCATCTATCAGCTGATTCCAAAGGTTATTTTAGGTGTCAGTGTTTCAAACTTTACTTATACCAGCGAGCTCGAACCACGAAACTTCACCAGGAATAGGCAACATTTAATCAAACGATTAACTTAATATTGCTTTGCATCGAAGGGAAAACATCACAACTCCTAAAGTGATTTTTGGTATTCGATACTGTTGACAATTCTGGTTTTTCGAGGAGATAGCTTGCGAAAATAAGTAGTGTTTATTGATTGTGCTTATTCAGAACGTTCGTAAAATAGCTGTGTATTTATTATAATATTTATTTAAGTTTTTATTTTTAAATGTGGTAAAGATATTCGCCTGGCGATGACGACTTTTGCATGTTATTTTTCTGTTAGTCGCAGAAAAGCCATTATAAATAGGTAATAAATGGCATTTTCGCATTTTCTCTTGGCGAGAGCTTCCTCCAACTGAAGTGATGTGGGGTAGCGCGTGTCATTCACTTTCAAAAGTGCCACTTGGATACGCTTCCCCGCCACGTGACAGCCTGTCTTATGATGCTACTGGTTAAGACGGTATAACCTGACTGCATGCGGCAGCATTTGCCAGCACCCCGCCCAGAGTCGGTTTGCAAGGACGCCTATTTTATGTAATGTGGATAAATAAATTGGGGGAGAGCTAACCTAGAGCAGTAATCTGGGGTGCGATTCTCGGATGCACGCCTGAGTATGCGGTACGCGGGAGTAGTATGGAGTACTCCCGTTTTTGAGCCAGCCTGCCTCATTCTCGGATACGAACGAAAAGCCACAGATGGAGTTCGCCGGCCACGCCTAGAAATAGTCAATTTTTACGCACCCCAGACGGGAGGCGTTTGCGAATACATTTACGTGTGCAAAATATGTATATAATATTTCTAGAACATTAAGTATTTTCACATTACGCTACTTGTGGTATTCAGTTATATCTTTGTGTAGCCCATTCGTGGTTACTTCGACTTTCTTATGTCCTGCCTAAGTTCTTCTTTCTGGATACTCCTCCGCCGCGTGAAAACAGAGCTTAACAAGTCTAGAAAATCACACAGAAGGTACAACTCATCGTATTAGTGCGCACTCAGTTTAATAATATTTGGCATGCGATCTATTTCTTGCTAGACATTACCAACACACGTATTATCTTCCTGTTTTTATTCATATTAATTATAAATGAAGTATAATTTATAAAGAAGATAGACAGTGGCTCACATTAATATTCGGCCACCGATGATTATCGCAGTTGTATGGCCTTATGTTGCATTAGAAATGAAGATAAACATAAAACATATAGCACAATCATTCTTGTGTGCTTTAAATGAAATGCAGTAGTAGTCAATAACTGAAATGAGCAGTGTAAGTTAATGAAACGCAATATTTTGTCCTCTCGTGCTGCATAAGTACGCCACTTTAATATTCGGCCACTTGTGGTGGACGCGTGGCACAGGCACGATGCACATTGCGTTCGTACCTCGTGTCATTCCCTGCACGCTCTCTGCGCTGAGAGGTTCTATTGGGTAGCTCTGTTGACTGCGTCAGTCAGGAAAATGGGACGTAGGGCAGGAATACAACGTTTGAACAGCGGCAGCTGGTCATTTTTCATCATGCAAAGAAGAAATCTCAACGAGAGATTGCGGAGCACTTGAATCTGTCGAGGTCCATTGTCGGAGATATCATAAGAAGGTTTGAGAAGTAAGACAGAATAGATTCGGTACCTCAAAAACGACAGCCAAAGAAGAGAGAAGAACGTCTAGTAATCAGGAAAATAAAGGAAGGTCCGAAAATTAGTGCTTGCAAACTTACAACGGAGGTATTCAATGAATGCGGAAAGAAGTCCATCCAGAAACCATACGACGAGTTATCAGAAGAGCAGGATATAATAGCAGGGTATCTATAAAGAAGCCTTTCATTAATGAGGCAAATAGAAGTAACGACTTGCGTTCGCAAAAGACCACGCTTACAAAGATGAAAATTGGTGGAATGATGTTATTTTTGCTGATGAGACGAAATTGAATGTGTTTGGTTCAGATGGCAGGGTAACAGTATGGCGCAAGCCAAATCAGGAGCTAAAACCTGGGAACATACAAGCTACTGTGAAACACACTGGAGGTAGTATTATGATCTGGGGCTGTATATCTTCAGCAGGTGTTGGATAGGCTGTACGTGTCAATGGATCAATGAAAAAGGAAGACCATCTCAATACCCTGACAACAAACCTACACAAAAGGGATGATAATCTGGGCATTAGGAACACGTTCAAGTTCTACCAAGATAATGACCCAAAACAAAAGTCATACATTGTCAAGAGTTTGTTTTTGTATAACTGTCCCAAAGTCATTAACACACCTCTTCAATCACCTGACCTGAATCCCATAGAAAATCGGTGGGATAAACTCAAAAGAAGACTGTGTACTACAACAATTAGGTCCACAAAAGAATTAGAGAAAAGGTTCAAGGAATGATGGAGTAAGATTGGTTCCGAATGTACCAGGAATATAATTGCTAATATGCCACAATGCCTGAAAGAAGTAATTAAACATAATGGCCATGCTACCAGGTACTAAAAAACCGTGTGTTTGGTTTTTAAAGAGGATTATGTTTGCATTTGAATTATGATGGCCGAATATTAAAGTGGCGTACTTATGCAGCATGGGATGACAAAATCATATTGTTTGTTAAGTTGCATTACTCATTTCCGTTATTGACTAACGCTATATTTCATTTAAAGCCCACAATAATGATTGTGCAATATGATTTATGTTTATCTTCATTACTAATGCAACCTAAGGCGTTGAAACTGCGATAATCATAGGTGGCCGAATATTAATGTGAGCCACTGTAGGTAAAAGTTTAATTTAAACAAAGAATAAGGTACCTTCATATTAACCTAAGTATAAAACGCTTGTGATCATGACATATTTGGGAAACGACCAACCACGTCATACATCGGCTAATGTTTGAAAGTTCATTCAAAATGTTTGAAGAAACCGCGATTAGACTATATACAAAATACTACTACAGCAGTTCATCCAGTGGCGAAATAGGGGAGTTGATAAGCCGGCTGGCTATAGAAATCAGTATATGTAATATAAATATTGGGCTGAGGTTCGACCCTAACCGCATNTAACCAGGAAATAAAACTTATAAGAATGGGATGTGGAACAGTTACAACGAAGTACAAAAAAGGAAATTACTAAAATAAATTAAAATCGGGAAGGTAATGAGTGTTCTAGAAGACAAAGGGGGATATAAGTGTGTGTAAAAGAATGTGTATTAGTAAAATAATGGCAGTTTGTTTTATCATTTCAGTGATCTTGAGTGACCGGCAAGTGTCGTCGTATTTATTACATCATCATACGCACTGTCGAGAGGTGTTAATAAATATTATGATTCCATTTAAATTAACGGAGTTGACCTTTGTATCTTCTTTACCCTTCCACATAAGGAAAATTAGCACCATCAAGTTATTAGTGCCTTGGACCCAAGCAACTTTTGTCTGAAACATTTTCTTGTACCACTGAAAGTGGCAGTGTTATTCAGTTGGCCTGTCGTAGGTGCCTTATCCTGTATAGCCTAAATGCATGTGTACATATATTTGTATATATATATACACATACATATATATAAACAGAAAACATAATATATTGTTATAGAGGACCCATGTGAACCACAACGAAAATAGTTTTCATGACGAAAGTGTTACTTTTTTAACAAATATATTTACAATGTTACGTGCCATCGCTGGAAATAACGTAGTGAATAATTCTGAAGACTGTATAAGCTATTAGAGTGGTTTTTTTACGTGCTGTCTTTGTCGCGAGCTGCACGAATGCATGACTCAACGTCATTTGAATGCGTTGCAACTTACTGCTACTTCGGTTCTCCTCAATCGCCCAAAATAGCATACAGTAGGCGGGTGCGTCAAGCTGTCGTTCTATTTTCGCAGCCAGTGAGCGCCAACATTACGTACTTAATTTGTTGCCATCACTGCCATCTATCAGCTGATTCCAAAGGTTATTTTAGGTGTCAGTGTTTCAAACTTTACTTATACCAGCGAGCTCGAACCACGAAACTTCACCAGGAACAGGCAACATTTAATCAAACGATTCACTTAATATTGCTTTGCATCGAAGGGAAAACGTCACAACTCCTAAAGTGATTTTTGGTATTCGATACTGTTGACAATTCTGGTTTTTCGAGGAGATAAGCTTGCGAAAATAAGTAGTGTTTATTGATTGTGCTTATTCAGAACGTTCGTAAAATAGCTGTGTATTTATTATAATATTTATTTAAGTTTTTATTTTTAAATGTGTTAAGATATTCGCCTGGCGATGACGACTTTTGCATGTTATTTTTCTGTTAGTCGCAGAAAAGCCATTATAAATAGGTAATAAATGGCATTTTCGCATTTTCTCTTGGCGAGAGCTTCCTCCAACTGAAGTGATGTGGGGTAACGCGTGTCATTCACTTTCAAAAGTGCCACTTGGATACGCTTCCCCGCCACGTGACAGCCTGTCTTATGATGCTACTGGTTAAGACGGTATAACCTGACTGCATGCGGCAGCATTTGCCAGCACCCCGCCCAGAGTCGGTTTGCAAGGACGCCTATTTTATGTAATGTGGATAAAGAAATTGGGGGAGAGCTAACCTAGAGCAGTAATCTGGGGTGCGATTCTCGGATACATGCCTGAGTATGCGGTACGCGGGAGTAGTATGGAGTACTCCCGTTTTTGAGCCAGCCTGCCTCATTCTCGGATACGAACGAAAAGCCACAGATGGAGTTCGCCGGCCACGCCTAGAAATAGTCAATTTTTACGCACCCCAGACGGGAGGCGTTTGCGAATACATTTACGTGTGCAAAATATGTCTATTATATTTCTAGAACATTAAGTATTTTCACATTACGCTACTTGTGGTATTCAGTTATATCTTTGTGTAGCCCATTCGTGGTTACTTCGACTTTCTTATGTCCTGCCTAAGTTCTTCTTTCTGGATACTCCTCCGCCGCGTGAAAACAGAGCTTAACAAGTCTAGAAAATCACACAGAAGGTACAACTCATGGTATTAGTGCGCACTCAGTTTAATAATATTTGGCATGCGATCTATTTCTTGCTAGACATTACCAACACACGTATTATCTTCCTGTTTTTATTCATATTAATTATAAATGAAATATAATTTGTAAAGAAGATAGACAGTGGCTCACATTAATATTCAGCCACCGATGATTATCGCAGTTATATGGCCTTATGTTACATTAGAAATGAAGATAAACATAAAACATATTGCACAATCATTCGTGTGTGCTTTAAATGAAATTCAGTAGTAGCCAATAACTGAAATGAGCAGTGTAAGTTAATGAAACACAATATTTTGTCCTCGCGTGCTTCATAAGTACGCCACTTTAATATTCGGCCAGTTGTGGTAAACGCGTGGCGCAGGCACGATGCACATTGCGTTCGTACCTCGTGCCATTACCTGCACGCTCTCTGCGCTGAGAGGTTCTATTGGGTAGCTCTGTTGACTGCGTCAGTCAGGAAAATGAGACGTAGGGCAGGAATACAACGTTTGAACAGCGGCAGTAGGTCATTTTTCATCATGCAAAGAAGAAATATCAACGAGAAATTGCGGAGCACTTGAATCTGCCGAGGTGCACTGTTGGAGAGATCATAAGAAGGTTTCAGAAGGAAGACAAAATTGATTCGGTACCTCAAAAACGACAGCCAAAGAAACTAAGCGAGAGAGAAGAACGTCTAGTAATCAGGAAAATAAAGAAAGGTCCGAAAATTAGTGCTTGCAAACCTACAACGGAGGTATTCAACGAATGTGGAAAGAACGTCCATCCAGAAACCATATGACGAGTTATCAGAAGAGCAGGATATAATAGCAGGGTATCTATAAAGAAGCCTTTCATTAATGAGGCAAATAGAAGTAACGACTTGCGTTCGCAAAATACCACGCTGACAAAGATGAAAATTGGTGGAATGATGTTATTTTTGCTGATGAGACGAAATTGAATGTGTTTGGTTCAGATGGCAGGGTAACAGTATGGCGCAAGCCAAATCAGGAGCTAAAACCTGGGAACATACAAGCTGCTGTGAAACACAGTGGAGGTAGTATTATGATCTGGGGCTGTATATCTTCAGCAGGTGTTGGATAGGCTGTACGTGTCAATGGATCAATGAAAAAGGAAGACCATCTCAACACCCTGACAACAAACCTACACAAAAGGGATGATAATCTGGGCATTAGGAACACGTTCAAGTTCTACCAGGATAATGACCCAAAACAAAAGTCATACATTGTCAAGAGTTGGTTTTTGTTTAACTGTCCCAAAGTCATTAACACACCTCCTCAATCACCCGACCTGAATCCAATAGAAAATCGGTGGGATAAACTCAAAAGAAGACTGCCTACTACAACAATTAGGTCCACAAAAGAATCAGAGAAAAGGTTCAAATAATGATTGAGTAAGATTGGTTCCGAATGTACCAGGAATATAATTGCTAATATGCCACAATGCCTGAAAGAAGTAATTAAACATAATGGCCATTCTACCAGGTACTAAAAAACCGTGTGTTTGGTATTTAAAGAGGATTATGTTTGCGTTTGAATTACGATGGCCGAATATTAAAGTGGCGTACTTATGCAGCATGGGATGACAAAATCATATTGTTTGTTAAGTTGCATTGCTCATTTCCGTTATTGACTAACGCTATATTTCATTTAAAGCACACAATAATGATTGTGCAATATGATTTATGTTTATCTTCATTACTAATGCAACCTAAGGCGTTGAAACTGCGATAATCATAGGTGGCCGAATATTAATGTGAGTCACTGTAGGTAAAAGTTTAATTTAAACAAAGAATAAGGTACCTTCATATTAACCTAAGTGTAAAACGCATGTGTTATATGACATATTTGGGAAACTACCAAGCACGTCATACATCGGCTAATGTTTGAAAGTTCATTCAAAATGTTTGAAGAAACCGCGAGTAGACTATATACAAAATACTACCACAGCAGTTCATCCAGTGGCGAAATAGGGCAGTTGATAAGCCGGCTGGCTATAGAAATCAGTATATGTAATATAAATATTGGGCTGAGGTTCGACCCTAACCGCATCCACAAATTATTTATAGGAAGTATTTTTGTTTTTCGACAAAATTATTGTAGTTAATGTATTTCATATCGAAATTCACTGTTTCTGGTGCTTATTTAGTAACAAACTAAAAAGAACTGTTTTCTAGTGTTTTAATTTGTCAATTTATTTTTACTTACGTTATCATAATTTTTTTCCCTGCAGATCCCGTATGGAGCAGTTTGAACTGGCAATCTGTAAATATTTAACGATTCCGATTTANATAATTTTTTTCCCTGCAGATCCCGTATGGAGCAGTTTGAACTGGCAATCTGTAAATATTTAACGATTCCGATTTAGAGTGATAAGCTAACATTTTAAAACTTTTTTGCCTATGGTTAATTCTTATACTTGCAAAAAAGCTGCCTACACGATATTATTTCCCACGTAAGGCTTCTGATCATTGCAGATCATACTAGGTTTCTCACTTAACTCCTGCCAGTATAGCTCAATCCGCAAGAATTAATATTTTGGATTTTTTTTTATTAATCACTAAATTTAATTAACAAAGTTACATTTACTAATTTTAGAATTGAAATCCCACACTCCAAATTTGGAACAGTGAAAAACCACTGATTCACAGCCAATTCCAACAACGNAATTTTAGAATTGAAATCCCACACTCCAAATTTGGAACAGTGAAAAACCACTGATTCACAGCCAATTCCAACAACGTAAATCTATGCAAATGGCCGTACCGAAAATCAGTGGAAAATAAATGGGCTTGTTTCAGGGAAACAATTTCAGTGATTGAGTGTCGCAACCAACTGCATACGGTGAATAAAATAGTTTTAAATATAATTTAGTCAAGTCATAACGAGAAATAATTATATTTGTCAGTCACTATTGTGCAATTTAACGTAATGTAAAAAACGCCAGAGGGGCGTATCCGAGTCAGTGAGGTATGGAGGTCTTTGTAAAAGTAAAATTATTAAACTTTTTTTTTTTTATTGACAACGCTTTAAACATTTACACAGCAATTATTTACATCAGTTAAATACCCATCTCCACTATTACTTTTGTTCTCAGTGAGCGTAATATTTAATGCCTCTCTCAACTCTAATAAGTCCATATTATTGTGTCTATATTGGTTACAGTCACTTAATTCACACTCATTATTTACACATATTCAATCTGTCTATTGCCGTCATTCCAAATGTCTGTCACTCACGCATCTAGTTCAATAGTACCGCCCGCCAGTCTCACTTACCACTGTACCGATGGTCGCAGTCCGCAGACTTCATTCTCGCCACTCATAGCTTTGCTGGTTCGTCGCTTCGCTGTCTTCACACACCTGGCCCTGGCCCTTAAGGTCGTGCAATCTCCATACTGTATACACAGTCGGCTCGGAGGCCTGTCGTGGCTTTAGTAGTCTCGCTGGCCCAATCTAGAAGGTTTCCCGCATCCTGTGTCTCCTAGAGAGGAGCTTGGGCGATGACCAGAACATTCTTGCAACGATAACCCCAGAAATTCATTCCGCCCAAGGACGGGAGCGCACTAGTCCCGATAAGCTTATCTGGAATGCGTGGTGCAAACATTAGTAAATCTCCGCGCTCTGCTCTGGTTACTACTCTGTCCTTGGCCCACTGTTCCGCTCGCTCGAGCGGCACGGGGCAAGGGAAGCGATGCAGAGCAGCAAGCATGCAACGGGAATTTAAAGAAAAATACGTTTTTCGCAATTACCAGAATTTGAACGCACAGTATCCTGCTGCAACTCTGTCACCTTATCAACAGAGCTATGAGGCAGACGGGAAATATCATCGGCTGCATGAGACCCGTCAACTTGCGACACCTCTCGTCGAAATGCCGTGACGATGTCTGCCTCATCGCTGGCAACGAACCGTGGACAACCTCGTCGGAGACTACTTTGAAGGATGTTAAACAGCTCGTACACGTACGATACGTACCCGTTCACATGAGAATATGTCAATTATACTGTGATTTCAAGCAGCCATGTTTGTCTTTGTTCCTTAGCCGGACATTCCTGCATCCATACCCCATGTGGTGTCACCTTTAAAACGCACTTGTCGTACACTTTCAACTGTGCATAGTATATTTCCTGTGTTGGGTGATTTTCGGGAGATAAACAATAGTTGCCATGACTTCTGAATCAGCCGTCGTAGACGACATTAAGATAAAAAAAAAAAAGTAGATATAATAAACTCACTCACTCCGCCATAAGCTGAGTGCTATGAAGATTACATGAAAGCTAAATTCATATATCTGAATGTTCATGTTACCTCGGAAAATGGTACTATGAAAAACAAAAATCACGTTATAAAAAAAATGTGTGCATGTACTTAGGTACGCGCGTTAGAAGTTATACTTCTTAGGCGTGACTAAAATAAAATTTTATTACGTATGTTACCATTTCACGCTTATATTCATTCAGATCTTGTCCCATATCATAATTCAATTGAAACTATATAAATGAGATTTTTTTCAATTTTCTTGTTACATTAACTGATTTTCTGTCGGTTTTAAATACAACCACGTGCTATGTTGTGTACTTTGCGTATTTTGAGGTTAATTTTAGTTTAATTAACCTCAAATACTTGAAAACACTTTCAAAATTTTATTGTACAATTTTTGTCACTAACAAATTTTTCACGGCACAAGGTAAGTAAAATTAATAAATAAGATATATACACGTACATATATTCACAATGAATTACTAATATAAATGAAATGTTTTTCAATTTGCTTATTACATGAACTGATTTTCTGTCTGTTTTAAGTATAACCACGTGCTATGTTGTGCACCTTGCGTTTGTGTATAGCTAGACGATGCGCGTTGGGCATACCCCTACCACGTTCACTGTCGAATTTCGTTACACTGTGCTCGTGCAACTTCCGTTGCACACTAAACTTTAACCCTCAACGAGCCAAAAATGTATAACTTCAAAAAATAAAATAAAAGTATAATTCATCCCTTTCTTTAGCGGTTTTTTTTTTTTTACGTTTTTGTCTGTTTATGAAAATATTTTCTTATAGGCGTATTACCTACGATAACTAACAGATCATTAGGAAATTATTTCATTGAGGTATCAGTAGCATTGTGGTTAACATTTTAGTAGAAAATGTCACTAAATAAGTGAAGGAAAACGGGCGTATTTTCACTGAGTCTCCAGATAGTTGTTCAGAGTAGTTTATGATTGCTCAGACGTTCTTCACTGATTGAAAAATATATATTCTCACTGATTCAGAATGTTTAGATAGTATTAATATTCAGCACCAAAAACAGTATGGCGCGAACGAATCTGTCAGGGAGCATTTTTGTCCCAGCATTCACAACCACTAGGCGTCCCACCTAGCTTTCTAAACTGCAATGGAAATTTTTAACCTATGCGTTGTATGGAAATAATACCACATGTCAGACTGCAAATATAGGAATTTTGAACGTCGTTACTATACAAGGTTGGGGACAATTCCCTGCGCATTTGACTGTTTCGTGAGCGAATGTAGGAACGCTACCATTGATGTATGGGATAATAGTTTACCATTCGCCCTCTCTCACTATTCGTATACAGTGACATGGTATTTTAAGAATAATTTCTTAGAGCGTGTAATTACACAGCTCCCTTGGTTACACCAGTAGATAGTTTTATTTCAGTTGCCACGTCGTAAATGGCAGCCCTAAGGCGCCTAACTTAAGAGGTGCGCTGGTTGACTCGTGGTCACTTGTCTCGCCCCCTCACGTCACCTTCCAGTGTTGTACGCATTGGAG
>NQII01004384.1:4292-25295 GCA_002778355.1 Clitarchus hookeri
GGTGCAGTCAGAGCGCAAGTCGACGGACGGCTACATCACGGTGGTGGCCGCGTGGCCGGGACCCGGGGGACCGCAGTTCGAGGCCGGGCCGGCCAGCGGCAGCGTCGCAGAGAACGAACCTCCTGGTACGAGCGTGGCGAGGGTGTGCGCCCGCGCACGCCACGGCGACGTCGAATACCACGTGGTGAACGTGACAGCGGCGGGCGGCAGGCAGGCGGAGCGCCTCTTCGACGTCGACCCTCGCCTCGGGGTCGTCTCCACGGCGGAGAGCCTGGACCGCGAGGCGGGCAGCGATTTCTACGACGTCGAGGTGATGGCCGTCGAGCTCGGCCCCACGCGCCCCAAAGCCGCTTCTCTCAAGGTCAGTATCACCTACACTCTAGTTCGCATGCACTTCTTATCTAGCTGCCTACCCAGTGTCACAGTTCGCCGAGGCCTAACCATTGTAACAAACATGTGTGACGCAGACTTGAACCACTGACAACTTCGCGCATAGTTTCCTTAATTAAGCTGCAAGTTCCACGCGCGTTCCTTGCTGTGGCAACTAAAATAACAGAGTTAACGTTATTCATACAAGTTAAGTATGAATTAATTCCAGTGCAATTGTTTATTTAAACTACATTTCTCGCTAAATTAATACCTAAAAGCTAAAAATATGTCATTCAGAACGTAATTTTAAAAAAATGTAGCTAAATGTAATAGGCCTAAGGTAAACAAAAGTACATTTACGACCAATTCTGAACTAGTATTACGCCGTGTGACTAAAAAAAATATGAGTTTTAATTACCGTGTATGTATTTTTTTTTGTGAATAAGCCTAAATAGTAGATAGTTTACATACATTGAGAATTTTGTATTTTTAAAGTCGTGTTTGTTCACTGCGCTAAATCAATGTTCGCAGTTGTAGAAAGAGATTCAATCCAGCACAAACTGGTTCAAGTCCCTGCTAACAGACTATGTATACACACGTGCGTACGTAGATGCCTGGTTTATTGCCCGGTCGGTTCGGTCTGGGGTAGCTTGCACAACTGCTTGTCAGGTTACCGTGGTAACGCTGTACAAATAACTCCACGAGTGCAGCCGTGAAATATTACTATGGATTGTGCTTCATTTTCCTGTTTTGAAGGTTGCCAACGTAATTGCTTGCTGTTAATCACTAGCGGAGAGTAATGTTGTTACTCTAACAACTTCAAGGTCCAGTAAAACGTTGATAGAGAGTTCATTCATCTGCGCGCGCGTGAGCGGTATTTTGGGAAGAAGTATTCTTTTCATCGGTGTTAATTTACGCCCACGTTGACTCTTGTGACGATGTCAAGAGGTTAGCTTATCTAATGCTTACTAAAACGAGGTCAAGTTCCTGTGCCAGCTGCTGAGAAAGTATGTGCTCCTTTGGGGACTCGAACCCAGAGCTGTAGGCTAGCGGCTAGTTTCCCCGCGCCACTAGCTTCAGAATCAAGCAGCCAACAGGCAGTTGTTTTTAACACCGCTTCTCACCCAAAATACAGTAGTTTATACTTGTAAGAAACACCTCTCAACTTGTAGACACTGCTTACAAGTACTCTCCCTCCGCATACAAATGTTTTATATAGCGAAGTTTTCGCATTATGGCATATCAGAATAACAATGTAATTGTTTCGGCGACGCATAAATGAATTAAACGAGATCATTTACAGAGAATTAAAAACCGATGACTGAAAGGTCATGTCGTAATTAAATCTAAAGTGTGCTTAGGAAAACTTACTTTGCAAAAAATCATCGTCTGCAAAAAATTCGAACATTTGTAATAATTTCCATCGAAAAAATTTTGTAGCTTGATTTTGAAGTTGCTCGTGGTATCTCATTTCAATGTGAATTATCTCATTTCGGTGAGTTAGTTTTTATTATTTGCGCGTCCCAAAAAAAAAACAGTAAAATTGTGATTTTGGCAGGTCATTGTGTGGAAAACTCTCTTTCTAAATTTTTTATGTGATGAAATAGTACTTGTATAGGTAACGTCTACAAGTTGAAAAGCATTCTGTACAAACATAAAATAATGAATTTTGCGATGACCAGCAGTTTAGAATATCCACATGTGACGACCTCTTCTCACACNTGTACAAACATAAAATAATGAATTTTGCGATGACCAGCAGTTTAGAATATCCACATGTGACGACCTCTTCTCACAGTCTTCCAATTAATCTGGCTTCATTCACGTAGTTCGTAATTCTGCAACCGGCATCTTGTGTTGGAGGTAGAATGGGGGCAGCTCCGATGTTCTCCTGTTCAACAACGCTGTCCTAACTAAACGGACTGACGACCTTAAAAGCTGTTACTGGTCATTTCCTCACTAAAACGTACGAAGGAAAAGGTTTTTTTTGTGTAGTGGTCTCAAACATCGTCCCGCTTTGACAATATCAGGAAAATCATTTGCGGCACTAACCATGCGTCAATTATGTATCCGCTTTGATAAACATCGCCGTTGATCACTTAATTAAATAATAATTACGCCGCCGAGACCTAGTTCGTTTCACCATAAAACGTTATTTTTACGTATGTTAAAATATTTCTTTGAGGATTTGTATTTGAAGCGGGTAACTCATCAAATTAGACATGTACATTTAAAACATAGAAAAATGGTTTTCCAGACTAATTTTAATAAACCCCAATTTGATCAATATGTTCAAAACTACCAATTGGAATTGCCGATGTTACGCGTAGCATATTTAACAATTTGTTCGTTAAAAATATTTTTGTAAAGATGTGTATTTTATAGTTTGTAATGAAATAATACTGATGAATTATTCAAATGACTGGTGACAGACACTGTTTTCTAACAACTCCGATATTTACGTTTTTGGTCAGTATTTCGCGCTCTTGCACATTTCGGCTACAGGTGAAAACTAAAATATGTAAGTCAGTCACATGTGTGTAAAGAGAGAAAGAAATATCTACAAATTTGATTATCGCTGATTTTGTATGATTTAATTAAGTGAGTATAAAAGTAACACAGATAATGGCTAAAAAGAGTTACTTAGGCCGTGTTCGAATTGATGAACAAAATTGCTACACTACCAGATTTTGTATACAAAAATTCTGAAGGCTGCATATTAGTTTAACTTATAAAATATATGGAAATTCATAATTAACTTAATCTGGAGTAGATTACTGTGCTTTCTTATCATAATGATTGATTCAGATCATTACGACAATTGCAAATTTGTTTACTACNCTGGAGTAGATTACTGTGCTTTCTTATCATAATGATTGATTCAGATCATTACGACAATTGCAAATTTGTTTACTACAATTAATGGAATATATGGAAATATATTAACGTTGGGATTAATAAGAAATTGTACACATTTATTTCTAACAATTAAATTTCCTTAAAATATATTTTCCGGCCAAAACTGCTATGTGTTAGTATTGCTAAACAAGTGACTATCGACAGCATCCGAACTGAAACCGACCAAATCTCAAATTGCTAAGTAGCGAAATGTTCAGTTCGAACACGGCCTTAGAAATAATCACTTGGGTGCCGGGACGTTTAACGCAGCATAGACAGCCAGACATCGTTGTTCAGATCGCTAACAGCGTAAAGAAAGACTTTACCAAGTTCTCTTGCTCAACTTTCACTCACGTTAAAAATAAACACAGCTGAAACGAAACTTGAAATCGGCGTAGCGAAAAATTGTCACTAATTTGTATTGTTTCTTGGGTAAGATATCTTTGACAAACAATGCACATTTCCAGTAGTGCAGAGTAATTTCTAGTTTAAACTGCGTAGGCTATTTGGAATGACAAACTGAAATTTTAAGGAAATTCTATTATGGTCCTTTAAAGTTTCAAACATTCCCACTTTGATGATATGAGCGATGGTGTAAAATGCCTACCATAGTTTAACTAAATGTATGCAGTTGTATTTTTTTTTCCTAATCGCTGAACATGTTATTGATGTCACTTTTGGCCCTAGGCATGGGAAATGACACAAGTAACCGAAATTCATTTCAAGATCATTTATTTTGTGTACTTGTAAGTTTTTCCGTCGCCTACAGGCGGAAAGTGTAAAATTAAATTTATATTTTTCAATGTACTGATTTGCACATACTTAGGCTTATAAAGACTTTCAATGCTGTGGTTGTATTGCAGTTGAACTGTCGCAAATTCAAATTCTGTGATCTTGACGGTACCGCAACACACGGATAAAAATTACTTGATTAGCTAAGGCAGAGCCAGCCAGCATTACTGATTCAGCAGGACAATTTGCCCTCCGGTGTGAGTATCAAATGTGACTGAACTGATAGCCCTGTGAAACAAAGAGAAATCACGTAGCCTATTATCTTTTTAAGGGCCGCTCAAGACAACTAGATTATTCCTAATAAAATATCAGCATTTACCGATGACGCTTAGATGAAACTTTGAACTAATTGGTTCAGGCTGTCTTAATATTTTTTGGAAAACACGAATTTTCGTAATAATACTTATTATACGGTTTGAAAGTATCGCTTTTCATTATCAAAACATACAAGGAGACGTGTTCACCTGATACAGTCACTTCAAGCACAGTTATCGCTACTTCTCAGTCACGGAGATACCTGCACGGCCCTGCCATATTAAATAATATNCAGTCACTTCAAGCACAGTTATCGCTACTTCTCAGTCACGGAGATACCTGCACGGCCCTGCCATATTAAATAATATGGAATCTGAAACTATTTTATGATACAGTAAGGCATTTATAAAACCAAAATAGATATAAGTTTTGTGTCTGCCGGGTATTGTATTTGTTTAAATAACTAAAACCATATGGGGTGTCTAATTTCTCTTATTTTTTATATGAGATCAGAGATTATACACTTGTACACTTTGGATTTTGTTGTCTTGATGACCTCTNTCTTGGAATCTGAAACTATTTTATGATACAGTAAGGCATTTATAAAACCAAAATAGATATAAGTTTTGTGTCTGCCGGGTATTGTATTTGTTTAAATAACTAAAACCATATGGGGTGTCTTAATTTCTCTTATTTTTTATATGAGATCAGAGATTATACACTTGTACACTTTGGATTTTGTTGTCTTGATGACCTCTTGAAATATTTAAGGTAACGTGTTTTCCTGACACCGAGTTACAGAATCGGAAATATTAAACAACCCGGCGTTTAAGGTGTAAACTTAGAGGAAATTTTGAATTTCGAACCGTCGCTTGCTTAATGTGCATATATAAGCATACAACAGAAGTATGCGTTACAGTGGAAGTGGTATCTGGTCACGACAACGTGCAAGTAATATTATGTTATGCTATCCAAGCAAGAATTCCTGATTAGGCTACATTGTGTTATGGAATTTTTTTAAAACCTTTTTTGTAACTTAGTTAGTTTTTCAGGATTTCAAGCAAATCATTACTACCTCAAAATTACGCGGGAGATCGGTATGAATGAAAATGTCTAATTAGAACGTTTAGCATATGCCGCACTTTAACGCCAATTTTACAAAACTGTTGATGCATCAAAACTGGCGTCTGCTTCCTCGTTTATGTTCCCTTTAAATGACGTCCAAAAACGTAGTTTTAAGTCATCTTTTAACGTGAGTGTTCTATACTAATTACATTTTTTAGATATTGTGCTAAAATTATCTTCTGGAAACAGCGTCGTTGAATAAAAATAAGCGCAGAAAAAGTAGAGTTCAATGAAAAATCTTTCATTAATACGTAAGTCGAAGGCCTTGTCCCAAAATATCCCTTCATTTTCCCTGTGATTTTTTACTATCACTGATACTGAATACACATAAATTAAAAGTACGCACAAAAATATTAAGTTGCAGCGGTCGCAACTTACATACAAACCGTCTGAAGAATTCCTAAGTTTGCAGTTACAATTTCTGCAAATTTTGATTAACTGCAACTTTCTGGTTGAATGGTTCTCTTATGGCAGTATCGGCTGTTCGCTGTTAAGTGAGCACTTTCGACGCCGTAGTTGCTTCTTCCTTTCAGCCATTTGTTATCTGTTAACCACCTTTTAAAATAAATATTACTATGTAAGTAATAAACACAGTGTGTATATTCCACCGTACTCGGAAGTTAACGTCTAAGGCTAAAATAAAATACATTTATTGACTATTATTCCAAATGAGAGGGCTTTCAAAAGTGCTCACTTTACCGTAAATAGCGTATAGTATAAAATTCTTTACTTCTGTCAAGTTACGATTCACAATTGATTAAATATTTAGGAAACAAAAGTGTTTTCAAAATATTTAAGATTGCTGCCATTTTGTCGTGTTCTTTCTTTATGTTGTTAGAAGATTTTTAGAATAAATAACGCAAAACTGTTAATAAAATATCGAAAATATATCAATGAGAAGTGCATACTAGTTTTAAAAAAACTGCTAGAATTATAATACTGTACAAATAAGAAAAAAATCTGGGAATTATGTATTTAAATCAGTGTACGAATGTAGGCCCAAATAACAATTTAAAAATTCTGGCTAGTATTATGAAAACCCTTAAAGAAAAATATATTTCATTGGCCTGGAATAAAGAGCACAGGGAAATAGTTAGGAAAACAAAGGAAATTGAAGGATAATGGCAGCGGAAAACAGATTTTCATACTATCAGAGGAAATAGTAAATTAAAAATGCTCAAGGGCCAGAATTTTTTCCACATTTTGAGGAATTTTTTACGGTTTTGTGGCATGATATCTATGACAACTTAATAAAAATTACGAATCATTTGAAAAATGACATTAATAAGGTTTTTTTTTATCGTAAATAGGAAAATGTTAACTTAAAATCTTGATTCGTACAAATAAATGTTAATTGAAGTTACAGAAAAGGCGAGTTGCAACTTGTGTGAAGTCCGACACTTGGCTAACAGCTGGTAAAGAGTTTCACTTCTGCCTGGTTTGACTTTATTGTTTTCTTAGAAGTTAATATCAAAATACACGCAAACCACGCAAGAGATTTCCATACAATATTCTTGATAACCTTTTAATATTGTGAGCAATTAGTTTAAGCTCTAGCATAATGTATTAATTTTGACTGTACGAAAAAAATATATAAATTTAAAATTCCTATACTTTCTTCCATTATTTTTTGAAAAGTCATTTTCCTCTATTTTCGTACATCTGTCGGACCATTATTTCGTATCACTACGAAAAAGTATTTAATATGCTGAAGAAATGTATAAAAAATGTTAGCCACTTAAACACTGTTAACGTATGCACTAAGTCGCTTCAAAATATTATTAATGTGTAAGTTACGTTGAGCAGGATGACTGGGCGGAACTTCAGTCAAAGTAAATGCTGCACTGGAGTCTGAATTACACTTCAAGTGTTCTTTTTTTTACAAACACGTCTGAACGGGCATTTTTTGTCCTAATTCTACTGTAGCCTAAAATTATGTTTATTGATTGGCTCTTACAGCTTCTGCTGGTTCACGTCAAGTTCTGACGCATTGCGATATCATCCTACTGATGCTCGAGAAGCATTTCTCGCGGATGTGACATTTTGTATCCAAAACCCATTTTTCACATCAAGTCAAAAAACCTCGGTTGAAATTTTTTTATGCGGGAGGAAAAAAAATTAAAACCTAGTACTTTCTCTTCTACACCTTATGTATGTCGTCTGAACTGCAACCCGTTCCTTTCTGCACATGAATGTAGACACTCGACCTTATTGCCGCACATCAGAAGATGTAGGCATAGCCACATGAATGTAGACACTCGACCTTATTGCCGCGCATCAGAAGATGTAGGCATAGCAAGAGTCAGTTTTTAAGTCAATGTCTAGGATTGTTGATTTGTGCTCTAGCTTTCGCGTGAATCGAAAATATTTTATTCTAACAACTCCCTGTCTATATTTGGGATTTATGTATTTAGATCAGTTCACGAATAAATCCAAATAACAGTTTAGAAATACTAATCTGCGTTACGAAAAAACCCTAAAGAAAAATGTATTTTATCGAACTAAAATAAAGACACAGGAAAACAAAGGGAATTGAAGGAGAATGCCGTCTGATTACAGCAGTTCTTGCTATAGGCTGTTCACGGTAAAGTGGGAACTTTTGAGGCCCTAGTTACTTTTTCCTTTCAGCCATTGTTTTTATCCTTGAACCACCTTTTTAAACAAATATTGCCAAGTAAGTGATAAAAACAGTGTGAATACTCCGCCGCGTCTGAAAGTTAGCGTCTAAGGCTAAAAAAAATATACGTATTGATTATTATTCCAAATCAGAGGCCTGTCAAATGTGCTCACTTTACTGTGAATAGCCTATATCAGAGAAAATAGCAGTAAATTAAGGCTGCTCATGAGCCAAAGCCTTTTTTGCTAGATATTGAGGGTCTGTTATGGTATCGCGATACGGCACTGACTTCATTAAAATGCCAAATAATTTGAAAATAACATTCATAATGTATTTATAGACTGATTATGAGAATTTTAAGTAAAAATTTAATTCGTACAAATTTAAGAAATGTATTTTTACACAAAGTGAAGTCACAGGAGAGTGTGACATGTATTTTTTTTTAAAACCCTCCCTTAATTCATAGGGTTTAGCTTCAAACTATTTTGTCTTTAAATTGAATTCCAATAGCCAAGATTGAAATACTGACGAACCGTTTAAGAAATTCTAATAAAACGAAAAATTATTTTGAGCTGTATCCTAACGTATTAATTTTATCCAATTATAATATTTGTATATAAACATTTCTAAGTAAATTCACAATTCCTACAGTTTGTTTACTTAATTTTTGAAAAGTCCTTCCCTAAATTTTTATACTTTTTACAGATTTCATATCACAACCAAAATATAATGTAAAAGGCTAGAAATGTAGAAAATAATGTTAGACTCTTGAACTTGCTTAAAACTGCACTGCACGCCCCTTCAACTGAAGCACTCGGAAATGTTGCCATCTGGCTTGTGGCCAAGATATCTTACTTTTCTTTTCACATTTGGTTGTGCATGACCTGAACAAAAATGTTGCACATCTTTGTTGTTGGATGTCGATAGCCTTTAACTACCTACACTCCCTAAAAGACACACTGAACATGGCCCAAAATGTGAACATCGCCAGTAGTACCAACAAGTTTACGAAACATCCAAATTTCATCAACTAATTCAATATTAATTTTTTTACGTGAATACAGTGTATGGGCCTGAGCCAATAGCAGTCTGGTTAATAACACTTCATTTACAGCAAATATCTTCCCACATATAACGTCTCGAACATCTATTTGACTGAAGTAATTAACACCAGCAACTGGACTGGCATGCGGATGACGGTAAAAGCAAACTTCCAAAATTCCTGATCCAGGATGAGCTGTCATATACTGTGGAGCAAATCTGTACAAGAAGTTCACGAGTAAATAACTCTCTTGGACTTGAGTAACTGCAAATGTTCGAAACATACTTCTCATACGTTCGTGCGTGTCTACAAGTTATGCGATAAAAAAAAAACCGAATGTATGAAAAGTCGATAATCAGTCGTTGTATGTGAGCTTATATAGCTAAACCCAAAGGTTGGAGCGTTGATAAACGGGCATTTTAATTCTTTGCGTTGCGAAATGTAAACTAATGAAAAGTTCATCGTGCCTGTTCACGTCATTTCAAATGCGATTCAAGAACAGGTGTAGGTTTGAGCTAAACCACTTGTTCCACACAACAATGTATTTATTACTAACTTCAAAATATAGGAATATTGTTTTCCTTTCAAGTACTGTGATTGGTTACTCTCCATCAACATTGCACGATTTCTTTAGCAAGCTCAAGATTAAAATTTCGAATTTCATCAGTGTACCAAATGAAAAGACGTAAGATTGAAAGAAAAAAAAAACATTTTGTGCTCTTCTAACCTGTAAGTTTATAAACCTAAGGAGTTTTCCTTGCGGTAGTCAATACATTTTAAGGGCAAAGTAAACACTTTATTGTCGGCGCAGAAGAACTATACCAACATCGTAGAGTTGCATTCCTCACGGGCAGTAGTTACAGGAAAAATAACATAAGCTTTCTCATCAAACAACTCTTTTGCCTTGATTTTGTGAACAAACACGCATAAAAATCATGCTGATTTTGCCAACATCTGCGAGGAAATATTACGGTACGATGTATTCTTTCCACACACCATACTTCATATTAAAAGATTTGTTTGGGCTAACACAATAATATTTTTTGTATGTGGCCAAACAATTATGAAATTTATGTTAGCTTACAGGATAGCTGTTGGATAAAGGAAATTGAAAATCCCACGGAATTTATTTTATTTCTAACAAAGTGTACTTTTGAGTTAGCGAAAACCCCCGTGTTAACAAATTCTGTAGGAAAAAAATTCGGTATAATGAACTGTGCATATTTTTTTGCCGGTTGCAAAGTACTTTGTTGGCTATAATTGTGGTCGCTTGAGTGTAAATAAAATAACAGAACAGGACAAACTTTCAAGAACAAGGATAAATACTCACGTGGTTTTGGAACAACGTAGTGCATTGGTGTGGCAGAACTGAATTCGGAATTTCATGGACTTCCGTTGCCCTTGTAGACAATGGAAATCCAATCTATTTTCGAATTCACTGTAGTGTAACTTTTTTTTTTTAGGTTCGTGCTTATAAATAACCACCCTTCCTTTTCATCAAACACGCCATTGCTATTCGAATATTTAGCCGACCAAAACGTAATTATAACACAATTAATTTTACATAGTAACTGCAAAAATTATATCAAATCGTGTAATTTGCCTTTTTGGATTGTGCCTTTCATAATAGACATAAAGTAAATTTTTTTTGCATCGGAAAAGTTCTCCAACTTCCTGTAACTTTGTAGGAATTTTATGATGGATGCGAGCGATTTTTATACACATAGGCCCTAAAAATTATGTTTCCTTTTTTTTTGTCGAACGGGATTTGGCAGTTACTGCATTTTGTGTTTTACCAAAGCTGTTAGGTCTTACTGATGTCGATTTTTAAGAAGTCTAAAACGTAGCAAACACTCCCGACCCTTAGTATTAGTTTTATAATGTCTTTATAAATGTTAATTTTATTTTATATTACTTTTATAAAAAATAGGTTATATATTTATATTACATATATCATACATATATTGATACTTCTGAATTTTGTTTGATTAATTTTGAAGGGATAGTGCCAAAAATCAAATATGAAACACTTTTCTTTGTAATATATTTTTGAGTGCCACCAGGCGAAAGTATCGTGAAAATTTCAGCCAGATTTCTTCGAGATTTAAAGAAATAATCGAGAGATAGTTGTTGGAGTAAAAGTAAAGTAAGAAATAGGTAATGTTGTGTATGCCGATGTCGGGCATAGGTTGTATAGTCCACTCATGGTTACTTCCGTCTTTTCTGAAGCCCTGCTAAAGTTCTACTTTCAGGGTATTCCTCCGTCTCATGCAAACAAAGCTTAATAGTTTAGAAAATTAGGCACACGCCAAAGGGATAACGCACATTATTCGTGCGCACTCAGTGAAATAATATTTTGCATACGAACTACTTCTTACTGGGCATTACCGATACACCTACATTCTCACTGTTTCCATTCAGAACAATTATAAATGAAATATATTTCATAGCTAAAATATAAATGAAATTTAAATTTAACCAAAAATACGGTAGTTCTATGTCAACAAAAATACAAAACGATTGTGATACGTGATGTATTTAGGAAATAACTGATCACGTCATACATGGGGTGATTTTTCAAAGGTTTGATTCAAATAGTGCGAAGAAACCGCGAATAGACCACAACACCATCAGTATTGGCGTAAAATAAATCTTATGTTAATCAGTCAGGGCGGGCATCGAGTGTCGAGGAGTTACAGAGTACTCACCTCCGCAGATCGAGCACGCACTTACGACAGCACAAAGCTGTACTCACTCGGGGCTAGACATTGGCCAGTTAGGAGCCTGTCCCAACCATTGGACACTGCACGCTGATTGCTTCTCTTGAACGTGTGACGTCACGTCTCTTGTCCCTCGATGTCCCATTGTCCCCTCGTTCACCACGGTCATGGTTAACATTTTTTAATTTGGTCCTGTGGGATATTGTTTCTAAGTCACTCGAGAAACGTAAACAAACACTATGGCATTGCGAATCCAAAACCTAAACGAATATATATACGGACTGTCCACTCTCAAAATACACTGCCGGCATTTTAAATAAAATACAGAAACTCAATCTTTAAAATGAATCAATACGTAAACTGACTTTGGTTTAGTCTACTGAATGCAAGCACTTATGTAGTTTACCTATGTAACATGCGAAACAGTGCATAACCTTCACTGACGTACATACTATCATACTGGCAGATGACTATTAAAGAGTAATTTTCATGTCTCGTCTTACAAGATGCATATTGTTCAGATGTTGAGATTGGTCAAGGACGCTGGTTTATTATTTAATTATACACGCTGGAGAAAGGGCGGGCCCGATAGTAGCTCACGTTTGTGTTTCAAAAATCGTAGCTTTGCTTCATCTACATTCGGACATAGGAAGGAACACCGTATTTTTGCGAAAGTAGTTCGTGTCTGGTTGTATTTCTACGCGCTTTATCCCGGAAGCACTACGCGTCTTAGGTGCGCGGCGCGAGTCGCAGACGTTTTAGTACCGGGGTAAGATTTATTCTGCTCAGGTTGGGGATAAAACTAAATTCCTTATGGATAGTTTGGCATAAGGGAAATTTTCGCCGCAAGGTGTGCGATGCTGTTCCAAAGAGATCCGACAGTCCTGAACCATCTCCCCTCCACTTGGAGTGCGTGCATAATAGTTAGGAAATGTCGAGTCTTCATATGTTAGCAGGGGCGCGTATTTATTACAATTCGGACCAAACACAAACTTTTACACGCGAATAAACAGAACTCCCTCCACTTTAGGCCATTCACGGTAAAGTGAGCACTTTTTGAAGCCCTTTTATTTGGAATAATAGTCAATAAATATATATTTCATTGTAGCCTTAGAGGTTAACTTTCGAGTCAGGTGAAATACGTGCACTGTGTTTATTACTTAAATGGCAATGTTTATTTTAAAAAGTGATGGAAGGATAAAAAATGTCTGATAGGAAAAAAAAAAAGTAACTAGTGTCAAAATAGTGCTCACTTTACCGTGAACAGCCTGTACCCCTCGTCAATGTTCGGGCGACCACAAACTACCGTTCAGGCGAGGGAAAGACGCTAACAAACGACTGTACGTTGTTCGTGGTTGAACACATTTGAAAGCCCGGCTCAGGATCTAGTTCTGCGTACATTTTGTATCCTTTTACCTCATGTAAACTTAGCATTACCGTGAACTCACTTACTTTGCCCATGCGTTGATCAGGCTCAGTTTAAGAATATGCTGCATGAGAACTATTTCTTACTAGGCGTTACCAGCACACATATTTTCCATCTGTTTCTATTCATATTAATCGTAAATGGAATATTATATTTTTAGATGAATATAGGCAAGAGTTCAATTGAACAAAAAATAAGACATTTTTATGTTAGCAAAAGGATAAAAGTCTTGCGATGCGTTATACAGTTTGGAAACACCCAAACACGTCATTCATGGGGCGATTGTTTTTAGTGTTTGATTCAAGAAGTGTGAAGATACCGTGAACACACTAGGGCCTATACCTTGGTATTTGTAATGTACATATATTTAATTATATTTAACATTAACTACCAAGCAGTATATTTTACACGAGTTCTATAATTACGTTTATTCAAGGTAAATACTTTTAAAATGTGATTTTCAGTAACGTATAAAGTTCGTAATTTTATTTTCCGTATTAGAGACATTTCCGGTTAGTAGTGGACAGCTTACTTGACAGAAAATTTGGCCATTTCCTTTTAATTCGCTAGTGCAAGTATCGTGGCGTTAAAAATTTTTTTTTGTATTTGCTGAGCCTTTTTGAAAGTTCTGCTCTAGATCTACTTGTATGCACATTGTGCATTCTTCCACCATACGTAAAATTATCATTACAATGAGTCTCATCACTTAGTTATGCACCGATCAAGAGAAATTGTCAAACTATTAGAAAAGTAAATCACAAGTTTGCTAATTCTTGCATGTATGCCAAAACAGAAATACAGGAAAATAGTTTTAATATTCAAACATGCTTACCCAACACTTTTAATTCGACATCAAAACCTGCATTAAACTAATAAAACATTAAGACAGGTGTACCTATGACGTCGTGACGAACACAACTACGTTACTAGTATGTCAAGTGTCGCTTTTATGTGCATAAAACAAAGAGAAACAAAAATGAGCTCGGCAACCACAAATTCGAAAACCGCGCTGTTAAACCGACGCGCAAGAAACGGAACTATTTTATCCTAACTCGCTGCCAACTTCACCGTGTGTGTCCCAGTCCGAGTTTATGTTCGGATGCATGCGATTGCCAGCGGTAACTTCTTTCAAATGTCGATTTCAAAACTTCCTAATTTTTTCGGCAGTCGACTGTCAGTCAGGGATAACTTACTGCGACCGAATTCGAATACACTACATTCCAATCAATTGAAACTTTTTGTTTTCAATTCAGTGGGTGTGACGCGTGTTGCTAAATTCTAAAACGGAAAATGTAACTTCGTGAGCTTCCGTCTCGAACGTTTGAGCATCGCGTCTTGCGAGAACGTGATTTTGAAAACTGTAGCGTAGGAGACAGGCGCAGGTACTCTCAGCGACCAAGGGTGTGGGCTCGAGATGCTTCGAGCACAGCACCTCATGACTCAGCATTTCTGTCACGTGGTTCGGAGCCCACTAAGTCTCTTCTCGTCGCCTCTGGCCTCCCTGCCCCTGACGTTGCTAAAGCCTGTCCAGTGAACTGGGCGCTTTTGAAATAAACCGTTAAAAAAAGTCACTGCCCACACCTGCATATACTTTAACCTGGCATGCACCGAGTTAAGTTGGTAACAAGGGAAGGAAAGTAGTTCCATGTTTTAATGTTGAATTAAAAGTGTTAGGTGAACATGTGAGAGTACATAAATTATTTCTGTCTTTTCCTATTTTATTAATGACGTAAGTGTAATACTTAGCAAACTTGTAATTTACTTTCCAAATAATTTCACAGTTTTAGTTTACCGACGCAAGAATAAAGTGATGAGGCCCATGGAAATGTCAATTTTACACACGGCGGAAGAATACACAATATGCATACAAGTAGATCTTAAGCAGGGCTTTCAAAATTTCCCAGTTTAGGGCTACCGTGAACACCATACACAAAAATCTCCGACGTCAAGTCGCTTGCACTAGCGAGTTATAAAGGAAATGCCAAGATCTTCCGTCAAGTAAGCTGTTCTTTATTGACCGGAAGTGCCTCTAATTCGCAAAGTAAAATTAGGGATTTTAATACGTCGATGAAGATCATATCTCAAAAGTAACTTCCTTGAATAAGCGTAATTATAAATCTTGTGTAAAATCTACTGCCTGGTGATGAATGTTATTATAAACAGTCATCAAAAATACATTTGAAGCAAAGGTATAGGCCATAATCCGTTAAAAATATCTTCACACTTTTTCAATCAAACCTTTGAAAAATTAATGACATGTTTGGTTGTTTCTTAAATATGTAATGTTTCGCAATCGTTTTATTCTTCTGTTAACACAAAAGTGTCTTATTTTTGGTTAAATTAAACTTTTACATATATTGATCTATAAATTATAATATTTCATTTATAATTAATAAGAACAAAACAGAGGGNTTATAATATTTCATTTATAATTAATAAGAACAAAACAGAGGGAAAATAAGTGTGTTGGTAATGCCTAGTAAGAAATAGTTCTCATTCAAAACATACGCAGAGTGAGTGCGCACGAACGCGGGGAGTTGTCCGTTCGGTGCTATTTTCTAGACTTGGTTTAGCTTTACCAGCATGAGGCGGAGTAATATCTTGATAGTAGGCTTCAGGAAGTTGGAAGTAACAATGAATGGACTATAATTCGGCCAGTGATGCGTTTTGATAACAAACAAAGAAACTCAAAAAATAGTGGTAAACGTTTTGTATAATTTTTATTTGTTTGTTTTAATTTAACCCTTGAAAAACTATTTACTTTATCTGCTCGTCTGTGTTATACTTATAAAGTATTCAAATTGAAGTTTTAATCGATATTATGTTTGTGTATATACATATTGAGAAATAAATGAGTAAGTTTTCAAATTCGTCTCTTAATTAAGTTTTATGGAAGTAGGTTTTTTTTGGTTGATACTTTATCGCAACAATGTTAAAATGTAGTTTAGTCAGGCGATTACACAAAAAAACTATAAACCCACATAAGTATTTCCTGATAATTATTTTAATTTCAGCGTTTTCAAACGGAACAGTACTTTACACAAATGATATATTTATTTTCCCAGCTAAAATTATTTTTAGTCTGTACATGGACGCGAAAGTGCAGTGTATGAAGACTTAGTAAGTACCCTTGGGTACATGTTAACACGTCTTNTTAGTCTGTACATGGACGCGAAAGTGCAGTGTATGAAGACTTAGTAAGTACCCTTGGGTACATGTTAACACGTCTTTACTTTGCCTTTACTTCTTGTAGTACGCAGCGATGTCGTGTACTGCAAGCATTTTTACAAAGTACTTTGTTTGTAATGTATGGTGTGGACAGTTGGTTCAACACATATACGTCACACGAACATCCACCTAAATGTATTAATGAATTCCTATAAAACGTGAGTTTTAAAAGGTTCAGAAATTCTTCTATATTACATTGGCAGATAAAAGCTTTGAAAACTAATCAGTTTTTTATTGTTTCTGCAATAAAAATAGAAAAAGTAAACATAAAGTGCTTGGCTTGTGCCACGACTCTGTAACTAAACTGCCCTGTCTCCATAAACCTCCCCAATGAACACACATGTTTACAAAAAAATTTTATGCTCTAAATTATTTAAGTAACACNCCTGTCTCCATAAACCTCCCCAATGAACACACATGTTTACAAAAAAATTTTATGCTCTAAATTATTTAAGTAACACGTTATCAAAGTGGATTCGATCCTTTCTGAAAGCTACCTCAGGGAAGCCCTAGTTTGATGCGAATTTATAGATAAAGTTAAGGAACTAACAATAGTTTCATATACTGAACAAAATGTGAAAAATTAAACTGTGCCAAATTTATTGTGGTGATAACAATAAGTGCTTCTCGTTGTAATAGCTAAGTGTTTAATGATCTCTACGATATAACTTTGTCTTTACCGAAAGAAACGTGGCAAATAGAATCGGTTAAACATATTTTATAGACACCACTTTTTTTTTCCAGTTTGCGTTGTATTAATTTTCTACGGTTTGACTGTCAACATAATTTCTCTCGTAATAACAGAAAAATATTCCGAGAGATTATTCTATAAGTGACAATGTATTAAGATAGTACCAAAGCTAGTTATGAACGTATATGNGAAAAATATTCCGAGAGATTATTCTATAAGTGACAATGTATTAAGATAGTACCAAAGCTAGTTATGAACGTATATGAAACCGTCAAGTGGAAGTTGAGGCGAAAGACGACGCGTTGATAGGTATGCAATGCATACTGAGTCACACACACATGGAAATAGAGCCGTATGACTGATTCGCTTTTGGGCCAACCAGTGTAATGAGTCTTTANTACTGAGTCACACACACATGGAAATAGAGCCGTATGACTGATTCGCTTTTGGGCCAACCAGTGTAATGAGTCTTTATACCACACTTCAAGGCCTTGATCCCTCTATGTGACGTCACCGTCGGTAGGCAATACAATCGCTGCGGGGCGTTATTCAAAAATATTATAGCAGCGCGGAGAAAGAAAATGGCAAGAACAAAATACAAAATTTTCGTTGCGTTTACTCTTGCTATAGGTAAAAAAAATGAAAGGACGATATTGAGACATATTGCTTGATAATACAGACTCTTAAAACCATTCGTTAATATTGTGCTTTGTACAGTAATGATGTTATGTAATAATGTCCAGCCAGTAGGGAAGGTATTGTAAATACATAACCTCTCTGGAGTGAATCCCGCCGAGTATTGTTATTCATAAAGAAATCATGTGTTTTGAAATAACTTGTAAAGACTAACTACTTTAATATTATCCCGCGACTGTGTTTAACCCTGTTACAAATGTGGGGGAAAGAACAGTCGTTTTTAACCTCTTGTTATTGATATGTGTTGGGTTATTTCGTTAAAAGGACGGCCCCAGTTGGAATAAAAATTAAAACGAAGGAGCTACCGGTCTGTTCTTGCGCTGAGAAACAAAGCAGTTGACTCCTTTGTTTTGGTAAATAAAGAAACACGGTCGACAGTCGCAGTACACTAAATAAAATAAAAAATACGGGGAAATTCCTTGCGCTAATTATTTGAACGCCTTTTGACGATCTTCGTGCATTATGCCGGATAATTTTCCTGCAGCGAAACTCAGACAGTATCGACTGTGTCGGGGACACGCGATCGTAAGTCTGCCACAGGGTTGCAAGTCGTGCGAGAATGCTTGTTCCTGGTGGGTCGTGGGTTCGTCTCGGGGAGTAGGCCTACCCAAAGTAATTTGATCACGATGCAATTGTACAGTCCGAGTAATTGAATTCCATGATAAATTCGTTTCGAAAGAAACGGGAGATGACACATATTTCTGTTCTCATTTTCATTTGTGTTGTTTGTAATTTGGCATAGCAGTATGCTTGTAAAGGGAGGAACCTGAACTCGATAACAGTGAAGGTTTATTTTGAACTATTTGCATAGACTGCGGCAGGTTAAAATGATTTTTTTTCGTGTTTCGTAGAACTGTGTGTGAGGTTTTTTTTTTAATATCCTAAAAATGCAATTTTTTTTCAATAAAAACTTTTTAGAAAACTGATATCAATCTAAGTCAATTCAAGCCTCAAAGAGACACGAAAACAGAAAAGAGCTCGGAATTTAATGGACAATCTTGATGAAAGTTACATCGATAACGTGCTCTTACACGTCAGAAACACAAACATGCACGTAGTTTAGTTTGTTGCACGTATTTCTATTGCAGATTCATTCGGATTTGTTAAATAATTTGTATTGCAGGATCTTCTACGTATTAAGGGTGGGTGGAATGGAAAGTACATTAATTTTGTCTTATCGAAGTTAAGTAGTCCCCTATTGTATTTCGGACATAACAGTTGTCTTTCTTCCGGGCAACGCTGGGTTTTTTTGGTGAAATTATTAATACATACTACGTACTGAGTATGTCTGGTCTGAGCCCCTCCCTAATACACAGCCTTAAGACGTGGTTTGTGTGTGTTTTGACTACCATTACTGCATTATGCTTTCTGGTTTACTTTTTATTTTANACAGCCTTAAGACGTGGTTTGTGTGTGTTTTGACTACCATTACTGCATTATGCTTTCTGGTTTACTTTTTATTTTGCATGTTACCGTATGTATGTTCTTATCTAGCTCTACCTGTTTACTCTAAGTTTATTCAGCTACTTTGTTATTCAAGGGCACCGTCTGGCTGCAGGTACTTTGCTTGCCAGGGGCGTAGAAGCGCTAAGGGCGACCTAAGTACGCGGATCACACTCCTCATCGCCTCTATGCGCTAAGGCACTGNCAGGGGCGTAGAAGCGCTAAGGGCGACCTAAGTACGCGGATCACACTCCTCATCGCCTCTATGCGCTAAGGCACTGAACTGGCGTGCAGTCTTTCTCTCGTTGACTCGCCTCTTGAGAGCCTCAGACAATTCCATCGCGTAGAAATAAAGACAAAGGTGTGCTACATGTCCCTAAGGTATGTTGAGTAGCATGTTCCGGAAATGCCATACCGAAAAAATGGCCGTGGTATACCCGTTTTAGCCACTTTTAGATTAGAAAAATTTCAAATTAGAAAAGTAAAAAACAATGGAAACTATATGCTGCTCACAGTTAACTGAGCACTTTTGAAATCAACCTTTGAAATATGTCAGTGTCCTTACCTGCACATATTTTAATGCGCACATTGAAGAACGCGCCCAGTTAAGTTAGTAACGAAGGAGATAAAGTAGTTCCATTTCTTAGCGTTGCATTAAATGTGTTAGGTAAACGCTTGTGAATACTGAAAATATTTTAGTTCGCTTTCTGCTTATTTTAAATACATTAAGTACAATGTGTACAATATTTACTTTTGTAATAAGTCCACAGTTTTACTTGATCAACGCATGAACAATGTGATCAGGCCCATGATAATGCTATGAAGGTAGAATACACAATGTGCATGCCAGTAGATCTTGAACACGGTTTTCACAAGTGCACAGTTTACCGTTAACCGTTTTTACCTTTCGGGCGTCAGAAAAATTTCGTAAACGCTGTTCGTAAGCAGACGCCGCTCAAAAATATTGAACCGTTTTTAAATGACAACTATAGTCCATTCGCGGGTACCTCCAACTTTTCTGAAGCGCTGTTAAAGTTCTACTTCCAAGATATTCCTCCGCCTCATGCAAATAAAGCTTAACCGGATTTAGAAAATTACACCAACGCGACAACGCACCGCACTCAGTGGAATGATATTTTGCAAAATAACTATTTCTTACTAGAAATTAACAAAATAACTATAGTCTCTCTGTTTTATTCATATTAATTATAAACGAAACATAATTTATACACTAAATAAAATATAAGTAATATAAGTAAAAATTCCATTTAACCAAAATATGGTACTTTCATATTAATAAAAGTACAAAAGTTTGTGATACATGACATATTTAGGAACCAACCAAGGACGTCATACATTGGGGTGTTTTTTCAAAGGTTTGATTAAAAAATTGTGAAGAAACCGCAAATAGACTAGACTATACAGCACTGAACCTCTACGCACTGAGTGGAGGCGAAGAAAGACGATGGTTGCAAGTGTAAATAGTGTTTATTGAATTGTGCTTATAGGTTCATTAAAACGTAAATGTATAGGATCGTTTTATTACTTTAATTTATTTAGTTTTCCATTGTTGTTACTGTCTGGGAAGCAACGAGTGGGGCAAAAGAGGAGTTTGGCGTGTGGATTGTTGCAGTGTACTTGTGTGGTGTGAGCGGGGTGTATTGTGAGGGTCGGCTACCGAGGAAGACGGGACTACCTGCG